>OY829533.1:1315630-1508630 GCA_963691665.1 Clepsis dumicolana | reverse complement strand
GCTCGTGGCGCCGTTGACGCCGCGCCGGCCGCTAGGCCGACGCACGCGCACGCACACCACACCTGCCGCCGCCGACGGGACACCTACAACTATAAGAACTATTGTTTGTGTATGATCTCATATGGAGTGGCTTTTTGTCATTTTTTTTTCTCTCTGATTTTTTGCTGTTCCTGGTTTCCTGTTTAAGTGTGTTGTTAAACTTTAAATAGGCGGATGACGTGCGTACGTAACCTACCCCCCTCCAGAGCATATTGTCGAAATTGCGTAATGTCAATAACCTAGCCAGCTTAGGAAAGTTGAA
Source organism: Clepsis dumicolana (assembly GCA_963691665.1). Taxonomy (NCBI): domain Eukaryota; kingdom Metazoa; phylum Arthropoda; class Insecta; order Lepidoptera; family Tortricidae; genus Clepsis; species Clepsis dumicolana. Next base: position 1,508,329 of record OY829533.1, on the reverse strand, counting down.
AAACCCCCGACATTTTCATTTCAAAGTTCAATATTCAAAATCGCATCGAAATCGGTCCATCCGTTTGAGAGCTATGATGCCACAGACAGATACATAGCCACACAGATACACAGGTCAAACTTATAACACCCCTCTTTTTCGTCGAAGGTTAAAAAAATCTAGGTTATGTTAGGTTAGTATTTCGTCAAGGCGCACAGCGCCTCAACAACGCGTAATAGGAGCTCCGCAACGGAGCTCTGTCAACCTTGTGTCGTAACATGATTGATGTATTTTTTTGTGTGCGACACAAAATTCGCGGATCTCCTATTCCGCGTTGTTGAGACGATTTTGGCGTCATACTGACCTAACCTGTCCTATGTTATCTTTTTTCATTTTTTTTATACGACGAGGAAGGCAAACGAGCAGGTGGGTCACCTGATGGTAAGTGATCACCACTGCCCATAGACACCCGCAATCCGGAGGGTTTGCATTCCGCGAATCTTGACATTTTGCAATTTTGACAATACAATTAGAGTGCATGTATCGCGGAATGTCAAGGATCTGGGTTCCTTTCCCGGGTTTAATCATACTTTTCGCTTTCCTGTGTAGTTTTGTTACGGTGATTATTTAAAGTTTAAAAATACTGTCCTGTGTAACAAACACGTAATTTCTGGTGTTCTTTTGTTTTTACATCAACTTGTTTAAAGGCTGTGTTACACGGGCGACGGTGAGGCTCGGTCGTGGATCACACCCTTAGTAATACTACATAAATACCGCCTAGCAGACAAATCATACCATCTGTTATATGTATAGTAACAATCGACTATCGGAATTTTGGTTAGCTAGATATAAATCAAGGACGATAAAACCAAGAGGACTGCCAATGGCTATACAATGTCGCGATCCTATAAAATAATGAGCCTGCTGTAGCTAGTTTTACTATAGAGAGGTCTCTGTACAATTAATTTTGTATGACACTTATACCTCTGGCTAACACAATAGCGCCTATCTATGAACTGAAAGATAAAACGAATTTAGATGGCGCTATTGTGTTAGCCAGAGGTCTAAATGTCATACCAAATGAATGGTACAATGACCCCTCCGTAGTAAAATTATTTCAAAGTAACGCGGCATCGTATAGACATTGGCAGTCCTCTTGATTTTATGGCCCTTTATATAAATATAGATTTCGCGAGGTTCTAGCGACGCACCGCTACAGCGGAGACAAAATACTACACACGTCTGTGAAATATCCAAAATCTACACTTGCTAATGTAACACATTTTTTCAAAGTTAAAGTTTAATAGTCTGAATGTCGATGTATATTTTGACTCTGCAAGATGCAACAATAATAAATTTAAAAGTGATCAGAGAAAATAGGTTGTTAGACATCAGTATACAGATATGTACAGTCAGCATCAGAATGATCTAATCACGGCTCTATTGTTATAGACATAAGAGCTTGAGTAGATCATTGTGACCGCATCGGTTGCTTAGCTACTTCTGCTGCTGACTGTACACAATACAATATGTCGTTTGCTAATATTATCAAAACGCAAAAGTAATTATCCAAAACTGTCAGGAAGGTGACGCCTTTAATATATTTGATAATTTATATATTTATTCAGATATTTAACAATCATAAACTCCAAAATAAGCAATTATATGCGCTTTTTATTAAATATATACGCTACATGTATATTTACTATGTTAAAACGTGCATACGTAGATGATAGCTAACATATAGAAAACATAAATTTTTGAAACTTATATATTTTTGCCCTTGTTGCGTATGTTAGTTTAGTATGGATATAATTGTTTCGTAATTACAAATGCTTCCGAAGTAACGCAGTCTCTAGGTCGCACTCAAAGTCGTCAGTTTATATTTAATCGTACATTAGCAAAGAAAAGTCTAATTTTTGGCAAGGACTCTACCAGCCACTACCAGTAGTGTCGTTTACAATACATTTAAAAAAGCCGTGATAGCCTAGTGGTTCGACCTATGGCCTCTCAAGCAGAGTGTCGTGGGTTCAAACCCCGGCTAGCACCTCTGAGTTTTTTCGGAATTTATGTGCGAAATTACTTACATTTGCATCTTACTATGAGCTTTTCTGTGAAGGAAAAGTGCACACTCCTGCGAAGCAACTCAATGGTGTGTGCGAAGCTCCCAATCAGTACTTAATCAAATTAGGTTATTGTTCACTATTTTGTACGAAAGATTATAAAAAAAATCATAGTTTTCGGATAATAAATGCAGCGTTAGCATCAATGATACCCTAATCATCAAAATTGGTTGAGCAGTTCGCGGGTTTCAGTGGAATAAAGAAACTCGCATAATTACATACTTACATGAACCCTGAAAACAATACGTTCGTTTTCTTTGGGCAGTCGTTAAAATAAGGGTGACTATAGATGATCTCAATTGGAAAATCTTTTTGTATTTTTTATTATTTTTCCAATTATTTTTATTTTTACGGTCTTCCCGTGAGTATCAATTATATTTTTAATAAACTCACCGAAACATGAATACACAGAAAAAAACCAGAAAAATACCAACCCCGGGAATCGAACCCGGAACCTCGACACTCCGGGTTCGATTCCCAGGGTTGGTATTTTTCTGGTTTTTTTCTGTGTATTCATGTTTCGGTGAGTTTATTAAAAATATAAGTGACTATAGATGTTTTTGTTCAGTACTTCCTATTTGTTAAAATGGATTTCGAGGAAAACTGAATTGCTTGTCAATCCTAGCCGATTATGATCTTTTTTTTTATAAGAAAATTGTAACGTTAAAATGTATAACATGGTTACAAAACTAATCATTTCATAAAAAAATCCAAAGGTAAAAATCCGAAGTAAGTCTTGAAAGAAGTTGATCATCAATTTGTTAACTCGTTGAACTTTGAGTTGAACTTAGTGGAATAGGGGGTCCATAACTTCTGTGTTGACTGTACAATTTAATCCAAAGTAGCCTTTGTAGTGTCATCTATACCTATAAAACAGTACCGTGACCGACTGACTGACAGACAACGCACAGCCTAAACCACTGGACCTAGAGACTTGAAATTTGGCAAACATATACCTTGAGTATCCTAGAGGTGCACCAAGAAGGGATTTTTCGAAATTCCCACGGGATAGGGAACTAGCCCACTTTGAAATATTTCACGGGGGCAAAGCCGCGGGGCATGAGCTAGAACTGATGGCCGATGGGTCAGAAGGTTCTCGAATGGCGTCCACGGACCGGGAGACGAGCTGTCGGTAGGCCTCCAACAAGATGGAGCGACGACCTAGTAAAAATCGCGGGACCGCGGTGGATGCGGGAAGCACAAGACCGGTCTGAGTGGAGAGCCGCGGGGGAGGCCGCCGGCCAGCAGTGGACGTCTTGAGGCTGACATGATGATGAGCTGGTTAATTATAAACGACACTATTGGTAGTACGGCTTTTAAGAGTTCTAGTAAAAACGAGCGAGTGATCCGTTACTGGTAATTGACATCTGTGCGTGCGGCGGTTAATATCCTAAAAAAGTACAAATTTAATAAACGAAACGTTAACTAAAATTAACTTACGCAATAACGTTTTTAAATAATCATCTTATTAGCTTATTTAAAAGGCCTTATTTACATGTAGTGTTTAGGATTAACTCGTATGTGTTGACATTTGAAAGAAATAGTTGAACTCTTAGTGTTTCGTGTAATAGTGCCCACTTCGTCACGTTTTAGCGATAGTGAAGACTAGTAATTTGCCTTAGAACACCACATTAAATGCATAGTATATAGTAATACAGATGTTAGAAATATACGACCCAAGAAGTGCCGACTGGCCGCGCGAGCAGGGCGTTGGCTCGCAGTGCAAGGACTTCGGATTAGTCTGAAACACGTGAGCCATCGTAGAGCCCAAAGTAATATCCCAAAATGACTTCTTCCCAATATGGCTACACCAGTTCCCAGAGTGACCACATCCCCTAAATGTCATCCGAATGACATCCTGAATGCCATCGGAGCCGCAAAATGATTACTTGTACGAAATGTTAACATCGTTTCCCAAATGTGTTTTGCATCGGTTTTCCAAAACGTCTACATTGGTTCTCCAAAATGTCTACATACCTAAAATGTCTTACATGAATTTCCCAAAACGTCTACATGGATGGGTTCCCCAAAATGGGTAGATATCCAAAATGTTTACATTGATTCCCAGAACGGGTATCTACCCAAAATGTCTTACAAAAGTTTCCCAAAACGTCTACATGGGTTCCCCAAAACGGCTACGTACCCAAATATTTGTTGGTTCCCAAAACGACTGTCTACCCAAAATGTCTTGCATAAATTTCCCAAGACGAGCATCAACCCAAATTGTCTTTCCAGTTTCCCAAAACGTCTACATGGGTTCCCCAAAATGGCTACTTTCTCAAAATTATTATATCAGTTCCCGAAATGGTTACTCCATCCTAACATGTCATACATTGGCTCATTACTACTACTGAATAGGATAGTAGTCTATATAAGTCGTCTCTTACTATATATCTATCTACCTTTCTCTAGGCTATAATTGTAGGTTCATGTTCTTGTAATATATACAGTCAGCAGCAATAGTTGCTAAGCAACCGACGCGTTCACAATGATCTAAGCGCGGCTCTATTGCTATAGACATAAGAGCTCGTGCAGATCATTGCGACCATTTTGATTGCTTAGCTACTTCTGCTGCTGACTGTACATTAGGATAACTGACGTAGTCAAAATTGTATTTTAACTTTGTTCGTTTTTAAACTTACAAATCTTCAAAAAAAAAATCGTTTCGATTATGATTCTTAAAATTTCATTTATTTTAATTGGAAATTAAAAAAAAAAACAGTTGCAGTAAAACTTAAGTTTTTTTAAATTATTTATTGATCAAGTTTAGGTGTTGACTTGACATACAAACGGACGCGCCGCGCATGGTTATGATCGTATGGAAGTTGTATATATGTAAATATTATGCCCTAGGCTGTAGTCTTTTTGCTGTTTTTTCTTTAGAATATTTAAAAAGTTTTCTACTAGGCTAAATAGATCGAAAACAATTAATATGGCGAGGCAAGATTATGAAATTATGAATCCATTTTAGTGAAACTATACTGAAAGTAAACTAACATTTTCCTTCATATTTCTAAGGGTTATTAGAAAATTTCTAATATTATTAACCTTTATGACGCTAAGACAAACGAATTGTATGTATGTACACGAAAACAACATGTCTAGTCGCCTTAGCAACTTTTTGAGTTATCGCGATTTGAAAGTTTGGAACGATGTAATTTATCCATATAATTTTCGTATAACATCTTTTTTTAAAGTGATAAAAAAGACAAGTTCCATAAATATTTGTATCTGTAACCGAGTGGTAACTTATAGTCTATTGAGTGCTCTACATTTTGAGTTAAAAATCTGGTTTAAAAAAAAAGTGACTATAGTTGTTCTTTCCGTGTACCCTTCAAATGTCAAAGCACTCATTCGTACGCCGAACTGTTTTCTTGCAAGAAACCAAATGCTGTCCTTCTTGTGACCCACATGCGCGTCGTTGGCGTTAAAAACGTTACAGTAACGCCCGTATCAATACACTTGCACTGACTTTGTATACACTCGGTGTATTTTAAGATTTGAAATTTAACGGTCATTGGCACACTTTTTTTAAGTAAAACGAGGGCGCTATAAAATTGTGTTAACTTGTATGTACGCGGAAAACATAAGAACTATGTCATCATCAGCTTATTTAAGAGTGCGTCTCTTGTCGATGCAGTTGTCTCCAGTCCGTTCTTTCCAATGCGACTTCTTTCACCTCCTGATGCGACACAACAGAAATATGTACGCCTTATAAATGTTATTATTTGGGTCAATCAACTTTTAGTTGCCACTCGTTGCCATAGAGATGTCCCCTGGGTAAATCGTCTAAAATAAGATTATCTAAGGCACCACTCCATCAAACGTTAGGAGTTTCGACATTTATATGCCAATTCCTTCATGCTTCATCTCCTAAGCATGCAAATCCTGCCTTTCGGGGGAATAGTGCCTTAGAAAATCTTATTTAAGACGAGTTACCCAGGGGACATCTCCATCGCAACGAGTGGCAATAAGAAGTTGATTGACCCATTCGTATTTTTTCGCGTTTGTCTTCGAATTGCCGAAAAACGTGTGTAATATTTAGACCGTTCATTCAAATCTTAAAATAAACAGCTACAGTTTTTTTTTCGAAAAAGTTTCAAATTTTATCCGTAACAAATTTACAATATAGAGGTAATGTGAATTACTTAACAATGAATAAAATCAATAGAGTGAAACTAAGATAAATGTATGAAAAAAAGTCTTGTAATATTGAAATCTATTGTAATATTGGTTCGTTTTTTCGTGTTTTTTTTTTTTCTAAACAAAACTTAGTAGTATTTGAAACACAAACTGTAACTTTGAACCAGTTTTAAAATGTTAATTTAGACTGGATTAAAAAACAAGCGTGGAATAGAATGACAGACACACAGAGTTTATTTGATACAGGCAGTAATAATAAGGTTTTGGTTTGTTACGTTTTCTTACGAATAGCGAATATTTCTAAGTAATAGAATATTCAAATGCAGTTAATATAAGGTTTGCTTTTAACTAGAAATGTTACGCGTTTGCTGTTTTATTTACAGTTGAAATTGTTAATTTGTCTTAATGTATTTAGATTGTAGATCTTAATGTATTTTTTTGTCATTTGAGGAATTTATAGACTTGTAAAATGCCTTTACATTGATATTAAAATCCAACTTACGCATACTCATTCATTTAATTAATGACGTAATGATTAATTATCCTAAGTAAAGCTTTTAAGTAATGGAAGATTGAAATTGTAACTGAAATTAAAATTATTTGCATTTTAGGTACTTAAAAGGGAATCTTTTAATTTTGCCAAAAAACGTTTGCCAAAGTGATTCATTTCCCAAATGTTTCATATCGTCAAAATGCTTTTTTTTTTCCGAGGCTGTAAATATTTCAGGGTCATCTCGTAGAACCCTATAGGTTATGTTAGGTTTGTTTTCTAAAAATCCTGAAATGTTTACAGTTTCAAAAAAAAAAACATTTTGACCAAATGAAAAATTTGGGAAATTAATCAGTTTGGCAAACTGACAAAATTGACAAAGACGGTATGACAGATTTCTGTCAGATGTGTTTATTGCAGGGTGGTTAAACAGGTGGATAATATAACAAAATATTAGAATTAGTTAAATGAATGTGTATGAGTAAGAATTTAATTTTTATGTTAATGTTGACTTCACAGCTGACTTCGGTCTTAGCTTGCTATGATATGTCCAACTCTAATGATGTATATCAAACATTAATGTCAACCTTTTCGGCATAGCCTTAAGGCCGAACTAAGTTTAGAAATCGACTCAAAAAATACAAAAATTGTATATAATTTTGTTTTTAACAATAATTTTTTGCTTGTATAATTCTAAGTTAGCATTAGCGGTGTATCTGACGTGTTGTATAATGTAAAAAGAATAAAAAAAGACCTGCTAGCCGAAAAAAAAACGACGGCGCGAAAATATATTTTTGAAGTCAGTGCATATTTTAAAGGCGGTCCGGTAATTTGTAACACAAGAAAAAAGTGACTTGTGGTATCGTTTTGTTTTTGTACAAAATATGGCTGTTTGAAAAAAAAGATGTGACCGCCACAATAATTAGTTCATTGGTTTCGTGCAGACGTCAATACGCCCTTTTTTACAGCTTCTTTTCAGATCTGCGTTGCTGAAGAACTTGAAAGAGTCTACGTAGCGTAGTACGTAGGCACACATGCTTGACAGGAACTGGGCCGTGTTTTATAAAGCTACAAGTTACAATTTACAAGTGGAAGTCCCATTCTATCACCTGTTGTTTTATCACTTTATAAAACACGGCCCTGGAAGTAGGCGTGTTTCTACCGCGCCCGAGTTGAATTTCATCTCATCATCATCATCATCAGCCTTTTTAACCCCCGACGCATAAAGAGGGGTGTTATAAGTTTGACCGCTGTTTCTGTGTCTGGCACCAGAGCTCTTAAACGATTGAACCGATTTGAATGCGGTTTTTTAAGAATTTGATATAGGTTTTCTAGCGATGGTTCTTAGATATGTTTTAATCAAGATTGGTGCTACCGTTTTTGAGATACTGCATTTTGTAATAAAAATGTCAGGGGGCGGGGGTTTGTCAAGTTCAAATCGAAAACGTGAGAGCCCGTTGATGTCTTCAAGCTTCTTGATGTCTTCAGTATGGCTAAGTTTGGAAACATAATCTGGGAGCCCGTTGATAATGATTTCGTCTTGGAAAGTAAAGTGACCAAAAAAAATTAAAAACCCCTGACAAAAAACCCACAAAAAGTAAAAAAAATAAAATTCTGGGACTGGTCCTTTATGAACTATTTTAACTTTTGCGAACTTTTAAAAAGAATGCACAATGTAATAGTTCCTAAGTAAATAACTAGGCCCAAATTTTTTTTTATCGGGAGTATTTGAAATTTTAATTTAATTACGTCTCGCTCATATTTTTTCACTTCATCTAGGTATATAAACTTGCTTAACGGAAGGCAAAGGCATAAGAGGACGTATCTAGTCTTAACAAAATAAACATGGCTGTATGGACTTAGTTTCCTTTGTCTATGAATTTATAAAAAAGTATCAGTAGTCTAGTCTGTGGTTGTGGTTGTCATGTTCATGTCATGTTGTTAATAATATTACAGCCGTGAAAACAAACTACATATATTTGCGTATTTATTAATTGAATACCGCAGAACTAACCGTGCCGTAAACGTATCGAGCATGCCACAGTGTTGCGCAGTCCCGTTTTGTTCGGAAAGAAAAGGAGGACATAAGTTTCCGAAAGATGAAATTGTTTTAAAGCAGTGGTTAGTAGCGATTCGCAGGGACGACTACGTCCCTTCAATACACTCGCGTGTCTGTAAAAAACATTTCAGCCCTGACGATTATGAGTTACCTAAAGAATCAAACACAGAAAATCGTAAGTGATCTTTCTTATTGCTAGATGACATTAAATTCAAGCTAAAACTAATTAAACTAAAACTTAAAACTAAATTAAATCTAAATAAGGCCCCCGTGGCATGGTGCCCAAAAGGCTGGCAGCGTTGCCACGCTGTATTGCGATGCTGATTCTTTGAGAGAGAAAACTGCCAGCCCTTTGGTCACAAGTTGCATCAACCAAGCACTTTTGGCCTCAAGGCTTCAAATCCGACAGCGACAAAATTTTACTTCGGAACGAGAGTCTTGTATTTAGACAATTTTCTATTTTCAGCCATTTCTGCCGCCGCACTAGCTTTTTGCTAGATAACATTATGTTCATGCTTGTTCCAGAGTACTGATAAATTTTCAGCTTAACGGTTCTTGTAATATTTGTTGAAAATTTTTCAGCTACTCCTAAACTAAGACCAAAAGTGGTGCCTAGTCTATTTTCCTGGAACAATGAAAGCAAAGAGAAAATTGAACTTAAAAGAAAATGTGCAGAGAGAGATCGACGTCGGAAGAAACTTAAATCTGCAGCACTTCCTTCCAATACAGAGGAAAAAGAATCTGAAGAACAATTTGTAAGTAAATAAGACTTTTTCATACACATTTATCATAGTAGCCTTTGATGGCATAAATTGCATCATTGTCTCATTAAATGACTATGTTACTAGTGCTTCCAGCATGCTTATTGTGTATCTTGCTCGCAATCAGCATTATGTTCATTTTGTATGGGCTGACAATTGGTATCGGAAACAGCTGGCTGTCACAGTCATACAAAAACCGACATTTTAATCTGATGATAGTGTCAAAATAGTCATGCAATAGGGCGTTTGCACTCTTTTATCATAGTAAATGACCTAACAATTTTTGATTTCCAGACTTTTGATGAAACATACCTAGAAGTACACATTGAAGATTTCAGCAGAGATGTCTCAGTACAATGCTCTTTATGCAAATGCAATGAGAGATCAACTAATACTGCCAATTCGTCGGACTCTGTGTGTAACAGAAAAAGCACATTAAACATGTTTCAAATAGAAAATCTTACGGAAAAGCCTGATGTCGTACAATTTTACACTGGTTTGGACAGTTACAACAATTTCATGTTTGTCTTCAACCTTTTCGGAGATGAAGTGAATGACTTAAAGTACTATCCATCACTGCAGTCAGTGTGCGGGAAACATGCATTATCACCATCTGATCAGTTTTATTTAACACTGATAAAATTGCGAAGAAACATGTGTGACAAAGAGTTATCTCTTCTTTTTGAAATAAGCATCACTACTGTGAGAAGCTACTTCACAACATGGGTTAATTACCTTTATTGCAAGTTCAAAGACCTGAATGTACGGACACCAAAGAAAATAAAAGTTGAAAACGTAACATGTCAAGAGGAAAGTAATACTGATGCAGTAATTATGGATTGCAAGGAAGCGAAAATTGAAAAACCACTAGAACCGGTTTCACAAGAAGCTACGTCTACCTCCAAATCAGCGAAGACGTTGAAAGTCTTGGTAGGAATTTCGGGCTCTGGAAGTGTGAACTTTGTTTCAGATGCGTATGCTGGATCTGTCAGTGACAGAGAGTTATTTGAGAAGTGTGGTAAAATTAGTGAACTCCAGAAAGGAGATGTTATTCTCGGTGATGGTGGTTGTAATGTGCAGGATCTAGTTTCTCATATGGCTGATAATGCACCACAGTCCATTAGTGAAGGTAGTGATCAGTTAAAATCAGACAAATTGACATCTGAACAAACCAATGTCAAGCGTGTTATAGGTTTAGGAAAAACATTTAAAATTCTTAGTAGTAAGTTATCATCTGATTTGGCACCGCTTGGAGGAAAAATTATATTTCTTTGCTTCATGCTTGCCAGTTTCAGGAAGAATCCAACATAAATAAGGATTTTTATCAGTACGCGATGTAGATGTGCTGTATTCAGGAAGAGTGTATTCCACATGGCAATCAAATTATTTAATAAGTTACCGTACTCTGTGCAATCATTACCAACTAGAATATTTAGCAGGAAAATTAGACAAAAAAAGGAAAAATGCTATTATGACATACAAGAATATTTAAATAATGACTCAGGAATGTAATAATATTAATGCAATTGTTCTATTATTTTTTTTTTATTGATTTGATTAATTTGTTTTATTGTAATTTTGTGGGATTTGTTTTAATTTTATAATTTTAATAATAATGATGAGCTGAACTATTTTATATCTAATATCACAGTGTGCGTGTATTTTTTATTTTATTATGTTGTGGTTGTTCTTTGTGCAACCTTCTTAAATATTTGTACGCCTAAAACGGTAAAAAGTGGAGAACTTATGTTTCTTTTGTTGTGTCACCTAATTGTACCACCTACTTTTAACAAATAAATGTTTGATTGATTGAGTATGAAAGTAAAAAAAAAAGTAATGTAAAAATGAATCTTAATTATTTTTTGAATCAGAAACTATATCTGTATATGTCACAATAGTAGTTTATGCAACTGTTACATAATGAGGATCCTTAAAACACGAGTGTGTTTTGGTGAAACGGGGCGAAGCTGAGTTTCATAATAGGATCGCACAAGTGTTTTAATCCTTCGTCTGCGTAAGTCTCGGATCCGTACAAAATTTAAGGCTATCTTTTTCTAATTTTTTGTTGGTATTAAAATAGAAGTGACTTGAATGTAGTTTTTTTTTACTTTCCGCATACGATGGGTTAAAGCCTACGGGCCTTATTCATAAACGTCACTCAAGCCTCCATTAGCTAAAATAGGTTTCGTCCTCTTCTTACAAACGGAAATGTCAATGGGACAAAAAAGGACAAACGAACTTTAACGGCATTTATAGTTAAAACAGGTTTATGAATAACAGGGTAATTGTGTACAGTTGCATACGTTACTTTATTTACATACATAATATTATAAGTACTCCTAAGATGGGCCCCAATATAATTTTTGATGTTTATGTTACACTGTTAAACAGTATTTCCTGTGCGCAGTGAGCATTTTTTTGCGCGGGTAAAATCTTGAGCAGCCATTGGTCAAACCGCCACCGCCATTTTGTTCGGCGCCGCGCCACGCGTCACTGCGTCAATCAGTTGTTACCTATCATTGCATATTCTACCTTGCGTGTAACGCAATAAGGTCTTTATTGCGCGGTGCTTACATTCGGTTTAGTTCGGCATTTGTCTACACTCGTCTGCGCGGACGAAGATTGCCGATGTAACTTATATTTGTGGTCCACCTGTACAAACTGTAACAGTATGAAGTATTTCGCATCGGCTTACATTGTACAATGCACAAAATGTACATCATGACAAACGTACAGTACACGAAATGTACGCAGATTGTACATTATGATAGTTGTACAATATGCAAAATGTACTCTATGTGATAGTGGCAAAACGTACAAAGTTAGAATGATCAACACGCGGGTGGTAGGACCTTGTGCGAGGTCCGTCCGGATCGCTACCACCATCTTACTCGTTAATCCCGCCGCTAAGCACCAGTGCTTGCACTGTTGTGTTCTGGTATGGAGAGTAAGACAGCCGGTTAATTACGGGCGCAAGAGGCATTTCATCTTAGCCCTCTAGGTTGGCAACGCATCTGCAAACCCTCCGGAGTTGCGGGTGTCTATGGGCAGTGGTGATCACTTACTATCAGGTGACCCACTTGCTCGCTTGCCTTCCTCGTTGTATGAAAAAAAAAACGCCAATTGTACGTAACGTAAAAATAAGAATACGCAAAATGTACATACGTTGTAAGGTCTGGCAAACGAAAGTTGAACCTTGTAGTTATTTAAACCACCCTGCTTACTTACCATACGATTTGTATGGTGTACCGAACTATTTGATCACTTTGGATGTCACCATATATATGACGCTGACTGTACACTTGTACTTGTACATTTTGCGGATTGTGCATTCAGCGCAAGTACATTTCGTGTACTGTACGTTTGTCACGATGTACATTTTGCGTATTGTACATTAAAAGTCGAAGCGAAGTATTTCATCTACTATGTTTCCAATAAAATTATAATTCTGTCTCAGTATTCATAGTTTTTAATTCTGTAAAAAGAAAAAAAAACGTAATTGTTAACTCTGCAAACAAGCATATTATTGACAATAAATGTTTTTCTAAACAATATACGAAGTGACCTCTAAATTTTCCCAAGAACCATCGCTAAAAAACCGGCTTTCAAATAAAAAAAAACCGCGTTCAAATCGGTTCAACCATTTAAGAGCTAAGGTGCCACAGACAGACACAGTGGTCAAAGTTGTAACACCCCTCTGCGTCGGGAGTTAAAAAAGAAGTTATAAATTATAAACTTTTTTTTATTCTACTAGTGACATCTATGATATTTTCAATGTAGCGTATACACGAAGGGCGAGCTGTGTGTAGTTTTGCTACTCCTCAACAGATGGCGCAAACAATCATTTCAATTCCGTACGAAGTCCACTCACTGATAGGTGGCGCTAGTGGAATCTAAAATTTTTACTTTGGTGACCCCCGACCCAGTGGGAATCTGTGTGTCGGCTTATGGCAACTTAGCTCGTAAACGGATGGATCGATTTGGACCCAGCGTTTTTTATTTGAGATTGATTTGAGACGATTCTTAAAGCTGTTTTTGAGATATTTTAAAAAAACCGACGAATTGAGAACTTGCTTTTTTTGAAGTCGGTTGATGAGAAAGTCAAGGGTTTCTCAACTTTTTTAAGCTGGTTAGGTTATGTCTGTATTAAGTAAATGAAGTAGCATAATGGCGAGGACAGCGACTCGAGCATTTCGCAATTTTAATTTCTCCTGGCTAACGTTGTCGACCCTTTCAGCCTACTAAAAAAACTACTTAGGGCCCTATTCATAAACGTCACTCAAGCCTCCATTAGCTAAAATAGGTTTTGTCTTCTTACAAACGGAAATGTCAATGTGATAGAAAAGGACAAACGAACTATAACGGCATATGAATAATAGTACTTACCTAACAGGGTTAGTATCTCATTTCCTAATGGTCGCAATTTGACCGTAATTCACTAATACAAGTTTTAACTTTCTTAACTTCTTCTTTTAACCCCCGACGTAAAAGAGGGGTACTATAAGTTTGAACTGTGTATCTGTCTGTGGTATCATAGCTGTCGAACGTATGGACCGATTTCAATGCGGTTTTTTTTTTAATCGAAAACTAGTTTAATCGAGTTGGTTCTTAGCCAAGTTGTATTAAAATCGGTTCACCCGTTTTTGAAATGAAAATGTCGGGGGTTTTTCAACTTCTCTAAGTTGGTTATTAATAAGTTGTTATAAATTTTAACTACGCTAAATCCCACTCCTCCGTGGTTATTAGGAATACTGCGCATTCCTAATAAGCTTTCTTTTTTATACGACAAGGAAAGCAAACGAGCAAGTGGGTCACCTGATGCTAAGTGATCACCACTGCCCACAGACACCCGCAACCCCGGGGGTTTGCAGGTTGCCAACCTAGAGGGCTAAGACGACCGGATAGCCTAGTGGTTAGAGACCCTGACTATGAAGCTTGAGGTCCCGGGTTCAAATCCCGGTCGGGGCAGATGTTTGTATGATGAATACGAATGTTTGTTCTCGGGTCTTGGGTGTTTAATATGTATATAAGTATGTATTTATCTATATATGTATGTTTATCCGTTGTCTAGTACCCATAGTACAGGCTTTGCCTAGTTTGGGACTAGGTCAATTGGTGTCAAATTGTCCCGTGATATTTATTTATTTATTTATTATTAAGATGAAGTGCCTAAATTTCATTTTTATTACAAGTTTTTTTGTCGACTGTACGCTTTGTTGCCTGTACTTGTATCGTCATCCAACTTACATGACCATACCAAATTTGAAGCCGATACGACAACTGGAAGTGGGTCAAATTTAAATTTCGAGATTTGATCCGAACAGGATTCGTTCTAGAATTACAAGATAACATGCAATAACTGACAATAATAATAATAATGATATCCTAATTTTTCGCTGCACTTATTAATTTATAAATACAAACACTGATTTACATAAAAAAAAACATCCCAACGAATTGAGAACGTCCTCCTTTTTTTTTGACGTCGGTTATCTACATATCTACATATGTCATCAGCACGCCGAAAATGAAGCGCAGAAAAGGCTACGAATTGTAGCCTCTTTGGCCACAATCTCTCTCAAATAAGGTCCAAACTTGCGCGCAGATGTCAAAATGTTCGGAACATGTTTTTCGATTGTCTTGTGAGCACACAATGACGTATCTTTACTCATAATATCATCGACCCGAACAGAATACATTCTAGTGTTAAGTACAAGATAACATGCATTCCTGTAAAAAGGATCCCAAATATTCGCTTCACCTATTAATTTTTAAACATAAATCACGCTAACTTAATGACACGTAAAATGTTGCCATATATTTATTGTACAGACATTGAATAGGCATTATTAATATTAGTTACGACTCCACATATGGCTCTATTAATTCGCAATAAAAATACAACCCCTTTCTAGGGTTCCGTACTTGAAAGGAAAAACGGAACCTTTATACGATACCTTCGGTGTCCGTCTGTCTGTCTGTCAAAACCTACAGTAGCGAGTTCTCAAAACGCGAAGTTAAGGAAAAAAACTCCAAAAAACGTTAAGAAAAATTTAAGGGTATTGTAAGGGCTATTTTAAAAGTGTTATAGTAAAGTAGTCTACCAGCGCTTTCGAAAAGTTTCTATCTTTGTCAAGAATAGATGCGTCGCAAGAAACTTGACAAAAAGAAAGTACGTATGTAAATCTCTTTATTGCACATAAAGCATATGAAGTAACAGACAAGTAAAATAAGTTTTTTTTTTTCTAAATAAAGCCTTGTTACAATTTACAAACGTTAGTTACGGATCCCCGGAACGTGAGTCCGATTCGCGCTCGAACGTTTTTTTATTTTGATCAAAGTACAGAAAAGACGCTCGATATGAAATCGGCGAAGCAGATATCTTTTGAGATCGGGGACAATTGACAATAAGGGAATAATATTGACGTTAAATTAATATAACTACCAACTTGCTACTTATAGCAAAGCTATACAGCGCGGGAATGCTGCCTGCGTAATGGGCAGCCTACCTAATCCTAAAGTCCAAATTGAGATTGTCATTTTTAACAGAGAGAGCGAAGCGAGTAAAATAAATTTAAACTGTTTATTTCGAATAAAGAAACCAAAAATCATACAATACGAAATTAACCTATAATCCTTACCTAAGTTGTAGGATTGTTGCAGTTTTAATATTAGTGTTAGTTAGTGAAGTTTCACTTTCAGCTTGGACTAAAATGCTTCCGTATGTATGTCCGTCTGTCTGGCTGTTCTCCTCTACAGGCCGTATTTCTCAACCGATTCTCGTGAAATTTGGTGAGCAGCTTCGACAATTATACATATTTTTTTTTGTCGATTAGGTAGTTATTTTTTTGGAATAAAAATTACAAAAAAAAACGTTCAAAAATGAGCTCGAATCGAGAGGTATGTTTGTTATCTATACCTAAAGGCTATAAAACAGTAGGTACACTGACTGACTGACTGACAGACAACGCACAACCTAAACCACTGGACCTAGAGACTTCAAATTTGCAAGCATATACCTTGAGTATCCTAGTGGTGCACTAAGAAGGGATTTTTCGAAATTCCCACGGGATACGGAACTAGCCCGTTTTGAAATATTTCACGGGGGCAATGCCGCGGGGCATAAGCTAGTTAAATCATATAAAACGGCTGGATGGATTTGTATCCATGGAATGTAGACAGTTTTTATACTAGATTTTTTTCATTACCGGAAAATTATTAGTTCCCGCCGGATAATGATAACCGAATGAAGCCTATTGCGAGTGAAAAATCCGCTAGGATTGCTACTGTCGAGTGAGGTCTGTCTGTCAATTTCCACTAATCACAGGCCAGCAGATGGTGTCTCATTGGTGGGGAATACAGACAGACCTCACACGACTTAGCGGGTTTTTAACTCGCGATAGTCCTCATTCTACGCAGATAGGGTTACCAGATGGAAAATTTTAAAGTGCGGAGAAAATGCCTGATTTCCATAGACAAATGCTGAGATTTCATCGTAACACATACCTACTTATATAGAGTACAGGCTTTGCCTAGTTTAGGACTAGGTCAATTGATGTCATTTGTTCATGATAGTTATTTATTTCATAATTTTATTTATTTAATTTGCGAATTTTCTCGCAAACGTAATTTTGTAGAAACAAAGTCAGTTGGTTTAGTGTACTGGATTTTTATGAATAGTATTAAGCATAAAGAAGACTGTTTTTGGTTTTGTAAAATTTTTCATGTAAAATTGAAAATTCTAATTATAAAAATTCTGAGTTTCCCAAATCCGGCCGCAGTCCTGAGAAGAGTCTACAAATCCGAGATCTCAGGACAAATCCTGAGATATGGTAAGCCTATATGCAGACGAAGTCGCGAAAAAAACTATTAAAAAAATTAATTAAAAGCAGCGCTTGGTGTGTTATGACATTTTCAATACTTACCCCATTGTGAAAGAATCCATTCATGCAATTATTAGATTCGTCGCGGCCAGTTCAAAAGGGGTGAGTTGATACCGGGTGCACGACTTGCGCTTAGTGAAAAAAAATGCCGTTGGACTCGCGCACCGAGGGTTCCGCTTGTGGGTTTATTCCTTAGACATTGCTACGTGCCTAATTTTATGATTCTAGGTCAATGGGAGACTCCTGTCTCCGTGTGTTTGTCGGTTTGTGAATCAGAAGTAAATTTAAACCTATACTTTCAAAAGAAAAGTAAATTGATCGTTACGTGGAAACTATATTAAAGAGTATTTTGAAATAAGTGAAAAAATTGACAACTTAATTAAATGATTATTAGTCTAAATAATTGTCTTTTATCACTGTTAATTAAAAAAAATACATTAATGTTTAATTTAACTTTCTCGTAACGATCAAAATACTTAGTGGCCCCTATTTTTAACCGACTTCAAAAAAGGAGGAGGTTCTACGTTCCACTGTATGTATGTTTTTCTTTTGAGTGGTATATAATGTACCCCACAACACAAGGGAAAAAAATGGAAAATTTGATAATCAGGAGTAACATCACATGAGAAAAAATGTTTCCAGACAGACAGCCTGACAACGAAGTGTTGGTATATGTTTCCTTTTATTTTCTTTTGAGATACGGAACCCTAAAACCAAGTATTAAATAAACAAAATTAGTCAATGAATCAACTTCTTAATACATTTTGTGGCAGACAATCGAACGTCCATGGTCTCTGAAAAAAAAAACAATCATAGACTACAAAATGCTGGCACAAAGCAATACGGAAGAGCTTTGCTGACCTGAGAAAGAAATCGTTTCAATTTTGAAATTAGCCACACCCCCTATATTGTTATTGGCTGTGAAACGCTTATCGAAACGACTTATGTTACCCCTTTCCTGATGATTTCTTTTGAGCTTAATGGTAGTGTTAATAGGGTTGATTTTTGTGTGGTCAGAGGAAGGTATGCATTGAAGTGTATCTTCCGTGGTGGTGAATAATTTTAACATATTGATTGACACAGAAACGTAATACAAGCTATTTATTTTATAAAGGTTGTTTGTAAAACCGAATTTAAAATATTCAGGATATGTGTTTATTATTCGACGACCTGATAGCCTAGTGGCCATAGAACCTACTATGAAGCTTGATGTCCCGGGTTCAATCCCAGGCAGGGCAGATATTTGTGTGATGAATACGAATGTTGGTTCTCGGGTCTTGGATGTAATGATTGTATGTCCCATGATATAGATAACATTATTATATGTATGACACACTTGACATGTACCGTCGAGTGGGTCACCAGATGGTAAGCGATTACCACTGCCCAATAGACACTCGCAACCCCGGGGGGCTTGCAGATGCGTTGCCAACCTAGAGAGCTAAGATGAAATGCCTCTTGTGCCCATTTCACCGGCTAAGACAGCCTCTTATCACTCTCCACACCGGAACACAACAGTGCAAGCACTGCTGCTCAGCGGCAGGATTAGCGAGTAAGATGGTGGTAGCGGTCCGGACGGACCTCGCACAAGGTCCTACCACCCGCAAATTCCTGACCCACTGTAGAATATTCTCACAGTAAGTCGTGAAGCCGTGATTGCCTAGTGGTTTGACCTATGGCCTCTCAAGCAGAGTGTCGTGGGTTCAAACCCCGGCTCGAACCTCTGAGTTTTTCTGAATTTATGTGTGGAATTACATTTGTAATTTATCATGAGCATTTCGGTGAAGGAAAACATCGTGAGGAAACCTGCACACTCCTGCGAAGCAATTCAATGGTGTGTTTTAAGTTCCCTATCCGCACTGGTCCCGCGTGGGAACTATACCCCAAGCCCTCTCATTCTGAGAGGAGGCCTGTGCCCAGCAGTGGGACGTAAATAGGCTAATGATGATGATGATGAAGTGTCATGATCTTCCTTCTCAGGCGATGCGATGTCACCATGACATTTACTACGATAAGGTTCCACAGTGGGTGAATATTCAATTGGTTCGATGGTACAGTCGAGTTCTCCAATATCTGTACAGCCAACGGTTCATAAATATCTAATCACAGACCTTATGTAACTGTATAGATATTGGAGAACTTGACTGTACCTATTACCACATAACTGTCTAAATTTTTTTTTTAATTTAAGTTCAGAAAACCAACAGTCGTTTACAAGCATAGTAGTGTGTTTTACCCACACACATATCATAAGTCGTCTACTATGTGTGTAGATAAAGTAATGTATGCAACTCTACATAAATAGGACTTGAAACACTCATTATGTAGCAGTTGCATAATAGTAGTTTATGCAACTGCTACATAATGAGTGATTTAAGGCCTAATTATGTGGAGTTGCATACATTACTTTATCTACACACATATTATAAGTACTCTAAGATGGGTTCAGAAGCCGAAGGCATGTATCATACCCATACCTGTCACGAATTTGATTGTTTTTTTTTAAATCATAGACGAACATACCGAGCTGACATTTCGTAAACTGTTTTTTTTTTAGTGTAAATTATCACATTATTATATTTCATGTCGGACTGAACTCGACTTATGTACGTGAGTGATCCATTTTATTTCACTATGATTGTAAATTACGTTGGTTTTCAAATTCGAAATATCGAATTCGATATCGAAAAGTCATTGCGACA
This sequence comes from Clepsis dumicolana, assembly GCA_963691665.1. NCBI lineage: Eukaryota > Metazoa > Arthropoda > Insecta > Lepidoptera > Tortricidae > Clepsis > Clepsis dumicolana. The sequence continues at coordinate 1,488,189 of OY829533.1, read as the reverse complement.
ATTCGATGTCGTAATGACTATTACTTTACTGCTAGAACGTCGTGCTGCAATGCTGGTCATTTTCTACGGTTTCTGAACGCACTATAGAGGACTTATGATATGTGTGTAGATAAACTACTATAACCAATTAAATATTATATTAATAGGAAAAGAATCGCGTAGCAGTTCGTAGACCTGCTACGAAGTCGTAGCTCGTAAACAAGCTTTAATTAAACTGGCTTTCGATTAAAAAAAACCGCATCGAAATCGGTCCATCCGTTTGGGAGCTATGATGCCACAGACAGATACACAGACACAGAGATACACAGATACACAGACACACAGATACACAGACACACAGATACACAGACACACAGATACACAGACACACAGATACACAGACACACAGACACACAGATACACAGATACACAGATACACAGGTCAAACTTATTTAACATCCCTCTTTTTTTTCGTCGGGGGTTAAAAAGGTGAATGAAAGACATTTTTACATTAATCCAGCAACGCACCAGCAGTTCCAATGGTGCTGTGGGTGTCCATGAGCGGCGGTGATCACTTATAATCAGGTGAACCGCATGCCAGTTTCTCGGCTTCAGTATAAAAAAAAAGTTTTTTAAATGAAACTACCGTGAAATTACGTATACCCATACGTAATTTCACGGTCAGTATAGTTAGTCCGACACGTTTCGGAGTAATGCATAGTCCTTCTTCTGGGAGTGCTCGCCTTAGCAGTGAACCGGCCGCGGTGCGCCAACGCTCTGCTCGCTCAGCTGTTACTGTACCTAAATAGCCCAAGTGACGGTAAATTCCAGTGAAACTTAAGACTTACCAACTTTTACTATAGTGAAATAAACGGATCACTCACGTATGTCAGTTGAGTACAGCCCGACATGTTTCGGAGTAATCCATAGTCCCTTCTCTGGGAGCACACGCACGATATTTAATTTAATCCAAAAGATATTTTTGCAATGAATAGAACTTAACGAAATCTATAAAAACATACTTACACCCTTTCTCCACCTTATGAATAAACGAATACATATATAGACTAATCTCTTACACTAAAATAAAAAAAAATACTAACTTGACCCTTAGCGTCAGCGGAATAAGCACTAGATTCTACGAACAACGACTGCAAAGCAAAGCTTGTAAGTCAGTCAAACCCAGATAAGCTTGACCTCTCACCCTCCGTACAAACCCCTACATTTTCACGTATTTCTCCAAGTAACTGGGGGATGAGGGAGCTCTAAACAAAATGGCGTCCCCAGACAAAAGGGCGCCGAAAAACGCCCCTTTCGTAACCACTCCTCTTTCGAATCAGTTGCTCTTTGAATTTCGAACGCGCCGAACGTTTCAACCCCCGAACCGGATGCCGCGAAAAAATAAAAACCAGAGACACTTTTTTATTTTTCACAGTCCAACCTGCCAGTGCGTGTTGTAATAAAAATATGCGACTAGCTTAATATGTACCCGAATGATAAAAATGGTATGAAGCTGCCGTTCAATCAAAAACTAGACCACAATATGTTGAAGACCATACAGAATCTGTGCTACAACAAGACGAATGCCCCGTTCAACATGACCTCACCTTTTCTAGTGGACAATATCCTCCACCACCAGAAAGTGAATTTCCACAACCAATACCTTAACCAACAATTAGAGTACGTTATGCAGAGGAACTACGAACGCTCGCGAGAAACCTCACCGGAAGTGGAAAAACCTGAGGAGGAAGATTTAAACCGCGAGGACAATAAAATCGACGACGACTCCAAAACGGACGACGAAGAATTCCCAAAAAGCGAATATTACAACGGCGACTTCAAAAACGACGAGAAAGAAGTCTTGAACATTCCAAATTTGAATCGGCGCTGTCAGAACTGCAACGGTTTCGAGTGTTCCCCGTTCGCTTGCAAGAAATCTGGTATCACCAGACTTGAGGAGTTGGAGAAGCGGTTCCAATTGGGTTACCAGGACGGCTCTGATGAGGATGGGAAGGATAAGGCGTATACCGATGAGCTGGTGAGGTGTGAGGAGTTGGAGAAGAAACCTACCTTGAAGTTTAGTGTTAGTGCCATTCTCGGTGACAGAGAGGATAGTGCGGCAAAGAATAGTGTCAGTGGTGAGTTGTATTTTAGCACAGTATGCTTCAAACTTACATTATACACCAGGGGGCTAGCACGCGTGCCATTTTATCGCTTGTCTCTCAGTGCGTCCTTCACTGATTCCGTCACCATGAAAGGGACGTACTGCGCGACGAGCGACAAAATGGCGCGCCGTGCTACATGTGCGGGGATGTTGCGGATGCAGATTTTTTGACATCCGCAGATGTATGGTAGGACCTTGTGCGAGGTCCATCCAGATCACTATCACCATCTTACTCGCTAATCCTGCCGCTGCAGCAGTGCTTGCACTGTTGTGTTCCGGTATTAAGAGTAAGACAGCCGATGTAATTACGGGCACAAGAGGCATTTCATCTTAGCTCTCTAGGTTGGCGCATCTGCAAACCCTCCGGGGTTGCGGGTGTCTATGGGCAGGTGATCAGTTACCACCAAGTGACCCACTTGCTCGTTTGCCTTCCTCGTCGTATAAAAGAAATGTCGGTTCTTGCTTTTACCTACGCTAGGGCGTTCGATCGGCGAATCGCAGAAGCGAAATGAGCATTCCTATTGGTTAACGGTGAAAGTACTTACTTATCAAGTGCGTCGCACACGCCGCCGCTAAGCCGCTCCTGTAAGGACTTGTTGAACATCCTCATCCGCATAAGCTCCGCATTGTTGCGGATGCAGATGCGAATATTCGCAACACCCCTGCTACACACATTACACTTGTAAGTTATCATGAGCTTTGCGGTGGAGGAAAGCGTTGGAGGAAATCTGGCCCAGTATTTCACCAACTTCACAATTGTCAGTTTCCAATGACAGTTCGATGTCAACTGCTGACTTGAAGAGCTTTTGTTTTAGCGCGCTTCATATTGTCAAAGAAATGTAGTTCGAATTGTCACATGAAACTGATAATTGTAAAGACGGTGAAATAGGGGCCAGGTGCCCCCGTTTCGTCAGTCTGCCCGTGATTACGATGCATGTAACTGCGCCAAAATATCGGGAGCTCATCAAACCTGTAAGGTGATCGCGGTCAATATCCCGTTTTCATTATGTCCAATGCAATCTTAGAGCAGGAAAGGAATGGAGTTGTTAACGCGATTTCCCCTCTGCCAAATTTCTAACATTAAGTCTAACATAATGGTTAGGGTCTGTTGATTGTGTGCGTGTTTTTGGCATTTGCGTGACAGTTTTGTTTTAATGTGAGTTTGTAGGAACGTAACAAATTTTGACAGGAGCGTAGACGTGTGCTGTACGTGTTCCTCGTCCCCCTCGAAAAGTGGCAGAAAAATTGTAGTGCACAGATAAGCCAAAGGCGCATCCCGTCTGTCTGCTTTGTGAATGCAATTAACCGCGAATCATTTAAACTGTTAATATCAGCTTACTTTTGAGCAATAAATGCGAATTTAGGTTTATGGGTTACATAAAAGGGAGGGTACGCTAGGTGTAAGTACTCTCACAACCCTTTGGGTAGGGAGAGGCCTTTTTTCAGCCGATTCATAATCGATTATTTCAGTGAAATGAAATGATTTTTCACCTCCGATTAAAAAAATGCGTGTTATAGGTTAAATTTAACCTACTACCAGTTCGTGAACTAATAACCTAACCAACTTAGAAAAGTTGAAGACATTGTCATTTCAAAAGTCAATATTTCAATACGGGTGAACCGATTTTAATGAAACTTAGCTTAGAACCATCTCGATTAAAGTAGCTTTTAATTAAAAACAAACCGCATTGAAATCGGTCCATCCGTTTGGGAGCTATGATGCCACAGACAGATACACAGACACACAGATACCGCTCTTTTTTGTCGGGGGTTAAAAACAATTAATTTGCTCGACCGCGACCACACGTGTAGTAGCAGTGATAGCTACGTCTGTGCGACAAATTTATACATATACATAATGTTTTCATGCAACATGGTCTGTGAGGCATGTGTTGATTCGTGTGGCAGTAGGGGGAGGTACTGCCACACGAATCAACACATGCCACACAGACCCAACTATCACCACCACCACTACACTATGAAGTGCTGTTGTACTCAACTTTGAAGGGCACATTGAACGGTGGTTTCGGTGCTTTGAATATGGGCTCGTAGAGAGTCCGAAACGCTTCATACCCAGGTATATTTGACTCAGATATATAATATGTATATCGCGGCTGCTATGCTAAGATTCTCAAAATATCTGAACTCAGCTATTTTTAACCCTCGGCGAAAAAGAGGGGTGTTATAAGTTTGACCTGTGTATCTGTGTGTGGCATCATAGCTCTCAAACGGATTTACCGATTTCAATGCGGTTTTTTTTTCAATCGAAAGCTAGTTTAATCGAGATGGTTATTAGCTAAGTTTCATTAAAATCGGTTCACCCGTATTTGAAATATTGAACTTTGTAGGTACGTAATCCATGTTTTATAAAGCTACAAGTTACAGTTTGCAAGCGGAAGTCTCACTCTATCGGCTTTTGTTAGAAAGAGTCCGCTTGTAAATTGTAACTAGTAGCTTTATAAAATACGGCTCTATGGTAACTCTACATTTTCTTAACCTAATGCGATGCAACGGCCGTAAACTAATTTAAAAATGCCGTCGGTGTTCCCATTCGGCCGTTCCCTGTCCAAGTTTTTTTTTTGCAAAAGCTTCATTTTGTATTGTAACCCCCGACGAAAAAAGAGGGGTGTTATAAGTTTGACCGCCATGTGTGTCTGTGTGTGGCACCGTAGCTCTAAACGATTGAACCGATTTGAGCGCGGTTTTTTTATTTGAAAGCAGGTTTTCCAGCGCTGGTTCTTAAACAAGTTTTATCAAAATCGCTTAAGCCGTTTTCGAGATATTACATTTTGAAATGTAAATGTCGGGGTGGTTTTGTCAAATTCAAACCAAAACGTACTGAGAGCCCGTTGATGTCTTCGGTATAAGGTCGGCTTTCCGTTTGATGTGTAAAAAGTGACAAAAAATTTATAATTTTAAATTTGAAAAACGCCCGTCACGTGTAACACGATAAGTTTAAATTTCGCAAGCAGGTAACGGTCGTAAGAGTAGGCAATTTTTTATACCTAAACTTGGCTTTTGTTGAAGAGTGAGCCTTCTGTACGCCATTACCTAGTTATTCTGTGCTGATGTACATACAATATCGCTTTCCTTTTAGCTAATAAACCTGAGGCCCTATTCCGTAGCTGTTTTGACACTTGTCATCGGATTGAAATGTCAGTTTTGTACGACTGTACCAATAGGAATAATGCTTCTTGGTCAAATCAGCAACTTTTTTTGAAATGTCAAAACGATTTGACCGGATCCGTTAGTATGAAGTTCGTATTGAATTACAGAACTATGACCTCATCATTTTCAGTGATCAAACTGCCTCCTTTTATTAGTTTTTGTTGAATTAAAAATCGTTTTAATTACAGTCATAAACAAAATGAAAAAGGGATATTGACCGCGATTACCTTATACCTAGGTTTGATGAGCCCCTGATATTTTTCGACGCAGTTTTACATGCATCATGATCACGGGCAAACACGAAATATCGGGAGCTCATCAAACCTATAAGGTAATCGCGGTCAATATCCCGTTTTCATTATGTCTAATGCAATTAACCGCGAATCATTTAAAACTGTTAGGTCAATTGGTGTCAATTGTCCCATGATAAGTATTTATTTATTATTTATTTATAAGTGATTGATCCTTTTATTTCACTAGGACTGCCAATGATTATACAATGCCGCGGTCCTTTAATCTAAAACAAGGACCATAAAACCAAGAGGACTGCCAGTGTCTATACGATGTCGCGTTCCTTTGAAATAAAAAACCTGCTGTAGCTAGTTTTACTACGGAGGGGTCTCTGTACCATTCCTTTGGTATGACATTAAGACCTCTGGCTAACACAATAGCGCCATCTAAATTAGTTTTTTCTTTCAGTTCATAGATGGCGATATTGTGTTAGCCAGAGGTCTAAGTGTAATACAAAATTAATGGTACAGAGACCTCTCTATAGTGAAACTAGCAGGCTCATTATTTTACAGGAACGCGACATTGTATAGCCATTGGCAGTCCTCTTGGTTTTATCGTCCTTGGTCTAAAATAATAAGCCTACTGTAGCTTGTTTCACTACAGAGAGGTCTCTGTACGAGTAAACATGTACAATTGATTTCTCATTTCTATTTTACGCGCTAATAATATTTATTTACGAGTCAACCATCTTCGTACAATTTCTAACCAATAAAAGCCCCAATATTCCATCCAATAACACAGTTATTAATAGAGATATATCCACCAATAATAAAACAACGCTAAGAAAAGATATATTAATTTGGACTCCCCACCCGCCGTCTCTTTCCCGCTTACAGGGTATCGTGTAGCGCCGTCTCTCTCCACCCCCGGTCCTAAGTGTCCGGCCAGATGTTGCCAGTTTTATTGAAAAAGTCCGCCATATTGCAAGTTACGTTTAGTAAATTAAGATGTCGGATAGAGGGAGCTGTTACGAGATTATTATGGCGTCAACGGTTTGTTATTAACGTTCGTTTTTTTAACGACTTTATTTTGATTAGTTTTGAAGAGTGCTTGATTCCGTTTTTTTACAGTTTGGGTTCTACTGCTGTGTTGTTCACTTGTTCACTAACAGCGGTTCCAAATATTCAGGGTCAGTCACCTCGTTTGCCCTAATTTCATTTGATATAACCGTATCATTATGCCATAATATGAATTCGCCTGAAAGCCATTTTTCCTGAAACCGTAAACCTTTCAAGTACTTTTTCTATAGTATCTATAAGGCATGAAAGGCATTCTTTATGAAACAAATATAACCTAACCACTTACTTTTTCTATAGTATCTTATAGAGGTTAGTAACCTAACCAAATATACATAATGGCAAGTGATAGGTACGGTTATGGCAAATGAAATTCGCGCAAACGAGGGAGAACCCCAATATTCATTCTCTCTTGTTTTATTCTACCTACTGATGATAAAAAAATCTAAGTATCTATAAACTTAAACTTTAAACTTAAACTTAAATAAACTTTAAATAAACTATAAACTTTTCCATTAGATATAATGAAAACGGGATATTGACCGCGATCACGTTACAGGTTTGATGAGCTCCCGATATTTCGATGCAGTTGCATGCATCATGATCACGGGCAAACTGACGGGCTGATATCGGGAGCTCATCAAACCTATAAGGTAATCGCGCTCAATATCCCGTTTTCATTATGTCTAATGCAATTCATCGCAATTAACCGCGAATCATTTAAAACTGTTATAAACTTTTCGGGCTCAATAAATGCACTGTCGGTAGGCAACCCAATCTCTGCTTGCTATCTGTCGATAGGACGATGATGTTAAATCTACAGATAGCATCGTAGAAGAGTAGTTTGCCAATCGGTATATTACATGCTATATAAGTCATTTATTTGCAGAAAAAACCTTAGAAAAAAAAAATACAATAATCCTCTAAAATAATAATAAATAAAATAAAATGCATTTATTTCGGACAACAGAAACTAAAGCCTAAAGTTTTATGGCCTAGCACTAACTAGCAGAAATATGAAGTCGGTGCGGTGCGAGCGGAATATTCTTTGACCGACTTTAAGCACCGACTTCATATTTCTGCTAGTTAGTGTTAGCCATAAAACTTTAGGCTTTAGTTTCTGTTGTCCGAAATAAATGCAATTTATTTTATTTTTAACCGACTTCAAAAAAGGAGGAGGTTCTATGTTCCACTGTATGTCTAAGGTTTTTTTTGAAGGCGGTTTTACTTTTTTGTTAAAAGATTTTTATTTCACAATTTTACGTTGATTTAACATTTTCAGAATTATCCTCCAACTCCTAACCGTTAAGGAGTTGTACCTTCCATCATCAGCTCATCAACATGAGATGATGACTACCAGACGCAAATACTTAAATAGCTTTAGAAAATATATAATACACATAATACGTGCCTATAAAATTTGAGGGTTGCCCTCGATTTCCCTGGGATCCCATCATCAGATCATGACTTGGTGATAATGGGACCACCTCAGAAGCTTCGAATAAAAAAAGAATATTGAAAATCGGTCCACAATTGACGGAGTAATCGATGTACATAAAAAAAAAATACATACAGTGGAACGTAGGACCTCCTCCTTTTTTGAAGTCGGTTAAATAGTGTACAATAATATGGTGAACGGGAACTATAATGACACAACTATTCCACTACACAGTAGCATGCAAATTATATTTACACGAACACTTAATATCTACAAAAAATATTTTATAAGATAGGAATTCTTTAATGGTGTAGAATCTTTTTTGCAGTAGCCAAATAAGCAATGTTCGTACACAAACCTTACATTTATATTTAGGCGAATGTGCTTCGGAACTTCACACGACCTTATTCCACCAGCTCCTTTCTTCGACCAGAAGTAGGCGGGGTCTCCACCCTTATGTTGTCAGCATTCCCAAAATCTACACAAAGCGTTTTCGCTCTTCCTTCATCACCCGTACGGCTGAGGAGTGGAATTCCCTGCCTGCGATTGTTCCCTGAACACTATAATCTGGCCGTTTTCAAGTCTAGGGTGAATGGGCATTTGCTAGGCAAGCGTGCTCTATCGTAGACCACATCTTCGCACCATAAGGCGTAGTTTTAACAAGAAGACGTCCACTGCTGGACGGCGGCCTTCCCCAAGGATCTCCACGGCGATCGGTCTTGTGCTACCCGCAGACAATGGCTTTAGCGATCTTTACCAGACCGTCCGTCCACCTTGCGGGAGACCTACCAACACTACACCTTACGGTACGCGGTCGCCTCTCCAGACCTTACGGCCCCAACGGTCATCAGTTCTGCAAGCAATGCGCCCCGCCCACTACCGGTGTGCAATTTGCTGAGCTACATCGGTAACATTAGTTCTTCTACGTATCTCCTCATTTCTGATTCGATCTCGCAGGGATACTCCAAGCATAGCTCTTTCCATTGCCCTCTGAGCGACCTTGAGCCTTCTTTGGGAGGCCCATTGTTTCCTGTACATATTACGGCTTGCCGCAGCATCATGCTGAGGGTGACCCTTTTAGTGCTATTCGGCACATATTTTTAATCGTTAGTTTCTAAGCTGTCTTTGTTAGTTAATAGTGTTTGCATTGTCTGGTTATTATTGATTTGTTTTTAACTATATGTGTATGTGTCGAATTAGTTTCTAATCCTTTGGTAGATTTGTGTTCTCTGGGTGTTGTATCGTTTCAAAGATTCCTTTTTCTCTTTTTAATCCCCACGCAAAAATGTTTAAATGCTAGAGATGGCTTTTATTTAAGTTCCATCGTAATCGTCTGGCTCGAACTTGGCCGGCTTTTGTACCAAATCATATTGCCAAAAATGACAAAAGCGTGAAAACACCATTCTGTTAGCCCACGAAAAAACGCCTAAGCAACCCGGTCACGTTCACGTACCAACATACTAGAACAAACGAGAAAATCAAAAATCGAACTCTGCCCATAAAATTATGCATATCGTCTCCCGAGCCCATATTAACATGTCATTGGCGCCATATTGCTATAATATTTGAATCCGGAACGCCATTCGAAAGCCCACCCCTTTACCGATGTCGAAGCGATATTCAAACAGAAATGTACTTTAAGTCGGTAACATAAAGGCTGTACTTGCTTTAAGGGATTGCAAATAAAAAGTGGTAGAGTGTTAGAATATTACAGTTGTCAAAGGCTTAGGTAAAGGAAAATGGACGTTCGAATCGCAATAAGAAGGATCGTAAGAGATTTTGAGGACAGCATCGTTAAACTGGTAGAGTTAGATTTTTGCGAATCCGAATTGCGTTTGGGATAAATCTTTTTTGGAGGTAGTTTCAGAAATGGTGTGCAGGTGTCGCTTGTATTTTACTGAACGTATTTGAATTTAAGTTTCACGTTAGTATTGAGTGGGTTGTTGGTATAGGTGAGTTCACAACAGTTGGCTCGAATGGATGGAACGAAACTATACTCCGTTTATTTAACTAAGTGGCTCCGTGCTCATTTTTGAACTTTTTTTTTAATTTCCAAGAATTGAATTTACAAAAAAAATATATAATATCGATTCTGTTCATAAAATTTCACGAGAATCGGTTGAGAAATGCGACCTGTAGAGGAGAACGGCCGCACAGTCTGACGGACATACGAAACAATTTTTGCCCACCGCTCAAACACATTTGATAGGAAAGATAGAAGGAAAGAGAGGAAGGGGAACGCCGAGGATAGAGTATTTAGATCAAAGAAAATAATCGATTTATTGATTATTTATGTTTTTATTTTTATGAAACATTCATAGTATGAAATTCAACATACAATGACAACGCAAAGAAAAATCAGCTGGTGTCCAGCTGCTTAACAGATTTTTCTTTGCATTGTCATTGTATATTTAGATCAAATAAAAAAGAAGATAGACGTTGTGTCGTATCAGGAGGTGAAAGAGCAGTCGCGGCGCGCAGTTTACGTCTCGCCACCGGCGTGGCGTGTGCTCCCAGAGGAAGGACTACGGATTAGTCCGAAACATGTCGAGCTATACTCGACTGACATACGTGAGTGATCCGTTTATTTCACTGTGAAAGAACTTGCATTGGAAAGAACGGACTGGAGACAACTGCATCGACAAGAGTAGCACTCTTAAATAAGATGACGATGTGCTCAAACGGAAACACTTCGCTCGCGCGTTGCGATTCAGTAAACACGCGTTTGCGGTTTGCGGCACTTAAAGAAATGTCAGGCTTCGCAATAAACGCAAACCCACACATCCGAATGTGGAACGCTCGTTTAAATTCGGAACGCGTTGCGGTCGTGTTAAGCGCTAGTGTTGGTACACCTGCGTCGGTTAATCGGTTGTCGTTACGTTGGCAGTCCCGGTGTTCATTATAATTTGAACGTGTGTAGATGTGTAGGAAAATGGGCGGTTTGAACTAATGTATTGTTCAAGCTACGACACGACACTATTAATAGTGTAATAGTAGTTTATGCAAGTATTACCTAATGAGGGTGCTTAAAACACGGCAACACGAGTGTGTTTTTACGAAACGAGGCGAAGCCGAGTTTCATAATAGGATCACACGAGTGTTATAAGGCGTAATTTTGATTTCATGCAGTTCCTATCGAAAGCTAGTTTATTAATCGAGAGGTATGAGATCGAAATTTGACTCTTGTTTTAATCCACTGACGATTTTTTTTACTGAATCGACGAATAGTTTGCTATCTATATCCCACCAGCCTCCCATTGACAGATAGCAAGTAGAGATTGGATTATTTTTCACAAATTTCAAACTGATACGTAAATATACAGAAAAACCAGAAAAAAAATCTCGAATTAGGATTCGAACCCAAACCTTTACCAAACCGTGGTAACGCGCTAATGCAATTACGCTATTCGAGCAATTCAAATAATTAAATGAAATAATTATTTTTTCTCGTTTTTCTATATATTTACGCATCAGTTTGAAATTTGTGAAAAACAATTTCGAACGATGACCGCAACAATAAAAATACAAAAAGTTGGTTTAAGGATTGGATCGCCTACCGAAAGTAAGTTTATTGAGACGGCGAAATTGAAGATAGATGTTTTTATCGTCTGAAGATCAAAACAAAAGACAGAAGAACAAACATGCAACTCACCGTATAAAAATCCAATAATATTAACTAGGGGCAAAATGGACAACGGCTTACAGTTTTTTTGCCAATACTTTTTTTATTGACTATTGATCCCTCGGCATTGTGGCACAAAGTGTTTATGCCTCTTTCATTGATTTTTTTGCCATAAAAATATTGGCGTTTATTGTATTACGTTTACTTTTTTTTGTGCTGAGCGCGAGTCAGATTTAGGTAGAAATCTTATTGGCATTGTGGGTTACTACTGTAATAATTTATGTTTTAATGTTTACAGTTTGGGATCATCATTTGACAGTTTAAAATCATGGGAGAATCGACACCTATTTGACCCAGTCCCAAACTAGGCAAAGCCTGTACTATGGGTACTAGACAACGGAACATACGGGTACTAGATAACGGATAAATAATTATACTTACATAGATAAATACATACTGCATTATTTTCACACAGTCTGTACCACAGAACCATATTATGGAGTAAGAAGGAAATTGATTTTTAACATAATTCCTTACCATTTTACCTCTTTGATAAGTGGCTTCAAATCAAATCATTTATTTTGCCAAAACACACAGTTGGTTGGTGGTGCTTGCATCTCCATATTAAAATAAATCGCGTCAACGTCACATACGACATTTATAATATGTCGATTGAGTTTTTCTAAGGCATTCCCGTGTTCTTAAAATGATTACTCATATCCATATTAATCTAGTAATAGCTACTTCAAATCCGCTTTTGGTCATTTGAATGTCATGTCATTCGTGTCAAATTTGAACTAAATACTTAAAACAATCAGCCGCCAGCATTTTGGGAACGTTGCCCACTGGAAACGGTTTATTTTTAGATCTATAAGGATTTGTTTTAGATTATAGTTTTTGTGTTTATAAAATACTTAATATACCTACATATATTATATTTAATCCATGTAGTCAAGATCGATAACTGGAAAAGACGATAAATTACGATGTTCTCTCCCTGTTGACTTTGGATTTTGCAATGAGAATTCCGCTCCTTAGTGATACTGATAAGGCTGATGCACAAAAAATACAAAAACCTTTTTCCCCTAGGGCTTGAAAATGAGTACCGAAATGATGCCAGATACCGAAACCGGAACAGTCGTCCGGCCGCGGTTTCGCGTGCCGCCGACATTATTATGTTTCCGTAACACACTACATTATTTAGTATTTACACGCGGGCTATTTGAGCTTCGTTAATTATCTGTTTGCCTTTTAATTGGGTATTTTTCATTTTTTATTTTTATAAAAAGAATCTCTATGGAGTAATTTTTTTAATTTTTTTTTGGTATAGACCAAATTTAGTACAAAAAATTGGAAAAAAAATTACTCCGTAGGGTAAAAGCACGTGATACGCAAAGTCAAGGATCCGCGTTCGATCCCCGGGGTTAGTAGTGATTTTCTGGTTTTGAAAGAAAGAAAGAAAATATTTATTTGGAAAAATACACCAAAAATCTCATGTCTGACGCTGGTTTTCAGGGCAACCAGACAGAAACTTAAAACTAAATTAATTAATACGGCGTGGGTGTAAGGACTTTGCTTCCTTTAATTATATATGAGATAACTAAAAGAAAAAAAAAATATTTAAACAAAAATGTTGATAACTTGATGTTGTTAAAAATTGATTTATAAAAAAAAGCATTATCTAATTTGATATTTACGTATGTTTATATTAAGACAGAAAAAAATACTACATGTCAAGTTTCTTACCTCTTTTATTTTTTTATTATTATTTTTTTTATTTACCTACTGATTTTTTTTTTTATTTGACATCAACACTTTGAATCAAAACGTCAAATACAAATTTAGTACGGAACCCTCAGTTTCGCTGGGATTTTTGATCAGATATTTTAATCTACTACCGTCGCAATTCCCTTCCCAGCCCACCGCCGCCAACATAACAAACTTAACCGAAAATTGACCGGCAACGCGTTTCCAATAACGCGGGTCCCCTCCGAATCAATTATTTTCTCGCTTCCCGCGCAAAAATTGGCGCGAAGTCAATAACGAAAACGGTTATAATGGGAGGGAAGTGCGAATATAATTTATTTTTATTGGTTATCTATCGATAGTGAAGACATTTAATTAAACTATTGTAAGCTCACAAGAATTTGATAATTGGTGCTTTTGTTCTTTTAATAAAACAGAAATAAAATAAATGAATATCTTGGGACAATTGACACCAATTGACCTAGTCCCAAACTAGGCAAAGCCTGTACTATGGGTACTAGACAACGGAAAAACATACTTGTATATATAAATACATTCTTAAATACATATTAAGCATCCAAGACCCGAGAACAAACATTCGTATTCGTATTCATCATGCAAACATTTGCCACGACCGGGGTTCGAACCCGGGACCTCAAGCTTCATAGTCAGGGTAAGTAATTTTGTTTTGACTTTTATTTTTGATTTCAAGTCGATGCCATTAACCACCAGAATTTCACTACCAGATTATTATTTTGTCACCGCATTTACATAAGTAAGTATTCCAAATTTCATCTCAATCGGTTGAGGATAGCTGCTTTAAAATTCAGTTGCAAGATTTGACGGACAACTCACATACATACATACATACGAACAGTGCAAGTAAAGTAAAAGCTTGTATTAAAAGGCAAGTCTAAACTCACGACTTTATTCAGCAAAAAATACGCCAGGAATGAAGCTTAAGTGCATTTTTAATAATTTCGCGGACAATAACGCCGAACACTTGAGAAAACAAAACGGCAAAATCCTCAGTTGCATCAGTTTACAATGGAGCCAACATAAAGGCTAATCCACCACAGATAATTTAAAAATATCCCCCGCTACACAATGGAGGTAGAGGCGGTTTTTTATTGTGCTTACTCTATTTTGTGTTTGGGATTATATTAAAATAATGTTAGGCGTTTTTTTATGGTTTATGAACTGTCTCGATTTTATGGTATTAAGAATGACAGTCAGCAAAATAATGTGAGTTTTCACGCCTACTTTTTTTGATAGCGGATTTGGGTCCCGTTTGGTTCGAGGTTGACATTTAGTGAGTACAAGATTTGTGTCCGAGTCGCGAAGAAAATTGTTACAGAACATCTAATATTTTGTCCTAAAAATAACTGTATCGGGATTGAAGAAAATAGTGTATGGACCTCGCGTATCGTATAAATATAAATACACCAACTGACCTAGTCCCAATCTTACTAAGCCTGTACTATGGGTACTAGACTACGGATAAACGTACTTACTTATGTAGATAAATACATTAATTTTATGTTTAGTCAATAGCATGTTAACAGGGCCCGTGACAAAATATGTCATGAGCAAATATTTTATCCATTATTATTAACCGACTTCAAAAAAGGAGGAGGTTCTACGTTCCGCTGTATGTATATATGTATACATATATTTTTTTATGTGTGTTCATCGATTACTCCGTCAATTGTAGACCGATTTTCAAAATTATTTTTTTATTTAAAAGGGTATACTCCTGAGGTGGTCCCATTGTCACCAAGTCATGATCTGATGATGGGATCCTAGGGAAAACGAGGGCAACCCTCAAATTTTACAGGCACGTACTATGTGTTTCATATGTTTTCTAAGGTTATTCAAGTATTTGAGTCTGGTAGTCCTCATCTCATGATGATGAGCTGATGATGGAAGGTACAACTCCTTAGCGGTCAGGAGTTGGAGGATAATTCTGAAAATGTTAAATCAACGTGAAATTGTGAAATAAAAATCTTTTAACAAAAAAGTAAAACCGCCTTCAAAAAAAAAACCTTAGAAAAAAACGTAAAATAATCCTCTAAAATAATGACAAATAAATAAAATAAAATAAAATCCGTTTATTTCGGACAACAGAAACTAAAGCCTAAAGTTTTATGGCCTAGCACTAAGCAGCAGAAATATGAAGTCGGTGCTTAAAGTCGGTCAAAGAATATTCCGCTCGCACCGCACCGACTTCATATTTCTGCTGGTTAGTGCTAGGCCATAAAACTTTAGGCTTTAGTTTCTGTTGTCCGAAATAAACGCATTTTATTTTATTTTATTTATTTGTCATTATTTTAGAGGATTATTTTACGTTTTTTTTCTAAGGTTTTTAGCATTAAAAAAAGAAGAAATCTTGACATGTCTTTTTATTGAAAAGCGCTTTTTAAAAATAAGTAACAGCAAGTAACATTGAAATAACAATGAGATTTAATGAATAATATGCTTTCATACTTAAGTTACTTATTTTTAAAAAGCTTTTTTAACCCACGACGAAAAAGAGGGGTGTTTCAAGTTTGACCTGTGTATCTGTGTGTCTGGCTGTGTATCTGTGTATCTATGTATTAATTTAAACTTTCGCGATTTTCACACATTATCATGATACTCGGTATTATGATAATATCTGTGCATCTGTCTGTGGCATCATAGCTCCGAAACGGATGGACCAATTTAGATGCGGTTTTTTTAATCGAAAGCTAGTGTAATCGAGATGGTTCTTAGCCAATTTTCATTAAAAATCGGTTCATTGAACTTTGAAATGACAATGTCGGGGGGTTTTCAAATTTTCTAATTATACTACGCGTAAGACAAACAAGCAAGTGGGTCACCTGATTGTAAGTGATCACCGTCCTTAGACACCCGCAACCCCGGAGCGTTTGCAGATGCGTTGCCAACCTGTAGAGCTAAGATGCAATGCCTCTTGTGCCCGTAATTACACCGGCTGTCTTTGAAATTTCCCTTTTCCCGTACTATCAGTATAAAAAGAGGTTTGTAATAATATTAATATTATATACATACATTAAACTAAACTAAACAATAATAACAGTACCTCACACTCATCACTGGCCTAAACAAAAACATCATACTAACATCTAAAAACCTGCACACTCTAACCTAACCTTCCGTCCAACAAGGCATCATCACCCCGTGGTAAGGAACCCAGAACACTGGCCCTAAACTATGAAGTGCAAAATTCGAACTTCGTGTCGTGCCGTCCCGCTCACGCTAATATGATTTAATACGAGAGCGAGCGGGACGATACGATACGAACTTCGATTTTCGAATTTCGTAGTCGTCCCCCTGGCCGCATTGCCTCGCTGTATAGCGAGACTCAGCCGCTGCGCAAAGTAGCTACCCGTTCGCAAATCACCAGAAGCAAGGACCAATCGCGTCGAAATGTCCTTGCATAACGCTTTGGTGTGCGACAACCATGGACCCAAATTAATAATTATATTGAAGAAGAAAATTCCAAAATAAAGTCAGTGTCAAATTCAAAATATTATTTACATTGTGCGTATACTTTAACGGCTGATTCTTATTTTCATGCGAACCGTACAACCACTGCAAATGCAAGTTTAAGCTCTCGCTAATTCATCTACACATAAGATAGATTTTTGCCTGACCCGTGGAAAAGCTTTTCCACTATAAGTACCTATACTTATAGGGGGGCTGTATCCTCTTCACATATCACACCGCTCCGCAAACAGTGCGTGTTTCTACGTTCAAGAATTATTAAATTACAACACACCTCGGCTACCCCAGGCGTTTAAAATAATTACCCCGGGGTAACTCGTTAAGCGGGGTAAGTCGGGGTAACTTTTCCGGGGAAACGCCTCCGCGTACCCTCGAGGCGCCCCTCCAAGATCCGGTATTGTTTTTAATAGTTCACCATTTTTTGATTTGAAAACTTTTTAATTTATCGGCGTGGATTCGGGGGTTTTTAGGAAGCGCTTCGGATTTGATGTCTTGACGTTGAGGCTTCTGAATGCGCCATCGCCAGTACGTAAATTGCTGTAAATTGTGAAAATGAAAACGTTGGTCTTGCCTGTCAACCATTTGTTTTTTTTAATTGAATAAGAGATAAGCAAAGGAAGCAAAGTCCATACAACCATGACGGTTTGTTTTTGTTTATTTTCTGTAAAAGTCCCGTCAAAGTCAGAGTCGTCAGTCTATAACTATATCCTGGTCACGTCCAGTCAACTGCTTATGCCTTTACGGCTTACGACGAGGCGAGGTGCGATCGGCGGTTACTTGGGGGTAACAAGCAGTGTATACCGTGTTTTCACTTGAATTCTTTATTGCTGGGCTATCACGTTCATTTGTTGTATAATTCACTATCTTTATCGGACAAGCGTGCGAAGAGTCTCCGTTCCAGCTTGGATAAAAATGCTTTCGTATGTCTGTCCGTCTGTTCTCATCTATTTGTTGCATTTCTAAACCGATTCTCTTGAAATTTTGTGAGCAGATAATTATTTAGTTTTTAAGTGAGTAAGTAAGTAAACACTTTATGGTACTAAAAAAAACAGGACACAAAAACGCATTTTACAAATAAAAACCAAATTCAAGTACAAAGGCGAGCTAGTATAAGGGATCTCTACCAGCCAACCTTAGAGTGGTGGAGAGGAATAGCTTACTAGGGACCGACAATAACCGTTTTTTTTTGTGTATCCAGTTTTTGGAAATTAAAAAAAAACTGCAAAGTGTTCAAAAATGAGTTTGCTAGGTCTACAGCTCCCAGCCACTAATTTATTTTGGCTATAACCTAACCAACTTTGAAAAGTTGAATTCCCTTAAAAGTTCAATATATCTCGAAAATGGCTGAACCGATTTTTATGAAACTTAACTAAAAACCACCTCGATTAAGCTAGCTTTCGAATACAAAATGCGTCCAAATGCGTTCCTTCATTTAGGAGCTAGGATGCCACGGACAGATACACAGTTACACAGATACACAGGTCAGACTTATAACCAAAACTCCCCTCTTTTTGCGTCTGGGGCTAAAAATGCGATTTAAAATTATTAGGAGACACTTCAAACTCAATTATAAGACAAATTTAAAGATTATCCAAACACGATTCTCTAACAGAAATACCAGCCGATATCCTTCTAGAGCCCCAAGTACGAATAATGGAATCCTACGTAACGTAATCGAGTCGTAGCGTTATCGTATCACCATCGAGAAATACCATATAATTAAATAAATAAATCATCATCGTCATCATGTCAGCCGAAAGACGACCACTGCTGGACATAGGCCTCCCCCGGGGCCCTCCACTCAGACCGGTCTTGTGCTTTCCGCAATAAAATAAATATTGTGAGACAATTAACACCAATTGACCTAGTCCCAAACTAGGCAAAGCCTGTACTATGGGTACTAGACAACGGATAAACATACTTATATAGATAAATACATACTTATATACATATTAAACATCCAAGATCCGAGAACAAACATTCGTAGGTACTCATCATATAAACATCTGCCCCGACCGGGGATCGAACCCGGGACCTCAAGCTTCATAGTCAGGGACTCTAACCACTAGGCTATCCGGTCGCCAAGTAAAACTAAATTAATTTTCTAAGTCTTTTTTTATACTACAAAGAAGGCAAACGAGCAAGTGGGTCACCTGATTGTAAGTGATCACCGCCCATAGACACCCGAAAGCCCGGGGGGTTCGCAGATGCGTTGCCAACCTAGAGAGTTAAGACGAAATGCCTCTTGTGCCCGTAATTACACCGGCTGTCTTACTCTCCACACCGGAACACAACAGTGCAAGCACTGCTGCTTTGCGGCAGGATTATAAAATAAAAAAACCTTAGAAAAAAAAACGTAAAATAAAATGCATTTATTTCGGACAACAGAAACTAAAGCCTAAAGTTTTATGGCCTAGCACTAAGCAGCAGAAATATGACGGCGGTGCGGTGCGAGCGGAATATTCTTTGAATGAAGCACCGACTTCATATTACTGCTACTTAGTGCACGCATTTTATTTTACGTTTTTTTTCTAAGGTTTTTTTTTGAAGGCGGTTTTACTTTTTTGTTAAAAGATTTTTATTTCACAATTTTACGTTGATTTAACATTTTCAGAATTATCCTCCAACTTCTAACCGTTAAGGAGTTGTACCTTCCATCATCAGCTCATCAACATGAGATGATGAGTACCAGACGCAAATACTTGAATAGCTTTAGAAAATATATGAAACACATAATACGTGCCTATAAAATTTGAGGGTTGCCCTCGATTTCCCTGGGATTCCATCATCAGATCATGACTTGGTGACAATGGCACCACCTCAGGAGTATACCCTTTTCGAATAAAAAAAGAATTTTGAAAATCGGTCCACAATTGACGGAGTAATCGTTTTTTTTTTATGTACGTAACATAAAAAAAAAAAACATACAGCGGAACGTAGAACCTCCTCCTTTTTTGAAGTCGGTTAAAAAAGAAAACGTAAATTAACAAGTAACAACAAATGAAAAGCCATTACAATTTGAATGTAAATGTAAAATGTAATGGTAGTGTGGCTGCCAATTCACTTAGTGAGGTTACCTGCACACAACTGTGTTGAATTTCTGTGGCGTGTATTGTGTAGCGAGGTCTTCAGAGCGCCTAGTGTAATCGCCGACCAGGCCAAGAAATACGTCTCGATCGCGTTCGCGTTTAACAATTCTCATACTATTTGACACTTTAACGCAAACGCGATCGAGACGTATTTTGTGCTTTTTGATTACACTAAGGGCACAGTACGCACCGGGCCCGCGTGGGACGTTCGAAAACGGTTTATTGTTGTGTTGCTGTTGTGTTTTGTCTCTGTTTTTGTTTGTTTTTCGCTGGCAAATGTATCAGACTATCCCCTGCTTTCTGATTTTATGCCTCTTTTAGGTTAAGTGCTATATGTGTTGTGTTGTTTAGTGGATTCACTGAACAACAGCGTCGTGCACCCTGTGCTCCGACACATGCTGACTCGGACTCCTTTTTTTGAGACAACCTATCGACGCTGTATTTATTTCATTTCGTTTGTTTTGGATGTATTATAAGATACTATAAGGCCTAAGGCTTACTACTTGTCACTAACTTAATAACTTGTTTCTGTCTTTGGTCCATCTCGATTCTTACTGTCTCTGTTATATCTAGTCCTTTGAAATGCTTTTCACCTGTGGCCTTTTTGACGTTTTCACTCATGTTTTGTATAAGTAGTGTATGTATTGTATATGTAGGTATATGTTTATTTATGTAGTATATTCATCTGTAGTTATTAATTTAATTTAAGTTGTTGTTAATTTTAAGTTTCTCCTTTCTGTTCATTTCTGCCACCTAATTTAGCTTCTTCATCTTGGTTTCTGTATTTTGGTTGTCTGTAAGAGATCGCTTTTAAGCGATAAGACCGCCTATTGTCTACCATACCTGTTTTCTGTAATCTCTTTGTACTATTTTGTGGTTTTCAATAAAGAATATTTGTATTTTATTGTATTGTATACTTAGATACAATGTTGTTGTTGAAAAAAACAAATCATTCTTTCTTACTTTCTTTCTTACTTAAACAAAACAATACAAGTTTTGAAGTAGCAGCAATCCCTTAACTAGATACCTATTCAAATTAGCCTAACTATAAACATACTTACATTGTTTCTAGCGAGCAAAATGGTGGTAGCACCTCGCACAGGGTCTTTAAAGTTACAACTCGATTACGTTACGTAGGATTCGAGTATCCGCGCTCGGTACTCAGATCGGTTCTTAAGCCACCCCCCGATATCGGAGTCAAAAACATTTAGTCCTGATTAATGGGACAAAGGCGATATATTACCCGCGGCGTGTGTGTGACAGCAAGAAAGGGGGCGGGGCTGAGACGAGTTAAATTTCAAAATTCGTCCGTTAGGGGAGGTTCATACTTAACCATAAGCATAGCGGTTTAGTTTATATTTGCATTGGTCAAAGGGTTCTGCGCCATGCAGCCTCAGCACGGTCGACAAAACTTTAAAACTATAGACCTAACTAGCTTAGAAAAATTGAATTGTCATTTGGCATACGAAGATATTTCAAAGTTCAATATTTCAAAAGCGGGTGAACCGATTTTAATGAAACTTAGTTAAGTTAAGAACCATCTCGATTAAAGTAGCTTTCGATTAAACGTATATCCGTTTAGGAGCTATGATGCCACACACAGATACACATATGTCAAACTTATAACACCCCTCTTTTTGGGTCGCGGGTTAAAAAAACCGCATTCAAATCGGTTCAAATGTTTAAGAGCTACGGTGCAAAAGACAGACACACAGCACACATAGCGGTCAAACTTATAACACCTCTCTTGTATACCTGTGTATCTGAGTGAGTATCTGTGCAGCTGTCTGTGGCATCATAGCTTCCAAACGGATGGACCGATTTCAAAGCAGTTTTGTTTAATCGAAATTTAATTTAATCGACATGGTTTTTAGCTAAGTTTCATTAAAATCGGTTCACCCGTTTTTGAAATATTGAGCTTTGAAATGACGATGTCGGGGGTTTTTCAACTTTTCTAAGTTTGGTTATTGCGTTGGGGGTTAAAAAATGATAAATGTTTTTTTTTTCACGTCGTGGGCTTTTTATATGTGTACGTACTTAGATGCTAACGCCACTTTTTCCCCCAGATTACCGCCAACCAATGCTGACGCCGTGGCCGATCGCGAAGCCGATTGCCAGCCGACCGATACCAGTCCAGCATCAGCACCTGCAGCATCTCCTGGCACACTGTCACCACCCATACTTAGCTGGTAAGCTTATATTAGGACCCACTTCAGTTAGTGACCCTAAAAAAACACCCACATTTAGCTGGTAAGCCTCTATAGTTAGTTAAGGCCCCACTTTAGTTAGTGACCCTAAGAAAACACCCATACTTAGCTGGCAAGCCTGTAGTCAGTTAGTGAGGCCTCACTTTAGTTAGTGACCCTAAGAAAACACCCATATTTATCTGGTAAACCTGTAGATAATAAGTGAGGCCTCACTTTAGTTAACGACCCTAAGAAAACACCCATACTTAGCTGGCAAGCCTCTAGTTAGTTAAGGCCTCATTTTAGTTAGTGACCCTAAGAAAACACCCATACTTAGCTGGGCCGTGTTTTATAAACCTACAGGCTACAAGTTACAAGTCTACAGGAAACAGTCACCTGTAATGCACTGTGTACAATTACAGGTGTTTTATAAAGACACACGGAAAGCTACACTTGTAATACGGTATTGTAAATCTCGACTACAAGTAAATTCTACAAGTGTAATGGACATCACTAATTTAAAAAAAAGTGGCTGCCAAAAATTACAAATACGCAGAGGTTTTTTATACAATAAATATTAAAAATACCCATGCAAAGATGATAAATGAAAATCTGTCTAAGTACATAAAACAAGATCGTGTTAATTGCACTATTTATAAGTCAAGAACGGCTGGACCGATTTTTATCCTTGATGACCTTGAGTTTAAAAACTTGAAGAAGAGATAGATAGGTAGATAGAACGATTGATTTGGTACTGATCAAGACACCTAATTCAAAAATTTGTGCACCTGTAGCCATTGTTACAGGTCTCAAGACGTACGTAAGTTTTCGTTACAATTTTACAAATCTACAGTTGTATTTTACAATTTTTTAAAAAACCGCTTGTTCGATTATGAATTTAAAACTATAAAATGTCCACTTTTTGTCTATGATACGGCTACAGGCGCCCGTACTTGTAGCTTGTAAAATTGTAGCACAGTACTTTTATAAAACGCAAATTGTAAAAAACAGGACCAGTGTTGCCAATAAACGCCTGTAAAATTGTAACTTGTAGGTTTATAAAACACGGCCCTGGTAAGCCTCTAGTTAATTAAGGCCCCAAGTTAGTTAGTGACCCTAAGAAAACACCCATATTTAGCTGGTAAGCCTGTAGTCAGTTAGTGAGGCCTCACTTTAGATAGTGACCCGAAAAAAATATTTATTACGAGCTTTTCGGTGATGGAAAACGTGAGGAAACCTTCACACTCCTGCGTTTCAATTCAGTGGTGTGTGTGAAGTTGAAAATCCGCACTGGACCCGCGTGGGAGCTATAGCCCAAGCCCTTTCATTCTGAGAGGAGGCCTGCTCCCAAAAAAAGTCAGTTGATGATGATAACGTTAAAACGCGGAAGTGTCATAATCTGTCATAATGCTGGCAAACGATGACCCGAACTGCCAACGTGTCAAAAAAAAAAAACAAATTTAAAGCCCGAAATGCCAATAACGCTCAAGATCTTGCTTTAAAAAAAATTAAGGCAATATTTTTATAGCAAATACAAATACACTGAAATGGCAAACACTTTTTGCAACACAATACCGGGAGATCAATAGTCAATAAAAAAAGAATCCTCAAAAACGGTGTCCATTTAAACTCCGTATTCATGTTATTGGTTTATAACATGGCGAGTTAACGGGGCTACCCTAAAATTCTTAAGGGGCAATTTGTAGCCAAAAAGTTGAAAAACCCCCGACATTGTTATTACAGAGTTCAATATTTCAAAAACGGGTGAACCGATTTTAATAAGCTTGGTTAAGAACCATCTCGAGGAAACTAGCTTTCGATTGAAAAAAACCGCATCGGAATCGGTCCATCCGTTTGGGAGCTATGATGCCACAGACAGATACACAGATACACAGGTACACAGATACACATGTCAAACTTATAACAGCCTTCTTTTTCGTCGGGGGTTAATAATCTAGTTAAATCTTAAAAAAACCGCATCGAACCCATTTGGGAGCTATGATGCTACAGACAGATACACAGGTCAAACTTATAACACCCCTATTTTTTAACCCCCTGCGAAAAAGGGGGTGTTATAAGTTTGACTTGTGTATCTGTGTATCTGTCCGTGGCGTCATAGCTCCCAAACGGATGAACCGATTTAGATGCGATATTTTTCATCGAAAGCTACTTTAATCGAGATGGTTCTTAGACATTTTTTTATCAAAATCGGTTCAGCCGTTTTTAAGATATCGAACTTTGAAATGACAATGTCGGGGGCTTTTCAACTTTTCTAAGTTGGTAAGGTTAGGTTATCATTTACTAAAGCTAAAGTTCAATTTCAATTTTTATGAAATTTAGCTAAGGACCAATCTCAATCGAACTAGCTTTCGGCACAGAATAACCTCAAACATCAAAATGGCGTTCAAAAACGCGAATTAAGCAAACCAGATGTCCGTGTTTATTTTAGGGATCAACGCTTCTTTGTTATCAAATTAGGCGTAACATTGCTCCATTGTTATTTTTTGTAACAATAGATACAAATAGTGCACGAATTGCTTTTTTAGTGGGTCGACGCAGAGTTCTTTTGACAATGAAACTAATATGGATCGTCTGTAGCTTGCGTCTTGTTTTTTTGTGTATTATTACAGACCGACGGACAACAAAGTGATCCTATAAGGGTTCCGTTTTTTCCTTTTGAGGTACGGAACCCTTATAGGATCACTTTGTTGTCCGTCTGTCTGTCTGTTTGTCTGTCTGTCTGTCAAGGCGTTTTTTCTCTGGAACGCGTGGAGGTAGGATGCTGAAATTAATATCAAATACTCAAACCTGCGGTCCCTTGAATCTGTGAAAAAATCAAGCAAGATACAGTCATTAAAAAGGCCGCGTTTCCATACAAATTGCCGTACGTTGAAAACCTAAAGGGTACTTCCAGTTGTCCTAGAAACTTGAAATTTGGTATGAAGGTAGCTACTTATAGTACAATCATTCAGAAAAGTCTCAAAATCTTAAATTTTTATGTCTGTCTCTAGATTTCACAGACCTATATAAGTTGACCCCACACTGCGTACATTTTGCTTATGAGAGGGAGGGCTCTGTTGCTAACACTGGACTTCTTAAAACACTGGGGAAAAGCGTTAAATGCTCTCTACGGAACCCTCGTGCGCGAGCCGACTCGCACTTGGCCGGTTTTTTTTTGTGGGAGCCTTCTAAGTTAATGTGTGGCTGAGTATGACTTTCAACAGTAGGGCTAGCACGACTGGTGGCGACTTTGTTTGTCGCGCGAGATTATATCACCCGTCCCGTTGCATTCTCAGTGACAGTAAAGGACGGGCAGGCGAGATAGAAGTCGCACTGTGAGTTGTGTTAGGCCTACTGTATAGAGGAAAATATAAACCCGTTGAACATAGTGAAATAAAACGGATCACTCACGTATATAAGTCGAGTTTAGCCCGACATGTTTCGGGCTAATTCGTAGTACTTCCTCTGGGAGCGCACTACCCAGCGGCAGCGAGACACACACTGCGCGCCGCGGCTCTGCTCGCGCGACTACTAGGCGCAGCAGACAGCAGCACACAACTACCCAACTACTCGACTTATTTACGTGAGTGATCCGTTTTATTTCACCATGATTGAGTCTCACGGTAGTTTCTTGTTAAAAACCCATCCAAACCCTGAGAACAAACATTCGTATTCACCATACATACATCTGCCCGACCGGGGATCGAGCCCGGGACCTCAAGCTTCATAGTCAGGGTCTCTAACCACTAGGCTATCGGGTCATCATTAATGAATTGTGTTTGTTGCAGTGCGACCGACACAGGCTCATACGCAGGTGTTTCCCCTTCCCGGTGCGTTCCCCTGGGCGCACAGTTCGAGAGGTAATTAACTGGTGGTTTAAAAGCTAACCTTATTTTTAACTCAGAGAAGTTGAAAAACCCCCGACATTGTCATTTCAAAGTTCAATATTTCAAAAAAGGGTGAACCGATTTTAATTAAACTTGGCTAGAACCATCTCGATTACACTAGCTTTTGATTAAAAAAACCGCATCGAAATCGGTCCATCACCCTAAAACCCACTACTACTAAAAGTTTTTACCCCCCGACGAAAAAGAGGGGTGTTATAAGTTTGACCTGTGTATCAGTGTATCTGTCTGTGGCATCGTAGCTCGCAAGTGGATGGACCGATTTTGATTCGGTTTTTTTTGTTCGAAAGCTAGTTTAATCGAGATGGTTCTTAGCTAAATCTCATTAAAACCGGTACACCCGTTTTTGAAATACTGAACTTTGAAATGACAATGTCGGGGGTTTTCCAACTTTACTGAGTTGGTTAGGTTATAAGTTGGTTATTTTATTTTATTTTTATAGTTTTGTAAAGTGTTCTCCCTTGTCTTAAAACAGCATTATTTAAAACAGACATGTTTCTAGGTAAGCCGCGGCGAGGCATGATGCGGCGTGCCGTGTTCTCCGACCTTCAGCGCAAAGGCCTGGAGAAGCGGTTCCAAGTTCAGAAGTACATCTCCAAGCCTGATAGGAAGAAGTTGGCGGAGAAACTTGGGTTAAAGGATAGCCAGGTGAGTCCAGTATATGTATAACATTCATCATCAGCCTATTTATGTCCCACTGCTGGGCACAGGCCTCCTCTCAGAATGAGAGGGCTTGGGCTATAGTTCCCACGCGGGCCCAGTGCGGATGGGGAACTTAACACACACCATTGAATTGCTTCGCATGAGTGTGCAGGTTCAGGTGCAGGAAAAGGTTATGATAAATTCCAAATGTAATTCGGCACATAAATTCCGAAAAACTTAGAGGTGCGAGCCGGAGTTTGAACCCACGACCCTCTGCTTGAGAGGCCGTAGGTCAAACCACTAGGCTATCACGGCTGTTATGAGTATAACATTATAGGTATTATACTTAATATGTATTACAATGAAATTAAATTCAAGCTAAAACCTCTTAATTAAACTAAAACTTAAAACTGAATTAAATCTAAGTAAGGCCCCCGTGGCATGGTGCCCAAAAGGCTGGCAGCGTTGCCGCGCGGAATAGCGATGTTGATTCTTTGAGAGAGAAAACTGCCAGCCCTTTGGTTACAAGTTGCATCGACTAAGCGCTTTTGCAACTCTGAAGTCTCTGAAATAAGCTTGTAAACGCCGGGACCCCATGGACCCAAGGTTATATATGTATTTAAATAATCACGGGTCGCAGCGTCTGTGTACTAAAGGCGTAACTGCGTCTAAATATCGGGAGCTCATCACACCTATAAGGTAATCGCGGTCAATATCCCGTTCTCATTATGTCTAGCTACATTAGGTACGGCATGTTGGGATGCTTATTATTTTAAAGGAATGCGACACTTTCCGTTTTAAGCAGCTGTGTAAAAACGGGCATAAATACAATTAAAACGATCAACCGCGAACACGTTAGGCGGCGGAAAAACGCCTCCAAAAATGGCCTGGATTAATCAAAAGCTACCGAAATTTCGAAATCAGAATATCGTTTTCGTACGGTAATTGTTTTAAACCTTTTCTCCCCGGCTTCTGCTGCTGACAGGCGCCCCCTTGAGGGTTGAGGGTCCGAATTTTTTGTAACACCCCCCCCGCTCCCTATGGGGCTGAAATTCAGAGGGTAAACTGTAGTTTTTTGAAGGGCGTTTAAGGCTGTTACGTTGGCAGCACTGGAGTTTATTTGATACTTTAAGCGTTTGAACGGGATTTAAAAAAGGAAGAGTGTTTTTCGGAATTCGAATATTTGGCTTGGCGATTTCGGCGTTAGGTTTGAAAACCAGCCAGTATATTTATGTTGTGCTTATTTAAGTAATGATGAGAGTTGACGTTGCTTATCTGTGATTGTAATATTTTCTTTAGCAAAAATCAAATGATGTTACAGAGTAGGTAATTAATTAAATAGGTCCCTATGATACGTTCAGTAGTATGAAGTAGCGTTACGCCGTTTTCGTAGAGTTGTTTGAAGTGAACTGGCAGAAAAAGTGGTCATTGGGTCCTATAAGAATCTTCAAGTCGTCGTCAGGTAGTAACTTAAGTATCTACGTTCTATTCATACGTAGTATCATTGGATAAATCAATTCGACCACCAATTCTAAAATTTCCCCCCTCACATTTCCAATTAAATAATAAAAATACGATTATTGGCCTCCTTAAAGACAGGATTAATTCTATTATAATAATTCCATTATATTATATGCGCACCCTTCGATTAAGGGTAATCTGAAGGTATGAAGTAAAAATCACCCCCGGGGGAGGCGGGCAGAGCTAGCAAGGGATAGACGCGACGGGGTAAAAAATAACTGTATTAAATTTATTAATTCTTGTTTTGACGTTCACTTAGGTAATTAAAAAAAAAAAACATTTAATAAGCCCTCGACTTAAAAAAACCTACAAAATAAAATTTGAAATAAAATTTAATATTATTAAATATTATTTATTTATATTATTATTATTTTTTTTTTATATATTATTTTTATTTTATTTTTTAAAATTTAATTTAAAATTTTAATTCCGGGCCCGATGGCCCTTTAATTAGGAATTATGTCAACTTTTTTGCAGTCGGGTGCAAGCGAAAGGATTGCATAGTTGAACCACGAGCGAAGCGAGTGGTTCTAAATAAGAATCCTGAGCGTAGCGAGTGTTTCAACATACGAGAAGTAAAATACAAATTGCACCCGTGTGTAACACAAAACTTTTCACCTCAGTGTAGCGAGGAAAGCGCAACATGCGAAAAAACAGGTCATAAAAATAAATCTTCATCACTGGGATCACAATTCTTTTTACGATGTTATAACAGAAAACTCTGGAAGTTGTGTATTTTTACCTGAGTCGGAGTCGGTGAGAAAATTTTAGTTGACAATGTTGATATTTCTGACGATGCGTTTTGAAATTGCATCGATTCAACTTGTGCGTTCAGAATTATATTCAACATCATTATAAAAAAAGACAAATGTTTTTTATAGAATTATAAGGACTAAAGCTAAATTTGGTATTTTTTATTAAATTCTCAAACCATTTATCATTTATTTAATGATAATTAATATCGAACGAACCATTATTATGAGCGTTTTACGTTTTGTTATCATCTGTCAAAAGCTACTTAAACACGCTCCACTCCAAGGTCAAATTACGTTCCCCACTAGTGGATAAAACGCGATTTTACCCGCTTGTATTAAAGGATAAAAGACGCCTTTCCGAGGTAGTGAGGGAAAAAGATTTTTGAAATCGGTCCAGCCGTCTTCGAGTAATCGGGGAACATACATAAAAAAAAAAATCCGACGAATTGAGAACCTCCTCCTTTTTTTGAAGTCGGTTAAAAAAGAGAGTTTTCATTGCGTTTTATGGTGCGGTGATTAAATAGCTGCCATGTCTGTCCGTCCGTCGGCGCGCTACAATTATTTCCCGTCAAAAGCAAAGATTGCCGCCCTAAGCGATACTAACATATTATACCTATCTCTAGCTGAGGTAGTACCGTTGTGTTGGTAGCACGGTCTCTCAGTAGAGTTTTATACGGTTTGGAATTAATTCATTTTGAGATTAGAAAAGTTGAAAACCCCCGACATTTTGATTTCAAAGTTCAATATTTTAATGGAGCTTAGCTAAGTACCATCTCGATTAAACTAGCTTTTGATAAAAAAAAAACGCATCGTGATCGGTCTATCTGTTTCGGAGCTATGATGCCACAGACAGACATAGGTCAAACTTATAACACCCCTTTTTTTCGGGGGTAAAAAACAGTTAATCTCTAGTTCACATCAGCCAATTTGATTACTAAGCCGCTATGGAACGTTGTCACTTTAACTACTAGATAATTAACGATGTCAATGTGGGTCAACGAACTTTGCGATTATGACAGTTTTCGTTCTGATTAGATTACCAATAAAATAACATGTCAATATGTAGCGAACTCCTTTCCTATTTATTAACCCCCTACGAAAAAGAGGGGTGTTAGAAGTTCGACCTATGTCTCCGTGTATCTGTCTGAGGCATCATAGCTCCCAAACGGATGAACCAATTTCGATGCGGATTTTTAAACGATAGCTAGTTTGATCGAACTTTTATTGGCAATCAATCAATTGGTGGCGAACTCCCTTCCTATAATGACCCGTGGTCGCAAGTGTCAAAATGTGACCTTACATCATTTATTAAGCACTGTCGTAGGGAAGACAAAAATGTCATTCACTATGACACTGTTCTATAGTGGCCTGGGAATCAAGTCGGTCGACTGTGCAGTAAACAGTCATCAAATACCCTTATTTGATGCTCATAATAAAATAAGTATAAACAAATATAGTGGGACACCAATTGACCTAGTCCCAAATTAAACAGAGCTTGTGATATAGGTACTAGACAACGGATGATAAACATACTTATGTATACATTACCATGATACTCGGGACTTAATCGTGTAAAATACATTTATGTTTAAATTTGAATTTAAATACCTCGCAGTCCCTTCGAGACCATGGACGCAACAACGCGTCCAAAACGTCGAGGTATCATGATAATGTGTGAAAATCGCGAAAGTTTAAATCAATACATACTTATATATAGATAAATACATACTAAAGATTCAGGACTCGACAGCAAACATGCGTATTCATGATACAGATATCTGCCCCGACCGGGGTTCGAACCCGGGACCTCACGCTTCGTAGACAGGTTCTCTAACCACTAGGCCATCCGGCTGTTATAATTATCATAATCTCAACCCCATAGCTAACCCAATTAACAAATCATACCGCAACATAACAATCATACAGGAACAAACCGCTCTCTAATCCCAGAACGGCAACTTAATAACTCGAAAACATTCAATAAACCGAAAACCTGTTCACGAGAGCCTAATAAAAATCAGATATCGTAAAAAAAGCGCGCAAAAAAAGCCAAATTCCACCGACCAATAGAAAGCGGGGAACACTTTTATTCGATACAAATCGGCCAATAGAAGCGGGGTGTAAGACGCCGTTCTAACGCTATATCCATCCCGCTTCGACCCCAACTTTTTGTCTAAGCTTCTCTCTTTCTCTCCGGCTGGGGGCAAAGGCGTATTTTTGTCTTAAGACCGTTTGTATATTTTATTGTTATGTCACTGTTGAGTTTTTTTATTATGTTGGCGGAGTGTTTTTGGCGGGTGATTTGCTCCGGATTTCACTAACGTTTTGTTTATGGAATAAAAATGGTGGATTGGAATAGCGATACCGTTTTATTGGTTTGGGAAAGCTTCGGAATGGAGCCAGTGCAATATTTAGCTAGATGTTACTTGGTGGGGTATTGTTCTGAACGTGTTAGGGTTCTGTATGTTAAAATGATGCTGTTGGTATACATATTAAAACCAACTAACCATTGGATGTAATGTGTTAAGTACACACGGTATCACATAGTACTGGATGAATGAGCGACTGAAACATAAGATGAAGAACCTCCGACATTTTTATTTCAAATTTTAATATCCTGAAAATGCCTGAACCGATTTTTATAAAACCATGTCGATTAAACTAGCTTTCAATTGAATAAAGCCTCGTCCAAATCCGTTGATTTGTTCGGGAGCTACGATGCCACAGACACAGACACAAACTTATAACACCTCTCTTTTTGCGTTGGGGGTTAAAAATTACAGGTTTTAAATAATCCATACTTAATAAATATTATTAATGCGAAAGTAACTCTGTCTTTCTGTTTTATTATTTTCTTTGGAACGCGTGGTGGTAGCAAACTGAAATTAATATCAAATATCAGACCTGCAGTCCCTTGAATCTGTGAAAAAACCAAACTTCTAAGTCAACGCAATCAAAAGATACTGTCTAAAAAGTTGTTGCCATACAAATTGCCCAGTCTAATCAAAACCTAAAGGGTACTTCCAGTTGTCCTAGAAACTTGAAATTTGGTATGAAGGTAGCTCTTATAGCACAACCACTCAGAAAAATCTCAAAATCTAAAATTTTTATGTCCGTCTGTATACGTCACAAACCAATTTAAAATGACCCCACACTGCGTACATTTTTGTAGCGCAGGAGCAGGGCTCTGCTAACACTGGACAATTTAAAACACTCGGGGAAAGCGGAAAAAAATCTTCGAGACTAGATTCACGTGATAGACGAAATATTCACATACCTACCTACAAATTTGTATAGAACCCTCGGTGCGCGAGTCCGACTCCCACTTGACCGGTTTTTTTTAACAAACTTATTAATATGTCAAACATCGAGTTGTAAGTATGTTTGTCCCGCTTACTCAACATCGAATTATAACCGACTTCACTAAAATGAAATACTTACTTACCTAAATAATAATATTTATTTATCGTGTGGCTTTATAAAGCAGACAGACGGAAGGCGCCTTTGGCTTATCTGTGCACTACAATTTTTCTGCCACTTTTTGAGGGGGACGAGGAACACACACGTACAGCACACGTCTACGCTGCTGTCAAAAGTTGTTACGTACCTACAGACGCACATTAAAACAAAACTGTCACACAAATGCCAAAAACACGCACACAATCATCAGACCCTGATCATTTTGGTCAGACTTAATGTTAGAGATATGGCAGAGGGGAAATCGCGTGTTAACAACTCCATTCCTTTTTGCTCTAAGCTTAAAATCTGCTGCTTTGCTCGTGAGGGTTTTGAAGTCTTTTTTCGAGCGCTGCGAGACATAGCAGGAGACATGACATTGTACATGTTTAGAACCGTAAAATCTTCGAGAAGACTGTACGGTGGCCAGTTAAATAATAATTAAAATGTACTTGCTTAGATTTACGACGAAATAACTCAAAAGGTAATATTCCCTCCCCGTCGAATATAAAAACGGAACCGGGAAAATCCGGTCACAGCGCCCCCTCTTCTGTTTTTTTTTTTAAATTGATACGATAAGGCAAAGATTTGAACTTTCCCGTTGTTTTGATTATAACAATCTTTTTATCTTTAAAAGAGTTATTGTAAATGTAAATCAAAGGGTTTGAGCCGAAGTAAAATATATTTCTGAATGAATTTAATAAACCCTCGTTTCTTAACAGGTCGTCAACCCTTGTCGTTATAGATAAGTGTAAGAAAGAGCAGGCACAAATCTATAATGATGGTTTTTGTGAACGAGCCTTATTAACTTGACTGCTATTGCGAGTCAAAATTCCGCTAGGGTCGCTTGTCGCGTGAGGTCTATCTGTCAATTTCTACCAATCACAGGCCAGCAAAAAAGCCGTGACCTATGGCCTCTCAAGCAGAGGGTCGCGGGTTCAAATCCCGCCTCGCACCTCTGAGCTTTTCGAAATTTATGTGCGAAATTACATTTGTAATTTATCATGAGATTTTCGGTGAAGGAAAACATCATGAGGAAACCTGCACACTCCTGCAAAGCAATTCAATGGTGTGTGTGAAGTTACCAATCCGCACTGGGCCCGCGTGGGAACTATAGTCCAAGCCCTCTCATTCTGAGAGGAGGCCTGTGCCCCGCAGTGGGACGTCGATAAGTTGATGATGATGATGATATCAATCATACTTTTTAAATACTCACCGAAACAGAATACACAGAAATAAACCAGAAAATGCTAACCCCGGGAATCGAACCCGGATCCTAGACATTGTCTGCTTTTTTCTGTGTATTCATGTTTCAGTGAGTTTTTAAAAAGTATAATTGTATCTAACGCTGTCTGGCACGAAGTATATTAAAGTATATTACATGTACAATGTTTTGTTGAGCGTAATCGCCGAGTTATGTTGTTCCTTTGTGAGTCCATAGATGTTATCAAACGCTTTGAAGTAAATTTAAATTAATTGGGAGTTAAATCCAATTAATGTGGCTCGTAAATGTTATACGAGTACGGGACTTTGCTATAATATATACATAGTGTATGTATTGTAGGCAAATAATATACACACAAACGTTATTAGTTAGGTATAACCAAGGATCATAAAAAAAAACCTTAGAAAAAAAACGTAAAATAATCCTCTAAAATAATGATAAATAAATAAAATAAAATGCGTTTATTTCGGACAACAGAAACTAAAGCCTAAAGTTTTGTGGCCTAGCACTAAGCAGCAGAAATATGAAGTCTGTGCGGTGCGAGCGGAATATTCTTTAATTGAAGCACCGACTTCATATTTCTGCTGCTTAGTGCTAGGCCACAAAACTTTAGGCTTTAGTTTCTGTTGTCCGAAATAAACGCATTTTATTTTATTTATTTATCATTATTTTACGTTTTTTTTCTAAGGTTTTTTTTTTGAAGGCGGTTTTACTTTTTTGTTAAAAGATTTTTATTTCACAATTTTACGTTGGTTAACATTTTCAGAATTATCCTCCAACTCCTAACCGTTAAGGAGTTGTACCTTCCATCATCAGCTCATCAACATGGGATGATGACTACCAGACACAAATACTTGAATAGCCTTAGAAAATATATGAAACACATAATACGTGCCTATAAAATTTGAGGGTTGCCCACGATTTCCCTGGGATTCCATCATCAGATCATGACTTGGTGACAATGGGACCACCTCAGGAGTATACCCTTTCGAATAAAAAAAGAATTTTGAAAATCGGTCCACAATTGACGGAGTAATCGATACACGGTAATACACGGAGTAATCGGTACATACATAAAAAAACATACAGCGGAACGCAGAACCTCCTCCTTTTTTGAAGTCGGTTAAAAACCAAGAGGCCTGCCAGTGTCTATACGATGTCGCGTTTCTTTGAAATAATAAGCCTGCTATAGTTAGTTTCACTATAGATAGGTCTCTGTACCATTAATTTTGTATGACACTTAGACCTCTGGCTAACACAATAGCGCCATATAAATGACCTGAAAGAAAAAACGAATTTAGATGGCGCTATTGTGTTAGCCAGAGGTCTAAATGCCATACCAAATGAATGGTACAGAGACCCCTCCGTAGTAGAACTGGCTACAGTAGGCTTATTATTTCAAAGGAACGCAACATCGTATATACACTGGCAGTCCTCTCGGTTTTATGGTCCTTGTCATTAGGTATCCTGAAATCGGTATATAACAGTCTTCGTCATCCTGAAATCGGTAGTCCTATCGATAAATCGGTAACTTTTGCATCACGGCCACGTCGCAAGATATTTGCACGGATCTGTTCAAATTCAGAAAGTTATAGCTGCTTTAGAATACCCGTATTGTATCTGTGGCGGCACTTTCATTTGTCTCTTCAGTCAAACCCAACCCAAAACAACCATTAAATTCATCCCAATAAACACTATATCCCATCGACAAACCACGCGGCCAATGAATCTCATTTTCGGACGGTCTGTTCCAAATTTGAAATATTCATATTTGGAATGAATATTCAAACGTGCCCTGTTTACATTCAGCGTCCAATTTCGAATATTCTGCATTTATTTTTATTTTGGCGGGTTTTTTTCGGGCACTGATTGACAGCTGACAGGTCGGCCATGTTGTGTTTGTACAACGCAAGACAACACACTGCTTTTTTGCCCGAGTTTTTGTTAGCCATTCAAATTTGTTGCCATATTATATTGTAAACGGCTGTAAATATTATTGTTTAAATTTAAATGACAATATTTGTATAAATGTAACCCTTGTTCGGGTTGACTTTTATTCAAATGCTAATTTGGTGTCACTGATACGTGTCATACACAATTTTTAAGTTTTTTTTTCTGCAATCGAGACTGCAGTGCATTCTTCTGTGACTGTATTATTAAATTGCTTATAAATTATTTGAATGGCTTTTTTGTAATTCTCATCAAGATCAGACAAAACGTGGTGCGAAAACTCCACAATTTGAGGCCGATGAGAAGGTACTCTACCATGTTTGTGAGTTACCTGACCTAATACTTAAATTCCGAAACACCTACCGTGCATAATGTTTCATGTCACTGAGTGCAGCAATTAGGTTTTTATTCTGTATATTTATTTTAATCTCTTAGGATAGGTTTTTACAATATTCATATAAAAAGAAATAAAACAATATTAATACAAAATATAAAAACATTATAAAAGGCCTCCTCTCACAATTATTTTAGTTTATGTGCTTTATATAGTTTGGAGGATAATAAAAAAGATAGTGAAACTGCCCGGCAAATGAAGAATTCAACTGTAGGTATCCCAAGTACCAGCCCGCCACTCCTCTCCGTAGCTAGCCGTAAAATACCCACACTATCGCTTTACGGAAAGCATGAGCAGCTGATGGGACGTGACTAGGACAGACTGACCTCTGACTGTGACAGAACTTTTTCAGAAAATGTTAAAACAGACATGGCTGCATGGACTTCGTTTCCTTTGTCTATCCCTGAACGTCTATTTTTTAAAACGCCTAAAGTGCAGTGAGGCCTTATTCTGACATCGCAGTCATTATCCCAATTACTTTGCGGGTGGTAGGACCTTGTGCGATGTCCGTCCGAATCGCTACCACCATCTTACTCGTTAATCCTGCCGCTAAGCAGCAGTGCTTGCACTGTTGTGTTCCGGTGTGGAGAGTAAGACAGCCGGTGTAATTACGGGCACAAGAGGCATTTCATCTTAGCTCTCTAGGTTGGCAACGCATCTGCAAGCCCTCCGGGGTTATGGGTGTCTATGGGCAGTGGTGATCACTTACCATCAGGTGACCCACTTGCTCGT
Organism: Clepsis dumicolana; assembly: GCA_963691665.1. Classification (NCBI taxonomy): domain Eukaryota; kingdom Metazoa; phylum Arthropoda; class Insecta; order Lepidoptera; family Tortricidae; genus Clepsis; species Clepsis dumicolana. The sequence goes on along the minus strand of OY829533.1, from coordinate 1,451,403 downwards.
TTGGTTTCCTCATAGTATAAAAAAAATACTTAGGTAGATTAGAGGTATAATTTTGCGCTTCTGTAATCGCTTAAAAGACCATTTCTAATTTAACCATCGTTCGCTCCCTATTACCCCCGATCGCAAACGCGAAACAATAATGGCGGTTTATTCGATACGTATTGCTATAAAAGCGGATGTGTCGCCACTGTCGATAATTAATTCGATCGCACCCCTGCCCGAGGGATGGGATCAATCTGTGGGTAATTATATCGAGAATTAACCAATATCGATCAGAATTAAATAATAACCTAACCAACTTAGAAAAGTTGAAAAACCCCCGACATTGTCATTTCAAAGTATAAAATTTCAAAAACGGTTGAACCGATTTTAACCAACTTAGCTAAGAACCATCTCGTTTAAACTAGCTTTCGAACAAAAAAACAGCATCGAAATCGGTCCATCCTCTTGCGAGCTACGATGCCACGGACAGATACACAGGTCAAACTTATAGCACCCCTCTTTTTCGTCGGGGGTTAAAAACGGATCACTCACTTTAGCCTGACATGTTTCGGACTATTCGTAGTCTTTCCTCTGGGAGCGCACGATCCAGCGGCAGCGAGACGCACACGTTATATACGTGAGTGATCCGTTTTTATTTCATTATGATTCAGTCTCACGGTAGTTTCATGTTAAAAATATCGATCAGGATAAATTATTTCTTCATACAGTTGCTCGAATAGTGATACTTTTTGTGGCGGCGTATCCTGCGGAAAGTTGGATTTTTCGCACTAGTGCTTTTCCAAGGCGCTGGTTGGTCGGCTCAGGCGGGGGTTAGGGCCGCTCGCCGGCTCACTGCCTCTGGTTTCATTGTATTTTTTTCGCAAATGTATTAAAAAACGTCGTTTCGTTTTGGTACACGTACGGAAGTGTCTCATTTGCACTCGTTCCGAATCTCGACCCTCACCTATCGGCTCGGGCTTCGTGCAAAATGACATACTTTCCGCACTTATATCAAAAAGTACTATTTTATTACTATTATTTCATACATTATTAAATCAATACTATTATTTCTTAGTTCAACCGTAAGTTGTGGTTTTTTTTTTATATCCGTTTGACTCACAATAGACCCAGATACTTTTAGAGTTTTTTTGTCGACTGTACTTTTTGTTGTCTGTACGTGTATTGTCATCCAACTTACACATCCATACCAAATTTCAAGTCAATGCCATTAACCGTTGAAGAGTTCCCTCCTGCGGAGACGACCCTGGCCGCACCACCAAAACTTCGCTACCAGATTATTGTATTGTCACCGGCCTTACACAAGTACGCAACATTTCATCTCAATCGGTATTGAGGATTACTGCTTTAAATGCATCATACATACATACAATTTTCGCATGGTATTCTCACAGTTATGATTTGTACAATCAGTGTTCAGTTATTTAGTTGCCATGGGAAACGAACGAAAATACTTAACTACGGTGCGAATATACATTCATACAAAATAGTTTGCCCCCATCCCTTGGCCAGGGGTTCTCAAAGCGGGGCTGGGCGATTATTATGCACTAGAGAGCGCCCGAGGCTCCGCCCGCGTGGAATATTATATTAACGCAAGGAATCTCTATAGTAATAGGAATGTGTCGTCTGGCTAAAAAAAGTGATATTTCTAATTAGTTCGTCATATAGATATAGATTATCATATCGACATGTATATTTTGCTTTTCATGATATCAGTAAAAATTTACATAGATAAAATTGAAAATTTCCGTAGACTGCAATGCAGGATAATGAATGGATTTCTTTATCCCTGAACGGCAACACTGGCTTAGATAATAGATCGCTCGCTTTTGGCTCGAAATTCGAACTTGCTATTTTATTTTGCTTAATATACAAAATTTACACACCCAATATCATAATTTCTCAAGTTTTTCGCGATGCCCAGGGTCAAAGAATCGAATTGCTTTAAAATGCCAGAGAAACATTGCGTTGTTTGGGAGAAATGTGTCAAAATGGTGTTGTAGAGCGCCATCCTGCTCTGTCTCGGTTTTTTAACCCGTTCTGGTTTTTCGCTTTTTTTTTACTTTAACAAAAGGAAGAGGTTCTCAATTCGTCGGAATATTTTTTTGTTTACCATTACAAAGAAGGTAGGTAAACAATCTTGACATGTATTTTTATTGAAAAACGCTTTTTAAAAATAAGTAACAGCAAGTAGCAATTCAATAACAGTGAGATTTAATTATTTATATTTTTATTGTTTTATACGTAACGGTCACATATTTTTAAAAAGCGTTTTTGAATAAAAATACATGTCAAGATTGTTTGCCAACCTTCTTTCTAATGGTAAAAAAAACGTTTTAACAAAAAAGTAAAACCGCCTTCATATACGTGAGTGATCCGTTTTATTTCACTACTAGCTGTTGCCCGCGACTTCGTCTGCGTATATATCGGTAATCGCTATCCCGCGGGAACTATGCAATTTTCCCGAATAAAAAGTAGCCTATGTTATTCCTCAATATTAAAACTATCTTATCAAATTTCATCTAGATTGGTGCAGCGGTTTTCCCGTGAAGAGGTAACAAACACAGACAGAGAGACAGAGTTACTTTCGCATTTATAATATTAGTTAGGATGTATATAGGTATGTATATCTCTTTATTGCACATAAAACAAAAAATAACAGACAACAGAACAAAAGCAAATGTACAGAGGCGAACTTATCCCTTAAATATCTCTACCAGTTAACCTTTGGGGGATTGACAGGACATCAGAAAAAAGAGTATAGACATAATACTAGTGGAAGGATGATTGAGTCTCACGGTAGTTTCAGCCAGTCATTGAGTCTGTAGTCTCAACAGTTTGAGTCTGTAGTCTCAACAGTTTGAGTCTGTAGTCTCAACAGTTTGAGTCTGTAGTCTCAACAGTTTGAGTCTGTAGTCTCAACAGTTTGAGTCTGTAGTCTCAACAGTTTGAGTCTGTAGTCTCAACAGTTTGAGTCTGTAGTCTCAACAGTTTGAGCAGCCCCGGCGAGCCCGACCCGCGAAAGGGGGCGTCAGCTGGCGGCGCGTTGTCGCGGTCAAGACGGACGGTAATTGATAACCCGGCAGAGGGCGGTAGTGTTTTTACTATTCCCAAGCTTAAGCTGTAGCATAACAACTCATTAAGGCGCGTGGCTGTTGGATGTGTGCGTTGTAACTTGTAACTGTTGTGAACTGCGTTTAAGTTCCGTATTTTGACAAAATTTTGCTTTAATTTTATTTAAAAAAAATAACTGTCTACTGTTTTAGGGTATACATGAGATGTATGTCGATATTAATCGATCAAATTTGTATATTAGGATGTACTGTATCCAGTTTGTAGACCGAATAAAAAAAAACTGAACTAATAGAGAGAGGATAGAAATACTATCGTTTCATAGACATTATATAGAGTATGGATGGGCCCTTCGGCACTTACTCCTTTTTCGTTAATTTATTGAATCAGGCGTTACTTTGCGGAGGTCCATATTTATGAACTAAAAAACAATTACTTTGCTCACCCGCGACCACTAATGACAAATAGTTATATCTGTGCGGCAAATGTATGTTTCCATGCAACACCTCCACCTCCACTGCTACACGAATCAACACATGCCACACAGACCCAACTATCACCACCACCACTATACTAAACGCTGACGCGTTTCGGCACTCTCCACGAGGCCATTTACGAAGCACAACAACAACCGCTCAACATGCCACCACTTCCACTACTCCTACTAGTGGAAGTGGTGGCATGTTGAGCGGTTGTTGTTGTGCTTCGTAAATGGCCTCGTGAGAGGAGGCCTGTGCCCAGCAGTGAGACATAAATGGGCAGATGATGATGATGACCATGAGAAAATGTACAAACAAAACCGTTTTAGGTACAATGCTGATACATCATAGGTAATCATCAAAACGCAAGATTCGTCTAAAGTAACGTCTTTTCCACACCTCGTCATCGAATACTAACGATTCCAAATTCAAACTGCATATAAATCGATTACAAGCCGCGTTAAAAAACGTTTCATAATCAAAATTGACAAACGGCGCAAATTTTCAAATATCGAACGTCTATCAATAACTGATTGGCTACGCCAATCGGCGGGCGCCATTTGTCATTCCGTTCAAATTTGTTTTTTAACCGTTGCAGGTAAGTTTTTTTAGGGCTCCGTGGCAAAGGCGAAAACGAACCCTTACTGATTCGTCCTGTCTATTATGTTTGTCTGTCCTAAGTTGTCTAATATGTATGTAAATTTATAGGTAGAAATTAGTTTTTAACCCCCGACAAAAAGAGGGGTGTTATAAGTTTCACCTGTGTATCTGTCCGTAGCATCATAGGTCCCAAACGGATGGACCGATTGCGATGCGTTTCTTTTTAATCGAAAGCTAGTTTGATCGAGATGGTTCCTAGCTAAGTTTCGTTAAAATCGGTTAGCCGGTTTTTGAAACATTGAACTTTGAAAATTAAGTGACAACGTTTGGTGGTTTTTCAAATTTTCTGAGTTGGTTAGGTGTAAGCAGAGCCGTGTTTTATAAAGCTACAAGTTGTAATTTACAAGCGGAAGTCTCTTTCTAGCAAAAGGTGATAGAATGAGACTTCCGCTTGTAAATTGTAACTTGTAAAACACGGCCCAGATGGTTGAAACCGTAACAATTTCAGGAATTTTGTAATGATCACCTTGTACAACTGTAAGTTTACGTTTAACATGAAACTACCGTGAGATTCAATCACAGTGAAATAAACGGATCACTCACGAATGTCACCGGCGTAGCGTGTGCTCCCAGAGGAAGGACTATGGATTAGTCCGAAATATGTCTGGTTGTACTTGACTGGCTGTTTATTTCACTTTAACTCTAAGTGTAGGTTATCAGGTTAGGTTTATATTTTATTTCATAAAAATCTTGAACAACTCAGCTTCAGAGAAAAAAAAAGTTATGACAAATACACATTGTGAGTTTCAATAAAATTGTATGGGAAAAAATACAGATCCTAAAATTGCATTTGCAACGCACGAAATTAATCGCTAATTATACGGAACCCTCGATCCGCGAGCCCGACGCGCGCTTGGCCGGTCCTTTTTTTAATGTACTTTTTTTAAGCTTGTCTATGGTAAATTGACACGTCACTGAACTAGTGAGGTGATGAATTGTCCGTGACACGAGGCGTGAGCATCTGTCAATGATTTTACAACGAAATGTCCCTGCCCGGCGCCGTCCCTAGTTGACACCTACATTCTTATTACGTAGCAATAAAGGTGTCAAGTAGGGTGACAATTATTGGGATTAGGGTGTCGATCACTGGCACGTTTACCTTATAATGATTTCGTAGTTGGCTGGATTCAATATAACTTAGAAAAATTGAAAAACCCCCGACATTGTCATTTCAAAGTTCAATATTTCAAAAACGGGTGAACTGGTTTTAAGGAAACTTAGTTAAGAACCATCTCGATTAAACAAGCTTTCGGTTAAAAAACCGCATTCAAATCGGCCTATCCGTTTGGGAGCTGTGATGCCACAGACAGATACACAGATACACAGGTCAAACTTAAAACACCTTTCTTTTCGTCGGGGGTTAAAAACCGCATCACAAAGTTTCATTAGAATCGGCTCATTTATCTACATGCACCTTTTTTTTTTTCTTTAAAAAACACCCAAAAAACCAAACGACAAAATAAAATACGTGATAATGACTTCATATTTGTGCTAGGCCATAAAAATCATGGCTTTAGAGAATTATTTTAAGTTTCTTTAATTAGTAGTGGATTACGATTGAATTTCGACTTCTCCGCGATCAGTGGTAGAAAAAAAGTCGTCACTTTGCTGAATTGCTAAAATAATCCGTAATAAAGTACCCCAAATTCCCGTATAAAACTATAACGCATTAATAAAATAAACATATTACAATAATAAAAGAAATGATACATCACAACCGTAATGACGTTTGCAAACCATTCAATAACAAGAAAAAACACAAGTCGTAATTGAAAAAAAAAAAACGGCCAAGGGCGAGTCGGACTCGTGCGCCGAGGGTTCTGTTCCGGGGTAAGAGGTAGGTAGGTAATTGGGTTACTTGATAGAAAAAATATTCAATAACCAACTTAGAAAAGTTTAAAAAAACCCGACATTTTCATATAAAAGTTCAATATCTCAAAAAGTTTACTTTTTGTTACCGGCGAAGCGTGTGCTCCCAGAGGAAGGACTACGGATTAATCCGAAACATGTCGGGCTATGCTCGACTGACATACGTGAGTGACTCGTTTAATTCTCTGTGTTTGAATCTGACGGTAGTTAACAGCTCTACTGATTTTTCAAAGTTGACTTAAAATACTAGTCGATTCGCCTTTTTTCCTGATTCCCAATATGCAATATAATATGTCTCTACTCTGAGATCCCGCGGAGAGTTCCTTCTCAAGAATATTCAAAGATGGTAAATTATTTGATTAGATGAACATAAAAAGAAATCTACATACAGGCTGTTCCGAAGTATAAATCGTAATTCAGTAATTTCTCCGTTAATACTGTGGAGTTTGAATTGAGATTTTGTACATATGTAGGTTAGAAATACCTTAATCAACACAGCCTTTAAAACTTTAAAACAACATAACTTAAAAAAAAATGCTAGATACGTTTTTTTGGACCCCCTTATGAGGCATGGAACCCTAAATATAAATTCTAACAGTTTTTTGGAAACACCGTGTCCGCGCATTGTGGCGCTGACGTTTCGTTTATTGATGGCTGGAAGGCGTGGCGGCCGTTGCCTAAAGAAAAAATAAAATAAATGCGTTTTGGCGGGAGAGTCTATGGTTTATTTATTTTTAGGGTTTTTTCTTTACGTAGAGGTTTAGTGTCGTTGTATTTGCGAGGTTTTATTAAAGTTAATTAAACAAGTAAATTATAGTGGGACAATTGACACCTGAGGGTCGAGCACGACGTTACGAATGCTGCGTAACGTAAAATCGAATAGTAAACGTTGTCGAGTTTGTCTGACGTTTGGAACAGCGCCCGCCCGTGAGCGTATTTGGAACTAAAATTTAGTATGAGGTTTCTCGATTTCGATACGATAACCGTAACGTTACGCAGCATTCGTAAAGTCGTGCTCGACCCACAGTGAGGGCTATCGCGAATCTAAAATCCGCTAGAATCGCTAGTGTCGGGTGAGGTCTATCTGTCATTCTCCACCAATCAGAGACAAGCTACTGCTTGTTTGCAACCAACGTGTTTAAAAAACAATTTATAAATTTTCGGAGCGATTATTTCCGAAAATATTCGCTTTTATTAAAAAAAATGCTTAGGACCCTCAAAGTGTTTTTAAAAGAGCTGTTGAAATATGTGCCACACATTGAGGATTGCTAAAAAAATTGTTTTTCAACTTTTGTTACATGTAGGTATGGAGTGCCCCTCCTAGAAATAATATTTTCCCCTCACTACCTCAGAAAGCAGTCTTTTATCCTTTAATACAAGCGGGTAAAATCGCATTTTATTCACTAGTGGGGAAAGTAATTTGACCTTGGAGTGGAGCGTGTTCAAGTAGCTTTTGACAGATAACAAAACGTAAAACGCTCATAATAATGGTTCGTTCGATATTAATTATCATTAAATAAATGATATACGGTTTGAGAATTTAATAAAAAATACCAAATTTAGCTTTATTTAATGGTCCTTAAAATTCTGTAAGAAACATTTGTTTTTTATAAAATGATGTTGGATGTAATTCTGAAAGCACAAGTTGAGTCGATGCAATTTCAAAACGCATCGTCAGAAATGTCAATATAAAAGTTGTCACCAGTTTTCTGTCATAATATCGTAAAAAAAATAGTGATTCCAGCGACGAAGATTTAATTTTATGAGCTGTTTTTTTGCATGTTGCGCTTTCCTCGCTACAGTGAGGAGAAAAATCTTGTGTTACACACGGGTGCAAATGTGTTTTACTTCTCGTGTGTTGAAACACTCGCAGGTAAATTACAACTTTGCACCCTTGTATAACAAATAACTATTTTTGTTGTTTAGCTATCGAACTAAGTGGCGGCTACTACAAGACAGCTACACTCAATATTTAATCAATATACCCCTTATAGTTTTGAGTAAAATACCTGTGACATACGGACGGACGAACGTACACCACGAAACTAATAGTTGCTGGGTCCTACGTATAAAAGCGAATCCACTGAAATCTGTCGAATTAAATACAACTTTATGCAATCAACGTATGCCTCAAATTGTCAAAGTGTTTTTTTGTAGATTGGTTCATATACGTTAAACCCATATAACGGTTCCGTTTTTGCCATTTTGGCTACGCAACCCTAAAAATTAAATTCTAAACCACACGTAAAATAATGAACTCTCAAATCGGAAGTAGCCAGAGGCCAGGCGTCTTTTGACGTTTACCAATTACAGACCTGTCACGAGCATTCGTCAGCCGTCGAATGCTGCTATTTAGTTTGCGGAACCCTCTCTAGCTTTCGTGGAAAGTTACTTCCATGGTTATAACTTGAGGCCGACCATTCATCTTAGCTCTCTAGGTTGGCAACGCATCTCCGAACCCTCCGGGGTTGTGGGTGTCTATGGGCAGTGGTGATCACTTACCATCAGGTGACCCACTTGCTCGTTTGCCTTCCGCGTCGTATAAAAAAAAGTTAGAACAGCTGAAAACCCCCCGACACTTCAATTTCAAAGCTCAATATCTCAACAGTAACCTGTCCGTTGATTTAAACTTTCGCGATTTTCACACATTATCATGATACTTGGGACTTAATCGCGTAAAAACATGTATTTAAATTTTAATTTAAGACCAATTTTTCTTTTCCTTTTTTTTGAGTCCCTTCGAGACCATGGACGCAACATCGCGTCCGAAACGTCGAGGTATTAAAATTCAAATTTAAATATGTGTTTTTTACGCGATTAAGTCCCGAGTATCATGATAATGAGTAACCTATCCAACTTAAAATTAAAAATAGAACCTATTCCTACGAAGCATATTTAATCGAAAGGTTCTGAACCTTTCGATTAAATATGCTGCGTCAAATCCGTTCATCCGTTTGGGAGCTGCGATACCATAGGCAGATACACAGATACACAGGTCAAACTTATTACACCCCCCTTTTTGCGTAGGGCGTCATTAAAATACTAGTGCCTCTGTCAGCATATAACATAACCCTTCTTTCTGCGGGCAGTCGCGGTAAAAGGTTCCAATTTAGATAAGAAAAAAAAATAGCTCCATCTCTTGCCACTAATACGTAACTGTAGAAGTTCCTTAGTGGGTGAGCCGCTTGATAGATGGCGCTGAGGAGAGATCTTCCAAATGAAATATGACACAATGCATTGAAAAATTCGTTAGGTCCAAAGTTAAGCATGGCTTAATTGGTGGAGCGTGGTACGGATTACCGAGGTTGCTGGTTCAAGTCCAGCTGCTTAACTGATTTTTCTTTGCATTGTCATTGTATGTCCAATTTTGATAATTCAGCATAAATCCAAGATACCCATTGTTACTTTTAGCAACTTGAAAATATTAAATATAATATACATGTATAGATACTTAACTTGCCTCCCTTATTTATTCTCTTACATTTTAATGAGGCGAAACTTTGCCAATATTTCGCCAAGTCTAAAAGTTTCAGAATTTGGCGGTATCTTGAACATTAGAATATTTTAAGTTGCCACAAGGTAAATAATGCTGAATATCTTATTCGTTTGTCATGATTCAAAAAAGACAGAGTACCCAGACCATGATCAAATCCACACATCACACATCTTTGGTTATTTTATATTGGTCTGTGACATAATACAGACAGACATAAAAATTTAAGATTTTTCTGAGTGGTTGTGCTTGAGCTACCTTCATACCAAATTTCAAGTTTCTAGGACAACTGGAAGTACCCTCTTCAGGTTTTCACAGTACAGTCGAGTTCTCCAATATCTATACAGTCAACAGTTCAAAAATATCTATACACAGATCTTATTGCCAGTTACATAAGGTCCGTGATTAGATATTAAATTTATGAACCGTTGGCTGTACAGATATTGAAGAACTCGACTATACCTACGGCAATTTGTAAGGACCTTTTTAATGAGTGTATTTTCTGATTAATACAAATAAAACTACATCATTAATATTAGGTACAATATCAAGTAATAGGCATTTACATAGAAATACATCAGCACCAGGCCTCGTCAACTAGCTTAACCTAAATTACAAAACATCATGAGCAACATGCTTCGTCAAAAAACCCTAACCTAAAACCCCCCACCCCGCATCGTACCCGGCACAAATGTCCCCATAATACCAGCAATCTTCTGATTGCGTTGACTCAGAAATTAGATTTTTTCACAGCTTCAAGGGACTGCAGGCTTGAATATTTGATTTTAATTTTATCATGCTACCTCTACGCGTTCCAAAGAAAAAGGGTCCTGACAGACAGACGGAAAACAAAGTGATCCTCCAATACGGGTTCCGTTTTTTTCCTTTTGAGGTGCGAAAAACTGTGAGGTGAGGTGGAAAAACTGACCGAACTCCCTCTTCCCCAGGTCAAAATCTGGTTTCAAAACCGTCGCATGAAGTGGCGTAACTCCAAGGAGCGGGAACTCCTGGCTTCCGGAGGGTCCCGGGAGCAGACGCTGCCGAACAAGAACAACCCTCACCCAGACCTGTCTGATGCTGAGGCTGATAAGAAGCCTCCTGAGGATGAGGAGAAATTCGCGGCGGCTGCCGAGTTCAGAGGTAAGGAAGCATAGATACTCCTGTATCTTTGGGGGACTGTACTGTGTGGGGGATGACAAGAGACCCCTCTCGGAGTAACTTGCGGGCTGGTGACCTTGGAATGTATTTTCTTTTATGTATGTTAAGTAAGTAAACGCTACTGTACGAAAAAAAAACAGGTTAAAAACACAATGTACAAACAATCGAATTCGAGTAAAAAGGCGGGCTTATTCCTTCAACTCTAGCAGCCAACCTTAAAGTGGTGGAGAGGAATAGCTTACTAGGGATCTTCTTCTTCTTCTAGTGCCTCTCCAACTAGTGAAGGTTGGCAGTCAGCTCCGCATATTTCACCCGGTCTTTGGCGAGGTTGAAAAGCTCCGCGACGCTTGTGATTCCGGTTCACTCCAGGATATTGCGCAGCTACGACTTCTTCCTACGTCCAACAGCTCTTTTTCCGGCCACCTTACCCATCATTATTAACTGAAGAAGCCCATATCTGGAGTGCCTAAGCACGTGACCTAGATAGGCAACTTTTCTTCTTCTGATGGTCTGCATCAGTTCGCATTACTAGGGATAGGGACCGACAAAAACTTCACCGATTTCTCTGTCAATGACAATTTTTGGGAGTCAAAAATCCGCTAGTTTGTTTAATGCGAATAGATTTTATTTACATAATAAAAGCAATTTACAATGACATTAAATTTAAGCTTAAACTAAATAAACTACAACTTAAAACTAAATTAAATCTAAATAAAGCCCCCGTGGCATAGTGCCCAAAAGGCTGGCAGCGTTGCCTCGCTGAATAGCGATGCTGATTCTTTGAGAGAGAAAACTGCCAGCCCTTTGGTCACAAGTTGCATCAACTAAGCGCTTTTGTAACTAAGTTTGTTTAATTAAGTTTTTTTTTGTATTTTTTTTATACGACAAAGAAGGCAAATGAGCAAGTGGGTCACCTGGTGGTAAGTGGTCCGTTGATCACCACTGCCCATAGACACCAGCAACCCCGGGGGTATGCAGGTGGCCAACCTAGAGAGCTAAGATGAAATGCCCTTGTGCCCGTAATTACACCGGCTAACTATGGCGTAGTCTGGTGTTGGTGGCCAAGAACCACTTCGGGTCACTAGGCCCAGCTAGTGAGTAAGTATAGACCTTTGTGTCTCATTGGTAGAGAATGACAGATCGACCTCACACCTAGCGTGTTAATCGATTTTCAAAATACTATTCTTATTCGGAAGAGTATCCTTCTGAGGTGGGCCCATTGTCACCAAGTCAGGATCTGATGATCTCAATGAAATCGAGGGCGACCCTCAAATTTTATAAGCACGTATTTATGTTTCGTATATTTTCTAAAGCTATTCCGAGTATTTGCGTCTAGTAGTCATCATCTCATGTGATGTAAGGTACAACTCTTTAACGGACAGGAGTTGGATGATATTTTTTCAAAATATTACTTAAATAAACTTAAAATCCTATAAGCCATCTCAGTTTTATGGTCTAGCACAAATATAAAGTCGGTGCTTTATTCAAAGAATATTCCAACCGCACTGTGCCGACTTCATATTTGTGCTAGGCCACAAAACTGATGGCTTTAGAGAATGATTTTATTTTGTTTTTATTTGAAGAAGAGTTAGTTATTGTTAAAAGATTTTATAGTTTCTGAAGGGGAGTATGAAGGTATATTGCAACTTGTTCCAGGCTACGAAGACAAGATGGCGCCTCCATTTTACCGCGAAAGTCAGCCATTTTCCAATATGGACGACGGTGAGGATTTTGACAGCGACAGTGCGAGCGATGAAGAAATCAATGTGACCTGACCTGTTTGTCTGTAGATCCTTGTACATAGTATAGTTTTAGTGATCTAGGCTCGGGTTGTGGAGGTTATTAAGGGCGAGTGGTTTGAGCATTCGTGAACACATTCCTAACATTGTACTTAGTAAGGGAAATATGACAGGAAATAGGCCTCATTCGAATGCAACAATGGTATATAATGGTTATACAAATGAGTTGAAGGGTTTTCATCGTCACGAGTTTGTAAACCTTGCCAACCGTGTGTCATACGACATTTTTCAATATATTTGTAAGAAAACAGCTAATAACAAAATTAAATACTTGACACTAAACTGAAAAGTAAATGATATTATTTAATAAACTCACTGAAACATGAATACACAGAAAAAAAAAACAAAAAAATGCCAACCCCGGGAATCGAACCCGGATCCCCGACACTCCGGGTCGTGTACCAAACCTCTACCCCACGATTGACATACAGGAATTGGACGAATTTTTGCAATGTATTCAAATCTCAGGTCGTTTTTTATTACTTTTTGCAGAGAGGTGTAGAGGTTTGGCACACGACCCGGAGTGTCGAGGATCCGGGTTAGATTCCCGGGGTTGGCATTTTCCTGGTTTTTTTTCTGTGTATTCATGTTTCAGTGAGCTAACATACAATGACAATGCAAAGAAAAATTCGTTAAGCAGCTGGACTTGAACCAGCAACCTCGGTAATCCGTACCACGCTCCACCAATTAAGCTATACTTAACGTTGGTGTACCTAACGAATTTTTCAATGCCTTGTGTCATATTTTATTTGGAAGATCTCTCCTGAGGAGAGGTGAGGAGAGATAAAGGAGCGTGGTACGGATTACCGAGGTTGCTGGTTCAAGTCCAGCTGCTTAACGAATTTTTCTTTGCATTGTCATTGTATGTTGAATTTCATTCTATGAATGTTTCATAAAAATAAAACAAAAATAATCAATAAATCGATTATTTTCATTGTTTCAGTGAGCTTATTAAATAATATAATGAAATTCACGGGAAAACCGTAAAAATAAAAAAAATTGGGAAAAAAATACAAAAAGATATTTCCAATTGAGATAATGAAAAATAAATACATACACTCAAGGAATTTAATTTCCAACCCACCTAAGGTTCAATATCGAACAGCAAACTTTCACCATAAGAGCACGACTTAACTTCTCTCGCTGTTCACACATTAATCTGTATCTTTGTGATTGTACTGAATAATAAAAAAAATTATAAATAGAATTTTCGACCTTAATGTATTGCGAATTTCAACGAAATGGGTAGCAAATTAAATTCCTTGACTGTAGGTATTTATTTTTCATAATAATAATAATAATTTATTTATTGCGTATCACATTACAAACATTTCAATTGGAAATATCTTTTTGTATTTTTTCCCCACATTTTTTTATTTTAAACTAACAAAAATGGCGCGTCCCCTTAGCCACGCATGGGTAACTTTTGTTTGTAATTCGATAAAATAAAATTATCAGGCAAAAATGCTCAAACGTTCAGCCACTGCGAATTTTCCGAAAAAAATATATAAACGAGATTTCTATTTTATTTTAGGAATTCAAATCAAAACTCCTTGCTTATAAACTTTTAAATTGGACTTCTAATAATTAAAAAAAACTGTAAAGAAATCGCACTAGTTCGGTATTTAACTTAGAAGCCATGTATCATTTGAAAGTGATTTTTTCGAACAAATGTATTGAAAAAAAAAACCGTTTCAGAGGTATCTGGGGCTGCAAGTGCCGATTTTCATAAAACAAGTTAATCGTCAAAATTAACGTAACCTAATTTCTATGACTTGAGCCAATTAGCATTCCAATTTTAATGTGTTTTTTTAAACCGGTATTTATCTTATGTTTTACCACAGGCAACAATCTAATTTTTTTTATAAAAATGTGCTTACTGCATTTTACTTTTATATTATAATTTTTTTTCGTCTTTTATTTTAATGCAGAACGTTCTTTAAAAAAACACATTAAATTTGCTTTTACTTTCATAGTTTTTAAATAAAATAAAAAACAATGTAAAGTATAGTACTTACTGAATGATAGAGCAGTTTTGACATTTCTAAATTAAATGCACGAAATATAATAACAATGCATTCATTTTGTAGAACCACACGATTTTTTTTTCAATGCCAAAATATTTTTGAGAGTAAAGCATAGCTCTTCTTCTAATAGTTTTACAAAGAAAAAATAACTGACATGTTTCATTAAAATAAACAAATTGTAAAGAAACATTATAGCCCACCTTTATAACACAGAATATAAAATAAACTAAAATCTTTTTATTTCCAGCAAATTTCGTGCGGTGACATAGAATAAGTATGTTCGATTCCAAAATTAATCAAAATAGGAAAAGGGTTTTAATTGTGATTACTTTGTTTTGAACATAGCAAAATTGTATTTTAGGTGTAAGTTATTTATAAATAAGTATACCTAGACCAGAAAATCAATCGATCTGAACTTTATTAACCGACCTCAAAAAAGAAGGAAGTTCTCAATAAAATTCAACTGTATGTTTTTTTAATGTTTGTAACGCGATTACTCCGCCAATTATAAATTAATTTTGCTTAATAAAAATGATAAAAATAAGATGAAAGTCGTATTAAAATCAGTTCGGTATTTTTTTTAAACATAAATATTTTCACAAATAAAACCGCCTTCAAAAAAAACATAAAATAATACTTTAAAACCATCCGTTTTACAGCCTAACACTAAAATGAAGTCGGTGCTTCATTCAAAGAATATTCCGCACCGTACCGACTTCATATTTGTGCGTGCTAGGCCATAAATTTTGTATTGTATTGTATTTCCAGTTAAATTATGCTACAGTCAGACCGATTGATTATCTTGTCGTTTTAAGTTACGTAATACGATGCACCAAAATGTATATAGTAGCTTATAACCCAGTGATCTCTTCAGTATATAAGTAAGCTTCGGACTCCGTTATGTAATAAATAATAATGTCATAATTATAGTTATGTGGAATTAAAAACAATGATAAAAGTATCTTATTATTTTATTTAAAACATTTTCGTCTGTACTTAGTATAAAAATCTCGTGAAACTTAGATATATTTTATACCAGTGCCCTTAGTGTAATCAAAAAGCACAAAATACGTCTCGATCGCGTTTGCGTTAGTGTCAAATAGTATGAGGATTGTTAAACGTGAACGCGATCGAGACGTATTTCTTGGAATGGTCGGCGATTACACTAGGCGCTCAGAGCGTCTAGTGTAATCAACCGCCAAAAATACGTCTCGATCGCGTTTACGACGCGAGTTTTTCCTGGATAAAAAGTAGCCTGTGTTATTCTGTTGTGAGGTTTCGTCGTATTTAACGTCGACTATGACCAAATATTCTTTGCCAAAACAGCAATGATGAAGGCTATTAAAAAAAAAGAAATCTTTTTTTTTGGCCGAAGAGTGAGAAAACATGCGTAGATAATCTGTAAATAAAAGTAGAATATTAGGTAGCTTTCTACATTGACTTACCAACACCATGGACTTCGGGTTAGCGCTTGAAATCGTCCGAACCAAAAGACCACTAATCGAGCGTCAGCCAGTCTTAGTTTGGTCGAACGACAGCGCTGTGACGTATGGCTGTCATCGAACAATGCCGTGTTGTACTGGGACACATTTTTCGTGAATTTTGTACTACACCCAATAGTCCGATACGCGAACTGAATTCAACTCGCAAAACTTATAATTCCAAAAGAAATGGCAAAATCTGTTTTTTTTTTCTTTTACAAGTAGTATTCAGTAAATTCTAACTGCCTACAAAAAAATTGCCCACTTGTAAGTTTTGTGAGTTGACGGGGTAATTATCATGTTCCCGTACTGTACTACGAAGTCCATGGTAATGAAATAAAAACGGATCACTCACGTATGTAAGTCGAGTTTAGCCCGACTTGTTTCGAACTAATTCGTAGTTCTTTCTCTGGGAGCGCACGATAATTTAGGACCAGTTTAATAAGGGGTATTGTAAGTCAAAAATCCGCTAGTGTTGAGTGACTGTATCTATATATCAATTTCCACCAATCACAGGCCAGTAGCTTGTCTCTCATTGGTGGATAACCTAACCTAACCAACTTAGAAAAGTTGGAAAACCCCCGACATTGTCATTTTAAAGTTCAATATTTCAAAAACGGGTGAACCGATTTTAATGAAACTTAGCCAAGAACCATCTCGATTAAACTAGCTTTCGAAAAAAAAACTGCATTGAAATCGGTACATCCGCTTTTGAGCTACGATACCACAGACAGATACACAGATACACAGACACACAAATACACAGGTCAAACTTATAACACCCCTCTTTTTCGTCGGGGGTTAAAAATTACAGACGGACCTCAGTCGACACTGGCGATTCTAGCGGATTTTTGACTCGCGCTAGCCTGCCCCCCTACTACGAAGTGCAAGATTCGAACTTCGTATCATGCCATCCCGCTCACGCTAATATTACTTAATACGAGGGTGAGTGGGACGATACGATAGGAACTTCGATTTTCGAATTTCGTAGTAGTCCCCCTGCATTGGAGTGTCAATATTGTCCCGTAACAATTATTTACTTCATGACCTCAATTGGAAAATCTTTTTGTATTTTTTATTTATTTATTAAATTATTATTATTATTTTTTTATTTGTTGGTATTTTTCTGGTTTTTTTCTGTGTATTCATGTTTCGGTGAGTTTATTAAAAATATAATTATTTACTTTTTTACAGCTACCTACATATTTATACTCACAATTTTAGAATTTTCCCCCTTTCATCTCGCAATAATACACATATAGTCCATACACAACGAGTGCGACTATACCAAAATCCATTTTGCTAGAAAACGTCAGAATTTCATTTTTCGAATTGCATAATGTACGTACCTAGAACCAAACGTAAAATTTTAATTAAAAAAAAAAATTAATTGAAGATAAGTTTTTTCGTTGCTGACATTACTATCGATCAATAGTTATTTGTTATACAAGGGTGCAAAGTTGTATTTTTCCCGCGAGTGTTTCAACAGACGAGAAGTAAAATACATTTGCACCCGTGTGTAACACAAAACTTTTCACCTCACTGTAGCGAGGAAAGCGCAACATGCAGAAAACAGCTCATAAAATTAAATCTTCATCACTGGAATCCCTTTTTTTACGATATTATGTCAGAAAAGTGATGATTTTTTTTTTTATTGACATATGTTACATTTCTGACGATGCGTTTTGAAATTGCATCGACTCAACTTGTGCGTTCAGAATTATATCCAACATCATTATAAAAAAACTAATGTTTCTTATAGAATTTTAAGGACCATTAAATAAAGCTAAATTTGGTATTTTTTAATCAATTCTCAAACCATTTATCATTTATTTAATGATAATTAATATCGAACGAACCATTACTATGAGCGTTTTACGTTTTGCTATCTGTCAGAAGCTACTTCAACACACTGCACTTCAAGGTCAAATTACTTTCCCCACTAGTGGATAAAGTGCGTTTTTACCCGTTTGTTTCAAAGGATAAAAGACGGCTTTCCGAGGTAGTGAGGGGAAAATTAACAAGTGCTATCGCGAGTCAAAAGTCCGCTAGGATTGCTACTGTCGAGTGAGGTCTATCTCGCGATAGCCCTCATTGATTTATGACTTGTGGACCCACCGTGGAACCTTGTCACTGTAAATATAGTTGACATCCCATTTTTTGACAGAGAAAGTCAGTATGACACTTACTGTGACAAAGTTGTACGGAGGTGCAGGATTAAAAATGGTTCGACTGTATAGCATAACGACTCTGAGTTGAGGTGAATGATTAGACAAGCAGGTCGCCTATATGTACACTATAGAATAGAATAGAATAAACTACACCACAGAGTCCCAAAAATATGTATACAGACCAGATACTGCGGCGGTAAGGTTAATGCATACATATTTTTGCAACTTGTCTTCGACTTCGACTGTACACTGTATTGAGTTATGATAACATCAAAAGTGTTTCATCATCATCATCATGTCAGCCGATTGACGTCCACTGCTGGCCGGCGGCCTCCCCCGCGGCTCTCCACTCAGACCGGTCTTGTGCTTTCCGCATCCACCGCGGTCCCGCGATCTTTACCAGGTCGTCGCTCCATCTTGTTGGAGGCCTACCGACAGCTCGTCTCCCGGCCCGTGGACGCCATTCGAGAACCTTCTGACCCCATCGGCCATCAGTTCTGCGAGCTATGAGCGGGAGCAAAAGTGTTTGACTAAAATTTATTAAGTAATAAATAAATACTTACAGGAAATGTTGAAAATAAAATATTGAAATACGTCTTGTTTCTATACACAGACAATTTGGTAATAAAAGGAGGTTCGGACGGGTGGTATTTATATAGGTTGTATGCGTATTGTCTATTCAAAATCAAGAGATGAAAAACAATGATTTCATTAGTTTTGGTCTGAATTAAGTTTTTGTTAGTAAACATTTTAGAATAGATAAAAATCCCTCCTGTGCCACTTGGCTCAAATAAGGTAATAACAATCAATCTCTATCTGTATTACGTAAAGTGTCTTTCTATGGAACTTGCTAACTACGTAAACACACCGCCATAGTAAATTCATCGTTCAGAGACAATTGCAGTATAGCGGTTTGTTCGCATAGTTAGCAAGTTCCATAGAATGACACTACACTATAGTAAACAAAACCCCATTAAAAACAAAGAACCCGGCCAAGTGCGAGTCGGACTCGCGCACGAGGGTTCCGTAGAAATATTTTAACGCTTTTCCCTAGTGTTTTAAGAGGTCCAGTTGTACCTTAACATCCTATCCTAATCTAGGCACCACCAGATTGTAAATAATCTAGCTCCCTCTAGCTGGAGTCTATATTATTAAATTTAACCTAGAACTGATCCTGGTCACGGGTAGACCTAACTGTAAAGAGTACCTAGCCTAATCATACTAAGAAACATAAATCCTTGGTAACCGCGACACTATCCTGAAGTACTCTAGCTTACTCTGAACAGCCTACCTAGAAATTTCAATTAAATATTGGCCTTGTGATTCGTCTAGCGATTGTGGAACCTACATTGTGAACGCTGTAGTAAACCCAAAGTACTTTAAGTCAAAGTAAGAATGGATCCCTACTTAACTAAGAAAACACTCCTAGGTGGTTAAGGAATAATACATACTTGTTAGGAATAAAACAATTGATTAACTGCGTCATATAAGAATAGTATGTCCATGAAGTATTGGAATTGGTTAGCAAATTAACTAAAGTTATGTTATCTTAAATGAAATTAAGTTTAATAGTATCAAAGGTATTAAATTAATGATCTGACAAAGTAATTTTACTAACTGAAGTAAAACAAAGTAACTGGGGTAGCATTAATGCTTGTCAAATAAGCATTATGCTTTGCGGCTAAGATTAGGGCCCCATCCTTCCGCCCAAGACTATCGTCTTTGGTTGATACCATAACTGTGAGACTCGACTCCTGACTGGACATCTCTCCACCGCCCCAGGGAGTATTGAATTATTTATTTATCAAGAGTCTATAGTCAGTATAGCAGTAATGTCAGTATTTTTACTACTAGAGATAGAGAGGAACCCCGCAAATGTATCAACCATTGTATTGGCTAATTTTCTTTTCCCATAGGTATTTATAGTACCTGATTACAGCATATTTATGTCTGCCAAAGATCAATATTTCATAGATTCATATAGAGTATAGAGTACATATCATAGCAACATGAGTAACCATATATATTTAGTTTTCCAAGATTGTAAATTTCAATCACTCAATTAATATATAAACTGAGTATTAGGTATAACAATATATTTAGATGTATACCTAGTTTGGCATTCATTATTTGCCTATTTTATTTAGAAGTATAGATAACGTCATTATAGGTAATGTTATAACTTTCAGTTACATAGCGCTTATATCAGCTATGAATTTTCATGCAAACATATTTCTATTGCTTTGAATGGTCTAATTTAGGCATACTTTTATTTAGTATAATTTCACAGAACTACCGTGGCTTATTGCAGCTGATGTTTTAGCAGTAAGTACAGCTTTATAGATACTATTATCTACTTTTATGTTATTCACATACATGTCTAACTACATTGTCTTTTACTCAATTAAGCTTTGTTTGCTAAGCCAGAACTTGGTTTATTAGGGTTATGATTTTGTTTTATCATATTATGGATAGGTAATGTTTATGCCTAATCCCTTTCAATTATTGTTTACATTGAAAGTTAAATGAAAGCATGCTAATTTTGTATAGCTTCCTTGCCCATGCTGGTGTCAAGAAATACTATAGGCCTTGACCTCAAAACTAACACATATTCATTCATTGTGTGAATGTCAATTATATATTTGTGGATTGTTAAAAGTCCTAGTTTTGACTTAGAAAACTGCTCATAAAGTATACTGTATGTGTATGTACTTTTCATGTTTCAACTTCTACCAATGAACACTAAGGATCTATGTTTATTTAGGTTTGCTTTTATATATATTTATTTATCAGTCATTTAAGCTTGTTTGCCCAGACATAACTACGTTTTCATTTCAGGTAATGTTTTGCCTTAGAATTCTTTCAATTATGTCTGTATTGAAAGATAAATGAAGACTATGTTAGTTCACTGTTAAGCTCATTTGCCCATACGGTGTCAAATTTGCTCGGGACGTATCCATGAACAAAACACAATGTTCATTTAGTATATGAATGATAGATTCGATTGGAAGATAGTTTTGTCTTTGCAACTTCACTCTTTTGACGCTGCTTATATTTTAGCAAGTAACTTTACTGTATAGAGGTGTGCATCAACATAGCTCTTAATGATCATATAATAGAGTTAGTGAGTCATTTAATTAGACAATTTTACTTATGACTATTGGTGTGTATGATTTTAAGCTTTTCCCTAGCTCTGTGATGAAAACCAATGTGAGTTCAAGATCTCACTTTTATGTATTAATTGTGTGTGTCCGCGAAATTGGCTATCTAGTCCGTCACTAGGCTTCGCCATTCTAGCTATTCCCTAACAACAAAGCCCCTGCCTAGTTCCCTACCTTCCTATCATCCTAACTTGTACTTTAAAGCTATGCCAAGAAGGCCCCTAAACTGTGTGTATAATTGGCAAAACTAGGGTATGTTCCCACATTTACATTTAGTGTAGTGTAAAGAGTTTCGGGGTGCAATGAAACTCTACTATGCTCCTATAAAAGAGATTGTGTGCTAACTTTCCTAACCAGTCCCTAATTGTTGTGAGGTCTTGGAGCAAGCTCCTCTAGGACGAAGACCCCACGGATCAGCAGAATACCTAGCGTAGTGTTTGTATAAATATATAAATATGTGGATTGCAAATACTAAGTCTTGGCAATACCCGTTCTTGTGTCGTAACACGACAACCAGATCAACCGTCAAGTCTGATATCGCCAAACCAATAGCACTGCAAGAGAGTATTTAGACTGCCCAGCGTGAACCAGACAGCCTCCAGATCGCTCTCACAATCCGGTGAAGATTTAACTATTATTTCCTGACGTTGACACCGGTAGGTTTCGAGAAATAACGTTAAGGGGAAAGACACGAAAAATATTAGTAACAAAATACAATAACAATGCGTAAGACTCTAATTCAAACCGCTATGGAACGGCGACCAAAGTCTCACAGAAGCAAAGAACATTTACCGCCACAGGGCTGCAAATAGTCCTTCACGAAAACCTTCCGAATGAAAGCTAGCATTAAATATTTCATTAATAAATTAAAAACCAATGACCAAACTCTAGTTAACACTCAGCAGACTCGATGTAACTTACAACCGCTGTGACCTGATTTTACTTTAAAATATTATGAATAAAACCCCCAATTAAAATGCTAAAAGAATGACTACAATAATTAAAAGAATTTAAATGAAAATCTCCCCGAAATAAAACTTAATTCCCCGGACCAACAAGTAACGTTAACGCTATGAAAATCGATGATATTCTCCCCCCCCCCTCGATGCGCTCATCCTTTTTATAGCTTTCGTAAGCGTCCTGCGACTTCGGCGAAATCACCGACCCAATCCACACAGAAGTGATACCATCCCTAATTTTTGCCGACATACTATTATTTCCCTGACCTTGAATTCTTCGTGAACTTTAAATTTCCAATATATTCCAAGCATACATAAACATTCTAAATATAAATTTCCTTCACTATGCTTTAGATTTCCTTCCAATTAGAAAAATACTCTAATCCTAATTCATACTATTATTATATTTTTCCACCTTTTATGTACATAGCCTATAAATTAAATCGCTCTATTAATCTTAGTTCTCCTAGTACAGAAATCATTCTTAGTGTTGCTTTTCTTCTACTGATAAATTTGATGCTTTTATGTGAAATCCCTTTTTATGTAATAGCTATTTTACTTCACTATCTATTATAATAACTTAATGTGCCACAAAGGAACAATCATACGTACACACATACATACATGATCTGATAAACACATCACCCCCCTTCGCGTTTCGCAGTCGGGTAAAATGTACTAATTTGCCTGCAATCGATATATTGGCAACATTTCTCCCAATTCGGTCCCGTTCAACTAATTGTTCCTTGTCACATTAAAACGTCAAGTCCTCGCATACAGTTTCCTTACTTTATGATGATACGACTTATACGACAAAGTTCTAATGTCAGCTATTTATACTAAGTATGTTCCTACGTCTTCCCAATTATCCTATTTTACTTAAGATCTTAATTTAAAGATAGCTAATAGACCAAGACATAAGTTTCCATTCATGTATTGCTTGCATTTTTAGTAATTTAGCTATTTTTTAACCTTTACTTCGTCCGCTCTAAAACTTGTATTATTTAGCGACTTTTAACTGATTTATAATTGTAGATGATCTTTATGAAAATTTCGGAGTTATATTAGAGTATATTATGATAAATGATATTACATGACTTTTCCCTATTAATTAATTAAACCTTATTACAGAATTTCTTTCTATAAAATGACGCCATGGTAAGTACATCGCCATGCTCGTATTCCATTTCATGTTTTGATGCTCTTTGCTCTTAAACTACTGAACAGAACTTGACGAAACATATGTTAAAATGAGCGTAAGACACTAGTCTTTAATAATTAACTCCCGTTTTCCTTGCATTTTCCATAATCTCTTTGTATTATTCATAATGTTATTCCCATGCCGCGTAGGCCTAAAATACTGAATCGAGTTGTATGAAATTTGCTAGTATTGAAGATTATAATGCAGAGATTATTATCCAATAATTG
Organism: Clepsis dumicolana; assembly: GCA_963691665.1. NCBI lineage: Eukaryota > Metazoa > Arthropoda > Insecta > Lepidoptera > Tortricidae > Clepsis > Clepsis dumicolana. The sequence goes on along the minus strand of OY829533.1, from coordinate 1,427,646 downwards.
TTTTCCTTGCATTTTGAGTATTTCTTTTGTACTGATGATAAATAACTCAGACTTAATTTAGCGCCATCTATTATCATAAACTTGAACAGCGTAAGAGCCCCACTTAAGCTAGCTCGATAAACCGAAACTTAATTAACAACCTGTTGCCGGATACTTCCGTTAGATGGTGTTACTAGTAATTTTACCCCATACAAATCCGTATTCTTAACTATTTTGTTTATTTAATTAATTACTTGTACCAAGTATGAAATATATTCGTGTCCAGGGCCAAATATGCTTAAATGAAGCCTTGGACCGTTACACAGTGTTAGCAGAGCCCTGCTCCTAAGCAAAATGTACGCAGTGTGGGGTCAACTTATATTGGTCTGCGAAATCTACAGACAGATTTATAAAAATTTAAGATTTTGAGAATTTTCTGAGTGGTTGTGCTATAAGAGCTACCTTCATACCAAATTTCATGTTTCTAGGACAACTGGAAGTACCCTTTAGGTTTTCGGGGTACATCAATTTGTATGGAAACAGCCTTTTTAATGACATGTATCTTTTGATTGCGTTCACTTAGAAGGTTGATTTTTTTCACAGCTTCAAGGGACCGCGGGCTTGAGTATTTATTGAGGCTTGATATTAATTTCAGCATGCTACCTCCACGCGTTCCAGAGAAAAAGGGTCTTGACAGACAGACAGACAGACGGGCAACAAATGATCCTAAAAGGGTTCAGTTTTTAACCGACTTCAAAAAAGGAGGTTCTACGTTCCACTGTATGTATGTTTTTTTTTCCTTTTGAGGTACGGTATCCTAAAAATCTTTTATTTAAAAGTGAGTTGCCGTTTCCCATTATAACAGTACGTATAAACTTGACAGTTCAAAGGTAAACACATTTCTCGTCGATATTGTAGTTTGTATCACACGTGCGGCGCCCCAAGCATTAGTACGCGTGTTTCTGACACTACTAGATTAAATACAGAAGTGGGGAGAACGCGAGGAATAACTGGCCCCCCTTTTTCACCAACTTTACAATTGTCAGTTTGACATGACAATTCAAACTACATTCCTTTGACAATATAAAGCGCGCTAAAAAAAAAGCTCTTCAAGTCAGCAGTTGACACCGAATTGTCATTGAAAACTGACAACTGTAAAGTTGGTGAAATAGGGGCCAGAGGGTCGAGCACAACTTTACGTATCCTGCGTTACGTTACGCTTACCGTAACGAGATCTAGAAACCTCATACTAAATTTTAGTTCCAAATACGCTCACGGGCGGGCGCTGTTCCAAACGTCATACAAACTCGACAACGTTTACTATTCGATTTTACGTGACGCAGGTTTCGAAAAGTCGTGCTGGACCCTCTGATAGTACTGCGCATAGAATCGCCACTCCCCGCCCCCCTGTACCGGCTCCCCTCCCCCTGCAGGTGACCGTTGCTTTTGTATTTAACTTGCAGCATTGACTTACCAAAAAAAGCCGTGATAGCCAAGTGGTTTGACCAATGGCCTCTCAAGCAGAGGGTCGTGGGTTCACACCCCGGCTCGCACCTCTGATTTTTTCGGAATTTATGTGCGGAATCACATTTTTTGGTGAAGGAACAGCCTGTGAAGCAATTCAATGACGTTTGTGAAGTTCCCATTTCGCACTGGGCCTGCGTGGAAACTATAGCCCAAACCCTCTCATTCCTTTTAATAAAAATATTCCGACGAATTGAGAACCTCCTCATTTTTTGAAGTCGGTTAAAAAGAGTCTCAGAGTTATGTTACGAACTGACAGACGGACATGAGGAAATTATAAGGGTTCCTTAACTAAGGAACCCTAAAAATCAAAGGATTACCAAACAAAACGAAATGACCCACAGAAATCGTCAATAAAAAAGCAAAAAACGCCTCTTTATTCCACCCCAGTGCTGCCAACAGAAGAATAAAAGAATAAACAATATGTTTTTTTAAAAGCGCCGCAGCGGGCAGTGGGCGGTGACTATAAATATAAGGTGTGAACACACGTCAGGGGCAGTGGTCGTAGTCACGCCGTGTGTGGGCGTCTTTAGGCTATTTTCAGCGCAAACAGAAAAGTAAAAAACATTAAAAAATTTAAGTTTTTTTTGGCACTTTGTAACACTTGGTTCGCCCCGAACAAGAACTATTTTTTACTAGCTATTTATTAACTTGAAATGTATGTGTAGGTATGTTCGGATCAAATCTTACAAGTTAAATTTGACCCGCTGAGGATAAGTTTCAGTCTGATTGATTTGAAATTTGGTATGAATACTTTTATGTATACAAAAGAATATATGGGCTACTAAGAATATGGTCGACGTGAAAATTATATTACACGTAATAATATATTGAGGGGCGAAAGGCTATTTGTTTTTAACGACACTTTTGGCGATATTGAGTTTATGTTTATGTATTTCTAAATGACAGTAACACAAGGCTTTTGCTTTTAATTTAGACTAATAAATCATTTATTCTCAATATAGGAATAATAATTTACACGTAATGATCGAAATACATAGTGGCCCCGATTTTCTTTTCAAAAAAGTGAGGTTAATTTTAACTTAAAATTTATTTTATCGGTTACGATTAATAATAAACTCACTTCTTTACCCACGCCCTTTTCTAAATCGGTTAAAAATAACTACAAACCTAATCGTATGCGCACCGATCAAAGGGCTGCTACTGACATGTACCCTTAAGGGTAGTTTGCGAATCGCGTATCTTTGCCTCCCGAACTTCAAACGAGAGATAAAGCTAACCAACTTAGAAAAGTTATAAAACCCCCGACATTGTCATTTCAAAGCTCAATATGTCAAAAACGGGTGAACCGATTTTAATGAAACTTAGCTAAGAACCATCTCGATTAAACTAGCTTTCGATTAAGAAACACCGCATCGAAATTGGTCTATCCGTTTGGGAGCTATGAGTCACAGACAGATACACAGATACACAGGTCAAAGTCGGGGGTTAAAACACGGTCGATGTTTAACAATACACTGATTGATAATGCCTCTACAATACAATAATACCTAGTTAATTGACCGAGCGAACGGAATGAGCGAAGCGTCTCGGCTTCAGCTTGGAAAAAAAATGTTTCGTACGTCCGTCCGTCTGTCCGGCTGTCCCCCTCTACAGGTCGCATTTCTCAACCGATTCTAGTGAAATTTTGATAGCAGGGCCTCAACCCTACCTATCACCTTTTGTTAGAAAGAAACTTCCGCTTGTAAATTGTAACTTGCAGCTTTATAAAACACGGCCCAGGTCCGCTAATTATTTAGTTTATTTTCGTCGATTCATTTCTGGAAAAAAAAACGAAAGAAAAAAAAAACTAAAAATGCTCAAAAACGACTCCATCTGCGTGAAATTTCGTGAGCAGTTTTTTTGTCGGTTCGTTTTTGGAAATCAAAAAATAAACAAGAGCGTGTCGGACACGCCCATGATAGGGTTCCTGAGCCATCACGAAAAAGTCCTTGCATACCTAATTTATAACCAGTGTTAGCAGAGCCCTACTCCTAAGCCAACTGTACGCAGTGTGGGGTCATTTTACATCGGTACTGACGAAGACAAATATAACAAGTTGGTTAACTATTACTCTCAAACCTGTAAAGCCTACTTATCTCTGATAGTTTTCCTTACTATGTGCACTATACTGCTCTGATTTTTTTCACATTTCCAAATACAACAGTTTCTCTGGTAGAAGGGGGACACTTGACTTCAACAAAAATGAGCACAAAGGCTTGAGCATGGCTTATTCAAGAGCTACGAAAATTCAAATTGATTTACATAATAAAAGCAAATTACAATGACATTAAATCCAAGCTACAACGAATTAAACTAAAACTTAAAACTACTTAAATCTAAATAAGCCTCCCGTGGCATGGTGCCCAAAAGGCTGGCAGCGTTGCCTCGCTGAATAGCGATGCTGATTCTTTGGGAGAGAAAACTGCCAGCCCTTTGGTCACAAAGTTGCATCGACCAAGCGCTTTTGCAACTCTGAAAAATAGGCATATTCAAGAGCTTATTTTACAGTTGCTTATGATGTACATATATATGTAGTTAGAGTCTGAAGGGGCTATTAGAGGGAGATGGCTTTGTTTTTGAATTAGTCGGTGCTATTAAGCGGTGACAGATGGGTGGGACAGTTTTGTAAAGACGAAGGGTGCGATGCGGGCGCAATATGATTTAGTTAAGGGCGGAAAGTCGAATTACAACTGATCAAAATCGGCGAAATCAGAACTCCTTTTTAAACCCCGACGAAAAAGAGGGGTGTTATAAGTTTGACCTGTGTATCTGTGTGTGGCATCATAGCTCCCAAAGGAGAGACCGAATTAGATGCGCTTTGTTTTAATCGATGTGGATCTTAGCTAAGTTTCATTAAAATCGGTTCACTCGTTTTTGAAATATTGAACGTTGAAATGACAATGTCGGGGGTTTTTCAACTTTTCTAAGTTGGTTAGATGATTGATGTTAATTTGGTAATGAAAAAATGTGACAGTTACGAAGAAAATGATGAGCTCGTTTTATCTCTAGCTTCGTTTAATCTCTATTCTCTCGTTTAATCTCTGTTCTTTTTTACCAGTTACAGGGAAGTGGCCAGTAATAAGCGAATTACTCTATTGTCGTGTTTTTTAAACGTCTGCAAAAAACCCGGCGTAGTTTAAGTTGAACTCGCGCAACGAGGATTCCTCATCTAGGTAACGTTTTTCGAATTTTTTCCTTGACTTGTGAGATCTTGCTTTGTGCCAAATTTCAAGACTGTAGGTCAATGGGAAAGTACCCTCTAGGTTTTAACAGACAGACAGACATCGAAGTGGTAGGTATTTTTTTTTTCTTTGTGGTGGTTTTTCACCTGCTTAATATGTTTTACGGTAACTTTTAAAGTCAAAGACAAAGTTTTTTGACGAGTTGCAAATTTTTTTTGACAGTCGTCTTAATCATCGAGGAACCGCAGCTCTTTTATTTTTATTTCCTATCATTAATTAGAAATATTCACAATTGTTGAAGTCAATCGAAAATAACCTGTCAGCTTTAAACCATTTAGCCATCAAAACCATCGTTTACGCTTCAAAATAACAACAACTTTGATCAAAATCAAGAATCACAGATTAAACAAATCGATGTAGTGCAGATGGCGCCACGTGTGCGGCACACTCCCGCCAAAACTTACGTCAAACGCACGCGGTCCAAACGAATGTCATTACACGCGCTTGAGATTGCAAGGGGGATCGCTGTTTATTTTATGGGTCTTAGCGTTTACTTAGTAGTGCGAACTGCGAATATTACTACGATCCGTTGCTGATTTGTCCAGAGAGTTTCATGTAAATATTATACTTAAATGTTTTTTTAAGTTTGTTAGTTTTATAGATTGTTACTCAGCGGCTTAATATAGCCATTTAATAAAAATCTCGCTAGTAAGGTACTTGTAAGACAATAATAACGATCTTTTATTACCTAAAACAGCCTATGTGCTCAACAAATAAATAAACTACTTAGCCAATTCTTTTTTTATTTGAAAGGGTATATCCTGATGTGGTTTTTTTGTCGGCAAGTCAGGATGATGATGGGATCAAAGGGAAATCGAGGGCAACCCTAAAATTTTATAGGCACGTAATGCGTATTTGACATTTTTTTTAAGTTATTCATGTATATTTGCGTCTGGTAGTCATCATCTCATGCTGATGAGCTGGTGATGGAAGGTATAACTAGGAGTTGGAGGATAATTTATTTAAATGTGAATAAACTGAAACTTGTGAAAAAAAAGTTTTAGCAACAAAAAAATAAGTATCCCGGCATGAAAAAATATATTTTTTAGCACAAATATGAAGTCGGTGCTTCATTCAAAAAAATATTCCGCTAGAATCGCACCGACTTCATATTTGTGTTAGGTCATAAAACTGATGGCTTTAGAGGATTATTTTAAGTAGGTAGGTAGGTATGTTTTTAAGGCGATTTTACTTTCGTCGTAGGTCGCATAATTCCCAACCGATTCTCTTGAATTTTTTGAGCAGCTTGGCTAATTATATATTTAGACTAGCTTATGCCCCGCAGCTTTGTCCCCGTGAAATATTTTAATATAGGCTAGCTCCTTATCCTGTGGGAATTTCGAAAAATCCCTTCTTAGTGCACCTCTAGGATACTCAAGGTATCATGTTTGCCAAATTTCAAGTCTCTAGTTCCAGTGGTTTAGGCTGTGCGTTGTCAGTCAGTCAGTCAGTCACGGTACTGTTTTATAGGTATAGATTATAATAGGGTTTTTAAATGAAAGAACCGCGACATTGTATCAACATTGGCAGTCCTCTTGGTCCTTGGTTTTATGCTTCTGTTCATTCAACTTCAAATAAACCGACAAATCCCGCTTAAACCAATAAAAATAGGTGTTAACGCATAAACAAACTTATAAATTAACAATTGACACGCGCCTGCCACGTGGCGCGTCATGTGGTGTGCGAGGGAGACAGCGGAGGGAGCGAGGCGGAGAAACGCGGGTGGTAGAGTCTGGCCAACGAAAGCTGAACCAGGAAAAACGCGGCAGTTTCAAAAAATCATGACAGGGAACACAGGGTCACTCACACAGCCGCAATTTTCTTAGATAAATTTCAATTTGACATACGACATGACAGCTCAGAATAGACTCACATAGAGACAAAGTGTTGCCAGTGAAATAACTACGAGGTTCAACTTTCGTTTGCCAGACTCTAGGACCTTGTGCGAGGTCCGTCTGCCCGCTACTCGCTAATCCTACCGCTAAGCAGCAGTGTTTGCACTGTTGTGTTCCGGTGTGGAGAGTAAGACAGCCTGTGTAATTTCATCTTAGCTCTATATGTTGGCAACGCATCTGCAAGCCCCCCGGGGTTGCGGGTGTCTATGGTCAGTGGTGATCACTTACCGTATTAGGTGACCCACTTGTTTGTATGCCTTCCTTATAGTACAAAAAAAAACATTTTCATTATTATATGTGTTATTTGCATTCAGTGTTTTCGTGACTAATTACCGTTAGACGTTAACGGAGATATTTGTATAATTAATACGAATGTTTGTTCTCTGGCCTAACTGCTTAATAATGTAAGTATACTTACGAGGTGTATATTGATGTACTGAAAACTTCAGACACCCGAAACGTTATTTTTTAAGTAAATTTAATGAGTATACATATTTACAAATAACGTAATTATTTCAAAAGATAGTAAATAATACTACTTGATTTGTAAATCTACACCATCGACTTCGTGTTAGTGTTTGAGTCGGAACCTAAAGACCACTAATTTTCAAAAAATACCACTAATCGAGCGTCAGCCAGTCTTAGTTTGGTCGAACGACAGCGCTGTGACGTATGGCTGTCATCGAACAATGCCGTGTTGTGCTGGGACACATTTTTCGTGAATTTTGTACTAGACCCAAAGTCCATGATGTTAGTAAGTCTAGTCTATGCTCTACACTCGTACTTTCTCCTTGTCAAATGCGCTTCGCCATTTCAAGTGACGTTATTTCAAAGGTTTCATGAAACTTAAGCTAAGAATCACAAAGCCTTTGACTAAAAACGCGTGCAAATCAGTACATCCGTTTAGGAGCTACGATGCCACAGACACACACCTCAAACTTATAACACCCCTCTGTGGGGTTAACAAAACAAACGCTTTTGTCACTAACCGCCCTATAAAATCACTTACGTGACGACAAACTTAAGCTGCCTCGACAAACATGTTTACAGAACACTTTGCTGGCTATCGGATAACAAATGGATTGATTGATGCGAATACCGCTGTTAAGAGGCTTCCCGTAGAGGATGGCCTTGAACGTTTCGCGCCTTCCTCACCCCACCTCACTTCTACTAAACAACCTCGTTTTAGTGGCGACATCTATTAAATGTCGGTCTAACTTCACGTTACACAGTGTTATCACAAATAACCCGTTTTTTCAAAAAAAAAACCGGGATTCGCACCGAATACGTAAATTACTTATAACGTAAATAAGGCCCCCGTAGCATAGTGCCCAAAAGGCTGGCAGCGTTGCCTCGCTGAATAGCAATACAATGCAATTACTTATTTTTTTAATATTATAAATAAAGGCCTGCACAGCAGTGAGACGTTAATAGGCCGATGATGATTATAAAAGGTATTATAATAATGTTGAACGTAGAAATCCTAGCTTATTAAATTATCTAGTATACATTGATGTATGTCACAAGTCAAAGTAAAATTATGCTCTATGATGTAACAGCGACTTGACTTACTTGTGATGGAGATATCATAAGTATTAAAAAGGAAAAAAAAAATGAAACGTAGAAAAACAAGTTGAGATGTTATAGATACTTAATGTATTTATATATAATGTACAGAATGGCTCTAAAAGGCAGCCATTTCAGCGTCTGGCTCAGGGAAGCCCCTTAATATTAGACGACGGGATAGCCTAGTGGTTAGGACCCTGACTACAAAGCTTGAGGTCCCGGCTTCGATCCTGGTCGGGGCAGATGTTTGTGTGATGAATGCAAATGTTTGTTTTCGGGTCTTGGATATTTAATATGTACAAAGTATGTATTTATCTGTATAAATATGTTTGTTCGTTGTCTAGTACCCATAGTACAGGCTTTGCCTAGTTTGGGACTAGGTCAATTGGTGTAAACAAATTGTCCCATGATATTATTGTATTTATTAATATTAAGTACTGATTTTTATTTACGTATATTCTTTGCTTAACACGAACATTCTCTTTCCATAATGGTGCTAAATCAGTAAAAACACCACAATAATCATGGTATCTATTAAGTTGTACCTGAATCAAACAAGATTCCCACGCCCTCACGTGCATGCCTCCTTAAAAAAGCAACATTCTCGCAAAGATTAAAAAAAAAACTTAATCCAAAAGGCCACACGCAGTACTCGAAAAAAAAAACTATAAACATTACTATGCTCACCCCTTCGAATTAAAAAAGTAAAAAACGAACGCCTGAACGCACCCGAAAGACACAATTGTCATTTGAACAAGATGGCGTCCTAATTTGACGTTTGGAAACGCGCGAATTGCATTGTCGCGTAATTTATCGGTGTTGTGATGACAAAATGCGTTATATTAATGATATTTTGAGTTTCTTTGTACGTTTACGACCATAAATAATTCCTTTATGTTTACGCTACAGTTGATTTTTGAGTTAATGTTTACAAATGACTTCTGGTTATTGTTACGGGCCGGTTTGCGTTTTTCTGACGGCTCCATTTAATATTGTTACGGCACATAAAACTTCTTGAGAACGATCGCTCATTAGTAAAATTAATTTGGCTTTTAATCGCGAGTTTATTCTTAGCTATTACACGAGGTACTTATCTAGTACTTAGTTCCAAACTGTTTTGGCTATTTTATTTACATTTTCGGCAGTCGCGTAAAATTGAACTACCTAACCGATTTTGATACAATTTATATGGGACCACCCTTCAAATAACCTACTTAACTAACTTAGAAAAGTTGAAAATTTTTAATTTCAAAGTTCAGTATTTCAAAAACGGGTTACTAAACCGATTTTAATGAAACTTAGCTAAGAACCATCCCAGTGAAACTAGCTTTTCATTAAAAAAAAACGGTCCATCCGTTTGGGAATTGCGAGCTACGATTTCTCAAACAGATACACAGATACACAGGTCAATTCACACTCTTTTACGTCGGGGGTTAAAAAAGAATCACTAAAATCAATTCACAATGAGGCTATCGCGCGTCAAAAATCCGCTAGTATCGCTTGTGTCGACTGAGGTCTGTCTGGCAATTTCCACCAATCATAGGCCAGTACCTGGCATCTCATTGATGGAGAATGTCAGATAAACCTCAATCGTAACAAACATACACTTTCGAGAACCTCCTCTTTTTGAAGTTCGTTAAAAAAAAACATGGTATCACAAACATTGCCGCGAATATCATCGCAAGCTTTACCTAAGTACTATAGTTTCGTGTGTGATATTAAAGCTGTTAATAGGTACATATAGTACATATCTCTGTTAAAACAACCTGTTGACAGCAAGCATTGGGTTTAATTGATGTGTTGAAATGGAAATGGCTTGTCTGTTGCACACGTTGTGAACTAGTCAAGTGTCTCGATGGTTAGCATTAATTTGAATAAGTATTACGATAATTGTTTATCTACATATAATTTTTAAAACGAGATTTTAATCTCAGAATGTAGAGCACTCAATTGACTATAAGTTACCACTCAGTTACAGATACAAACATTTATGTGACTTCTGTCTTTTATACACTATTTAATGTACACGAAAATTTTAAAGATAATTACATTGTTCCAAACTTTCAAATCGCGATAACTCGAAAAGTTGCTAAGTTGACTAGACATGTTCTTTCAGTATACCTACCCTTCATTAATTATCATAAGTCTTCTATAATGCGTTCAGAAACCGTAGGCAATGACCAGCATTACGATAGTCAGTTTTCTTCTTTAATAACCTAACCAACTTAGGTAAGTTGAAAAACCCTCGACATTGTCATTTCAAAGTTCAATGAAACTTGGCGAAGAACCATCTCGTTTAAACTAAAAAAGCCGCATTGAAATCGGTCTATACGTTTGGGAGCTATGATGCCACAGACAGATACACAGTACACAGGACAAACTTATAACACGTTTTGCCTTATAATAAGTTTTGCCTGTGGTCATTAATTATCATGATACTCGGGACTTAATCACTTAAAAAAAAACTTAAATACGTCGACGTTTCGGACGCGACGTTGCGTCCATGATCTCGAAGGGACTGCAGAGGCGGATATCAACATCTCCTAGCTGCACGGGTTCCTCGAACTACCCGCATTTCGTCTTTAATATTAGTTTTTAACCCCGACGAAAAAGAGGGGTGTTATTATAAGTCCAACCTGTGTATCTGTGTGTCTGTGTATCTGTGTGTTGCATCATAGCTCCCAAACGGTTGGACCAATTTCGATGAGAGTTTTTTTAATCGAAAGCTACTTTAATCGAGATGGTACTTAGCTAAGTTTCATTAAAATTGGTTCACCCGTTTTTGAAATATTCAACTGTTTTTCAAGTTTTCTAATTTCACTAGTCCGACACACAACACTCACAACATCCGGCGATTTATATTTTTTACGTGTTTAAGTCCCAAGAAGGTCCCGATGTGTGCAAATCGCGAAAGATTAAATCAATATTATGGTCATTAAGTTGCAAGGTTTGACCCACACATATTAACAAGGAAAGTTAAATAAAAGCTTGTTAAAAGCGACCCTTAGTTAGTATAAGGACGTTAAACAGCGTCCACCGAGTCCCCCTGCTGAAGGCGGGGGGGTATCCCATTACAGAGCAATTTGCGAACATTTGATACAACGGAGATTCGTGTATTTTTCTACACGTGTAGTCCATCATCACCATCATCATCATTTTTCACAAATTGCCGAAATATATTCAAGAGCTACCCCTCAATATATTTAATAACCTAATCTAATCAACTTAGAAAAGTTAAACAACCCCCGAAATTGTCATATCAAAGTTAAATATTTCACAAACGGGTGAACCGATTGTATTGAAACTTAGCTAAATTATAGATATAAAAAACACTCCCTTCTTTTTTGTAGGGGTTTAAAAATACTATCATAATAATCCCGTTTACAAACAACAGTACTACTGGCTTGTAAATAACGAACTTCTCTCTCCTCAAAATTAAAAAGCAACCTGTCAAAATCAATTTGGCCGGTGCTGCCAGCCGACAGGAACAATTATCGGACTGACGCGGCCCCCGGCGGTTGGCAACACTGATTGGCATTGGCCACAAAGCACGTATGGCGGGAGTTGCCTTTAGCATTTATTTTTATTTGCACATAATATTTACCCAAAAAATGTTTTCCAATTTAATGCAATTGTGGGCGAAAGTGGCAGAGCTATGGGAGACTTGTGAAATGTATCGCTAGTGTCTCTGTGAGCTGTAGACCTCGGGAGCTATTCTTTTTTAACTATATAATTATCGAATCTGATCACAAAATTTGACGACAATCGGTTGAGAAATGCGACCTGTAGAGGAGAACAGACGGACAGACATACGAAAGCATTTTTGTCCGAGCTAAAATGGAGACGCTTCGCTCGCTACCCGTCTGCAAACATGCAGCTAATTGCTTTTCTGTCATAGACAAGCGAGTCAACATAGTGGACTGAGGTTACCTGACACTGCCAGTGGTCAAGAAGTCACTCAGTGATCTCGTTTAAGAGTGTGTGGGGGCATTCGTATTTGATGTTATAGGCATGAGAATTTTAGTCACCGGTGAGATTCAAAAATACGGATAAACTTGTGACCAAAGGACTGGCAGTTTTCTCTCTCAAAGAATCAGCATCGCTGTTCAGCGAGGCAACGCTGCCAGCCTTTTGGGCACCATGCCACGGGAGCCTTATTTAGGTTTAATTTAGTTTTAAGTTATAGTTTACTTAGTTTTAGCTTAGATTTAATGTCATTGTAAATAGCTTTTATTATGTAAATAAAGTATACTATTCATTTATAAAATACGAATTTATTTAGAAATCAGTGAATTTTGTCACCGCGAGCGAGATACTTTCTTCGTAACTGTCACATTTTTGACGTATACTTCAACGAAATTGTCGGTCTATATTCACTGTGAACGCCTCCTGTCATAAAGTGCTCTATTGCAACTCTATTTGGCGTTCGGGCGCGTTCAAAATTGAGATTTTAATTGTTTGCCAGTTATCTATTATTTCTATGGAATGAATTAAACTTGTTGACAGTTGATGTAATTTTTTATGATTTAGAGGCATTTTTATAGGGTGTTAGTGTTAGAGTCTGGCTATCGAGGGTTGACCCTAGTAGATATAGACGGACACATTATGTCAAATGTCATAATTGAGAAATGCTGCCGAACGATCTTGGCCGTGATCCGGCATTAAATCTGGTTACCTGATTCCTGGTTCTTACTGAACCAGTGGTCTATGCTGTTGGCATCATCTTTAATTACCATAAGGTGAGATAGGGATCAATCGCTGGGCGCCTACTTAGTGTAATCGCCTCGATCGCGTTCGCGTTTAACAATTCTCATACTATTTGACACTTTAACGCAAACGCGATCGAGACGTATTTTGTGCTTTTTGATTACACTAAAGGCACTGGTCAGTTCTTAATAGTAATTAAAAAAAATAAACGAAACGAAACGATACAACGCCACAAAGTTTCCTCGTTCTAAATTTGAACATTTGAAACGTTCTAGAACGGATGCAGCGGGCAGCTGCCAGTACGCTTTTGGCAGTAAAAATATGGAGAAGGGTTTTGACCCCTCTCTCCCCCTTCTGTATACTTTTTTAGGGTTCTGCATAGAAAGATAGAAACATGTCAACAAGCTTTTATTCAGGTACCTAGGTAGTTCCATCTGCACTATAATGTCTGTTAATGGTTGTTCATGATCAGTGTGTTAATTGTAATCAAATCTCGCAAGTACACGGTAAGTAATACAGGAATTCTTATACTATACTTAAATTAAGCTGTTCTTACCTTATTTCGTAGAGTATTCTTAATGTGAATTTTGCATGCCTTGTCTTGTAAGGTAGATTTTTAGTGATACCCACTCGATGTACTTAATGTGAAATAAATGATATTCTACTCTAGAAGATTAATTTCACCCAACTCCAGTGGCTGCATTGACTTGAAATTTGGTATTTGGTTGAAACTACAGTCAGAAATATCTAGGTAAGCAGTAACTTTTGTACCTACCGTGGTACAATAACACACTTGTCAAATACGTATTACGCGCCGTATCTGACTGTAAGAGCGAAAAGGTACAACAGTGACAAGCCACTATTGACGCCGACTGTACAAGTACAGGTGGGGAAAAGAGCTTGCATTTAAGAAAAAATACAAGCTATTCTTGCCGACTGTATTCACCTGTTTGTAATGCCATAAAATTTAAATTAAAAATTGCCCAACGTTCGTTTTTCTTCGAAGCTTTTTGTTTTTAGTTTGTCGTAACCTTAATAAACCTTGATATTGTGTGTTAATGTGTATTTAACCGAAATTATTATTAAACCAGAAAAGTATAACGAGAAACGATAACATTTGCAGCGGCCAGTACTTAGCTGTGACGGTGGTCGATGACAAAGAACTTAAATGACCAAATCATTCTACGATAACAATAAATTCGATCTGGCTATCTATTCGCAATCACAGCATAAATCATTCTCAACCCTTTTAAAAATCCGTGAACGCATCCTAAACATAATAAATTAATTATTTCACCCTAATCACGAACGCGACTTATGCAAGTGACAGTTGACACACATTTTGGCGCGAAACGGCTCGCACGTGGCGCCATCTTTTGTGGGATTAGCGACGCTTCGGACCAATTCGAGACGCCGATTTAGCTTTGTCATAATTATACATTATCTTTTTATTTATTGCCTACATTTTATTACATTTCATGGTCCGATTTGAAATAATTCTAATTGTATTCAATGCGTTTCGGGAGGTTTGGGGTTTAAATTAGTCGAGGCTCATTTGTTTTTTATTAAAAGTGAAATTTTATTATGCAAGAATCGGTTTGGTTTATCATTGGATCGGTGGCCGCTCCATAAAATGAGGTTGATGATGATGACTAACGAAAAATACGTCAGGTCGATGTAGGTAAGTAAGTAGTAGGTAATTAAATTACACAAAAGTTATGAGAACACCGAGGATTTTTTGATGGCGGAGTAATCGAGCAAACACAAAAAACATCGAATCGTATTAAGAACCTCTATTTTTGAAGGCAGTAAAAAGTAGGGCCCCTAGTTGGGTTTCCGCAGTATTTTATTCCAGTCGGTAGGTAAGTACTCATTAGGAAACAGTTTCGAACTTCGAAGTTAAAGCATTTCATAAAACCTCTATTCAAAATAATGATAAGTTATAAAACTGTAACTTAGTATAAAATTAATTATAATTTTTCTAACAATAAGAGACAGCTAGCGACATCTATTGACAAATAGCCTATAACGACATTCAAAGGTCTAGTTTAGCGCCATCTGCGTTATTAGCCTTATTTCATAACGCCTTGTTGATGCAAGCTTCTAGTTTGACTCCTCTACTCGAGATGGCGCTGTTCAGATAAATGAAGTTTATTTTGCAATCTTCTCTGACGATTTAAAATAATGTTTCTCCTTCCAATGTAGGTAAAAAAACCTGATCAGTTGACAAGAAAAAGTAGTAAAAAATAAATAGAAAAAATTAGTATTTGAAACAAGCACTTTATTACATACAATGATAATTATTATAGCAAATATACATACATTTTATTCACAAACACCTCACTTTGGTCAAATCCGCAGCCATTTTGAAAAACAACAAATTCGAACATTATTGTCCTTTAACAAGAAATTTCAACCAAAATTTACAATCTTTAGAAAAAATACAATGTCCGAAATCGGCCACTAGATGTCGCTAGTTATTCAAATATAACATCTCTATTTAACATCGGTGGGAGACAATGGTAAGAAACTTTCGCAGCCCATAGACGCCTGCAACAGCAAGGGTAACAGTTGTGCGTTGCCGACGCTTCAGGCCGAGCTAAAGTCAACTAAAACTGACAATACTATTTTTTAGACTAATTACATTTTTGATACACAAACCGGCTTTACAGTAATAACAATGATCTTAGAGACCTCTCAAACAGTTCACATAGCGACATCTATCGGTAGCAAGCAGCGACATACAAACCTCCTTAAATAAAAGTGATATTATGAGATCCAAGTAAAATTAACATTACAATTATCGCCCACTAAGTAGGATCTTTAAAATTATTATATATCTTAAAATCGGGTCTCGCTTATAGAAAACTATTAAATACATATATATATAAATATATATATATATATATAAATATATATATATATATATATATATATATGTAAAAATATATATATATATATATATATATATTCTACAACTGCAACGAAACAGTTCTAGATAGGTTTAAACTTATAATATTTCATTAATATTTACCCGTTAGGATATTGAAGGTATTTTTTCGCCATTTCCTATGGCACTGCGTCTCCAGTGTACTTGTATAACGTAACTTATAGTGTGTCTCTGTGTGTCAAAAAATTAGGAAATAACTATTAACTTGTTAACAAAAAACACTGGTCTGCATAGTTGAGTTTTTGATTTTTTTTCTATGTTTAATCGACATTTATAAACGACATTTATAATGTATATTTGTATAAAATTTACCGATTTAAATCTACATTCATACAAATATGGGCTTAAATTAATAAATATCATGGGACAATTGACACCAATTGACCTAGTCCCAAACTAGGCAAAGCCTGTACTATGGGTACTAGACAACGGATAAACATACTTATATAGATAAACACATACTTATATACATATTAAACATCCAAGACCCGAGAACAAACATTAGTATTCATCACACAAACATCTGCCCCGACCGGGGATCGAGCAAGGGAACTCAAGCTTCATAGTCAGGGCCTCTAACCACTAGGCTATCCGGTCGTCAAATATTATGAAATTATAAAAAAAGTGATACAAAGCTTATACAGGGTGCGTCTATTGAACCGTCTCAAGACTTCAGCCAGTGATTGAGTAAGTCTAAATAAACATCCCTATAAGTCATCTTACAAAACCTTACAAAAAAAATCTCCCATACATTAATTTATTCTGCTGGTTGACAATTTATATAAGAGAGTTATTTTTTTTATTTGTTTAAAAAAAATAAACTTCACAGGGGTGTTCACTCAGACTTACTCCACCTCTGCCTCAAGTCTTGACGGTTCTTAACCCTACGAACGCCAACGACGCATACAAAAGTTGTCATCCACACGCCAAGTTGGCATAACGTCAACGCGGACTTAAACCGTCCATAGGTCGCATTTACACTGCAGCCAGACGCCTAGAAGCGTTGGTGGTGCCGTAGACACGTCGGCTCGTGACGCGTTTAGGCGTTCTTGGCGTCCAAAGGATTACAACAAACCCTGTATTTGCACTAAACCCGTTTGAAATAAAACTGTTTGCATAACTTTACCACCGCAGACCTGTGCAACCTAATAACTGCATGTATAACTGTATGATTGTATGTTTGATACCACTATACGTTAAAACTACTGAACTACCATTCTGACTGAACTACTCCCAATATTCAATCAATCTCTTTTGATCTACCGACGAATTTTTTTAACCCCCGACGTAAAAGAGGGGTGTTATAAGTTTGACCTGCGTATCTGTGTATCTGTCTGTGGCATCATAGCTCCCAAACGGATGGCTCGATCTCAATGCGATTTTTTTAATCGAAAGCTAGTTTAATCGAGATGGTTCTTAGTTAAGTTTCATTAAAACCGGTTCACCCGTTTTTAAAATATTGAACTTTGAAATGACAATGTCGGGGGGTTTTCAACTTTTCTAAGTTAGTTAGGTTATTTACTGAATCGAATAATTTGCTATCTAAATGGCCCACCATCCGCCCTTCGAGAGATAGCAAGCAGAGATTGGATTGCCTACCGACAGTAGATTTACTGGGCAAAATTGTAGATGGTTTTTTTTTATCGTCAGCGTATCAAAAATATCTTAGAACAGGAAAGGAATGACGATGTTAACGCGCGATTTCTCATCCAAAATCTAACATAAAGTCTGTGCAAAATGCACAGGGTCTGTTGATTGTGTGCGTGTTTTTGGCTTTTGTGTGACAGTTTTGTTTTAATGTGAGTTTGTAGGTACGTAACAAATTTTGACAGGAGCGTAGACGTGTGCTGTACGTGTTCCTCGTCCCCCTCGAAAAGTGGCAGAAAAATTGTAGTGCACAGATAAGCCAAAGGCGCCTCCCGTCTGTCTGCTTTATACAATAAAGATTTGTTTTTTTTTTTTATTTAAGATGGATTGAATACTGGGTTGGGAATGGCTGTAAAAAAACCGGCCAAGTACGAGTCGGACTCGCGCACGAAGGGTTCCGTACCATTATCTATAAAAACTGAAAAAACATCATGTCTGTTGTATGGGAGCCCCACTAAAATATTTATTTTATTCTGTTTTTAGTATTTGTTGTTATAGCGGCAACAGAAATACATCATCTGTGAAAATTTCAACTAACTATCACTATCACGGTTAATGAGATACAGCCTGGTGACAGACAGACAAATGGATGGACAGCGGAGTCTTAGTAATAGGGTCCCGTCTTTACCCTTTGGGTACGGAACCCTAACCTAACAACCGGTAAGATGTACTACTTAACTTTGTGCGTAAAATGGAATTTCAATCGAAGCGAAGATTCCATTTTGTACACATTAAATTAGATAGTGTTATTGTAGACCGAAGTACTACACACACCATTCCAAAAAAACAATAAGTAGGTATGCAGTAAAAAATCAAGTTAGCAATTTAGGAAATCTAAGGCAACCTAACGTTATCTAGTTCTGTTCAAGGACAACGACATCTACCGGAAACGTTTGTAAACTTTTCTATTGCAGCTTAGATTGTATTTAGATTACTTTTGGGTTTTTGTTTCTCGAGTCATGTTGGATGGCTATTTTTTTTTAACTATAAAGTACTAAGGCTCAAAGGTTCACTCAAATTTAGTACGCTGAGGCAGATTTTACGGCGTGGAAAATATTACGCAAAGAAAATTTATTTACTTTCATGAGGAAAATTACAAATTTTCGTACATTTGATAAGCAAATAAGCGATAAATTCTTAATTTCCGTAACATGTAGTAATCTAGTAATACGCGAATATGATGAACGGATCACTCACGTATGTCAGTCGAGTGTAGCCCGACATGTTTCGAACTAATCCGTAGTCCTTCCTCTGGGAGCAGACGCTCCGCCGGTAGCGACACGAAAAACTACAACAAACGCGAGTGATTCGTCTATTTCACTATGATCAATAATATTTAATTAATATGTACAGTCAGCAGCAGAAGTAGCTAAGCAACCGACGCGTTCACAATGATCTAAGCACGGCTCTATTGTTATAGACATAAGAGCTAGTGCAAATCATTGTGACGCGTTAGTTGCTTAGCCACTTCTGCTGCTGACTGTACATAAGTTATGTGTCTTGATGTGAATGTCAAAAAATAAAGTTTTTGCATTTTTTTCTCTCTAAATATACGACTTGGCTTAAAGGACTTAGCATCCAGGCCATAAAATCTTAAAAAAAAAATGTAAATGTCAGCTTATAACCAAAAAGAAGGACCGTGAACCATATACTTTATAGTTAAATCATTATTAGTATTAAAAATACAAGACCTCTGACAGATACTAAATTAAAATTCAACAGGCTACGTACGTATGTAGCCGAATATTATGTTATGTCTAACTAAAACTAAAATTAAATATATTTTTTTAATTAAACATACAATAGAGCTTAGTGACTTAAAATAATAATTTTAAAAGTTTTTTTTTTCATCATTTATACATCTTTACAAGTGATTGGATATATTACAGAACATTTAAAACGAGCAAGCTGCCTATAATCTATTTCATTTATGATAAATCTTATATAAAAAATCTACATGTCACTAGAGTCAAGAACGCAGCCTAAGACCGCTTGCAACACTACACCGTCCACTGGCGTATCGCCGACCCTATCTGCGTAGATATTATTAATATTTTGTGCATTTGACAGCTGTCACTTTGGCATTGGATCAAAGATGGCGCGTCATTGACAGCTAGTGACACCTAGCGAGTTAATACCTACAACCATAACCGAATCTGTATACGCTAATTTAAATTAAATACCTTGTAATTAAAAGCCAGTTTTTAGATTTTCTTCCTGGCTTGGACTTTGACCAAAGATATAATGACAAGAATACAGTTGTACCATAAATATAAGTTACAAAGGTGTACCTGCGCTGTGAGCATTTTTTTGGAAGGCGCGAAACCATTTTAGCCGATAATAAGGCAGTGCGGCTGCGCGGGTAAAATCTTAAGCAGCCATTGGTCAGACGGTCGCGCGCCTTCGCGATGGCCGCCATTTTGTTCGATGCAGCGTCACACGTCACATACCTTATGAGCGTGTCATTGCATATTCTACCTTGCGCCTAACGCAATAAGGTCTTTATTGCTTGTGCTTAGATTCTGTCTAGTTCGACATTTGTGAGCACTCGCCAGCGCGGACGAAGATTGCCGATGCAACTTATATTTGTGGTCTACGTGTGCTAACCCCGAGTTAACCCTTTGAACGCCAAGGACGCTTAAAAGCGTCATGAGCCGACGTGCCTACGACGCCACCAACGCTTAGAGGCGTCCGGCTGCACAGTGCAAATGCGACCTACGGCCGTATGCTTAAGGCCCGCTTTGACGTTATGCCAACTTGGCGTGTGGATGACAACTTTTGTATGCGTCGTTGGCGTTCATAGTGTTAAAGAGTTGCCAGTCTAAAATACCATGCCATTACATTCCTCCGGTCAAAGTGTACAATATATTTTTTTAGTACAATCAAAATTTATAATTACTAATTTAGCACAAAAAAAAACCTTAAATACAACGTTACATTTATTATAGCAAATTATAAATATCACATAGAAGATAAATGGAAGATATGTTAGGACAATTGGATTGTAAGTGGCAATCCGAAAAAACTGTCAAAATTCATTTTTTTTTTATTTATCCCCTCAGGGACAGGCAAAGGAGACGAGGTCCATGCAGCCATGTTTGTTGTTCACTATTTGAAAGTCAAATTCGTACAAAAAAAATGTAAGTATACATTTGGCAAAGGGTCTCGTGATTGTGTGACAGTTTGTAAGAACGTAACAAATTTTGACACGAGTGTAGAAATAACCTTTTTTTTTTCTTTTGCTTGGCGAATCAATTTGGACATTTTATTAAGGATTGCCACATTTTCTAAGTTATTACGTATTATATTCGCTTTTACAATCTAAATTCGTTCGTAGGGCACGTTTCATCACTATAGCGTTCATTTTCAAGGCACTTTGAGAGTTGAAACAATAAAAATATATTATTAGCATAACTAGGTAGGTAGTTACAAGTCGTGTTTTCATACAAATAACTCGAACATAATACGTACATATAAATCGAGTGTAGCTCCAATGTGTCAGACCAATCCAAGCAGCATAATTCGGAGCAGTGTTCGTTTCGCTGCCAAGGCGAGCGCTCCCAGAGGAAGGACTACGAATTTGTCCGAAACACGTCGGGTTTAACTGGACTTGGTTTCACGTGAGTGATCCGTTAACTTCACTAAGTATTAATTAATTGGCGACGGATGACTGTATTTTGAGGGCCACTGCTTTTAATTTTTAAATCCAATGTGTTCATTGTATGAAAACACGACATTCATACAATTATTCTGGAAAGTCTAAATGCCGATTATGATTCTTCATTTAAAATTTTAAAAATCAGCAATCAAATTTTAATTTTGCATTTCTCAATGCAAAAAAAAAAATCGAAATATTGGCAGAAATTAGTGGAATAAATTTAATGTTTCAACTTTGTCAACATCGATATACACGTAATAATATTCATTTAAGTATATACGATATAATTTTAATAATATAGTTTGACATTGCATTGTACAGAGCCCTATGTGTTTCTTAAACTCAAATATTAGACCATCTTGAGGCGAAAACAGCTATTGTGTTAAGCAGAGCTCTAAGTGCCATACGAAATGTATGGTTTTTTAGCAGGCTTATTATTGTAAAGGAATGCGAAATCTACACTAATATTATAAAGAGGAAAGATTTGTACCTATTTTTGTATGTTTGTATGTTTGTAATGAATAGGCTCAAAAAGTACTGGGCCGATTTAAAAAATTCTTTCACCAATAGAATGCTACATTCTTCCAATTTGACATAGGCTACATTTCATTTTGAAAAAAATTAGGGATCCTTGGTAAAATTTGAACAATGTAACCGAAGGTGTAGAAAAATGAGTCTTAAAATGTCTTTCGTCGAATGCGCTGCCGAAACTATTAGCGATAGAACAAAATAATGTACAACAATATTGAAGAACATCATAATGTCTACAAAAAACTCCGCGGTAGCATATGTCCAACTATTGTAGTTATGTCACTACAACAACTTTTTTCATTTTATAATTGTCTACCCCGTGCGAAGCCGGGACGGGCTGCTAGTAGTATATATACCTCGTTTTTTTTAGCATTAAAAAAAAGCAAACAATTTTGACATGTATTTTTATTGAAAAATGCCTTTTAAAAATAAGTAACAGCAAATAACAATGAGATTTAATTATTTTCAACAATAACTACCGTATAGCCTAGTGGTTAAAGACCCTGACTATGAAGCTTGAGGTCCCGGGTTCGAATCCCGGTCGGGGCAGATGTTTGTATGATGAATACGAATGTTTGTTCTCGGGTCTTGGATGTTTAATATGTATATAAGTATGTATTTATCTATATAAGTATGTGTATCCGTTGTCTAGTACCCATAGTACAGGCTTTGCCTAGTTTGGGACTAGGTCAATTGGTGTCAATTGTCTCATGATATTTATTTATTGATTGATTTATTTATTTTTAAAAGGAGTTTTTTTAATAAAAAGACATGTCAAGATTGTTTCCTTCTTTCCAATGCTGAAATAAACAAAGTATACTTACATTCACGGACCAACTGCCCTCTGGACGCCGCATCTTCTATAATTTACTTTGAAAGTCATTACGAAAAAAGCCGCGGCGAGCGGGCCGGGGGAGTGCGTCGTGATTGGTTCATAGCTTGTCATCTCGCTTGTCGTCTGGTCGAAAGCGAGCCGCGATTGGTGGCTAATATGATTTATAGGTGCAAATGAGCATATGCGTTTCGGAAACGTTCACCCTGACATTCGGTGCCCAGAGGGTGGTTGGTCCGTGCTTACCTTCAATGCATTGCTAGCTGTTCTCGTGTCAAACTCGTCTGTTATCTGGACTGAAGTATAAAACAATTACATAGGACACTGTCAAACCAAAAGTATTTGTGGCAATTTGAAATTTACACCGAGTTAAACTTCAAATTTCAAATTAACCCAATAAATGTCTGTTTGATGTTTCTGTCAAATTGTCATATACAGGACATAGTACTTATATTTGATGCCGAACAAATTAGACTTCAAGTGCGAAAAGCAATCGCTAGAAACACGAAGGCAGTCTACGATTACGGGCAAAATACAAGTACCTACTGTAACAGTTTGTTTTATACACTTTTACTTTGGAATATTTTATTATTAAAGTGATTTAAGAAGTACAGTATCAAAGATGGGATTTAGAGAAATGGTCAGTTCCAAAAAAAAAAAAATACCCATAGCAAACACTATGGAGTTGAACGTTTTCGAAAAAAAGATGCCTGTTATTTAACTTGTAATGTTCGTATGTATGTTCTGGTCAAATCTAGCAAGTTAAATTTGACCCACTTTCCGATTATAGTGACATAAAACAGATCACTCACGTATATAAGTCGAGTTTAGCCCGACATGTTTTTGACTAATTCATAGTCCTTCCTCTGGAAGCGCAAGACCCAGCGGCAGCGAGACGCATACTGCGCGCCGCGGCTGTGCTCACGCGACACTGCCGCTGGGTCGTGCGCTCCCAGAGATAAGACTACGAATTAGTCCGAAACATGGGCTAAACTCGACTTACATACGTGAGTGATCCGTTTCATTTCACTAAGATCAGGTCTCGCGGTAGTTTCGTGTTAAAAGTCACTTCCCGATGTTCAATTTAGCTGAAATTTTGCATACTTATGTATTTGTCGGCGACAATGCAATAATCTGTTAGCGAAGTTCCCAAATCCGCACTGGGCCCGCGTGGGAACTATAGCCCAAGCCCTCTCATTCCGCGAGGAGGCCTGTGCCCAACAGTGGGACTTAAAAAAAAGCTGATGATATGATGATGTGACTCAGTATGGACATCGCAAAACGGACTCATAAAATTTGTATTAAAAAAGTGGGTAATTTTTTTCCAATTTTTAATCGATACAAATCGTATGGTGTGCCGAAGTATTTGAGCACTTTGGATGTCACCATATACATGACGCTGACTGTACCTACACATTATTCTCAGTAGAAAAAAAATACCGAATTGACAAAAAAATAAAAGGCAAGTACAGTCAGAGTCAGCAGCAGATGTAGCTAAGCAACCGACGCGTTCACAATGTACTAAACACGGCTCTATTGTTATAGACATAAGAGCTTGTGCAGATCATTGTGACCGATTCGGTTGCTTAGCCACTTCTGATGCTGACTGCACACTTTTTTCTGAAAATGCTCAGTTGCAATTTCAAGCGAAACACGTTTTTATTATTGAGTATTTAACAGCCAGTTAAAGAAGTTCGTACTTCGAAAATCGAACGCGGTCGTTATTAGGAAATTTTGAAAAACATTCCAATAAGTTTAAGGGTCTCATTCAAAAACGTCACTCAAGCCTCCATTAGTTAAAATAGGTTTTGTCTTCTTACTAACGGAAATGTCAATGTGACAGAAAAGGACAAACGAACCTTAACGGCATTTTAGTTAAAACAGGTTCATGAATAACAGGGTCAGTGTCTATAACCAGTTTAAAATTAATATAAAACATGTACTTATATTTTAAACATTTTTAGCATCATATATGTATTGTATATACCTATATTTTCTTCGTCCGTCTGTCTGTCCGCCTCTCCAAGCGGTGCACGGGGGAACTAGATTGTATAATGTCCATGGACAGATGCGTCTCTCTGGGTTTAAGCATACGCTTTGCCGACCTAGTCCTAAATTTCGCAGAGTCTTGAGGCACTAGGCGATTAGGCGTCAAAGATTTGAGACATCTGAAAAGTTGAAAAAAAAAACAACATCAAAATCAATTGCTATTAAGAATTATCCTTCAACTCCTAACTGTTAAGGAGTTGTACCTTCCATCATCAGCTCCTCACATGAGATGATGATTACTAGACGCAAATACTTGAATAGCTTTAGAAAATATAAATAAATATCATGGGACCATTTGACACCAATTGACCTAGTCCCAAACTAGACAAAGCTACTAGACAACGGATAAACATACTTATATAGATAAATACATACTTATATGCATATTAAACATCCAAGACCCGAGAACAAACATTTGTATTCATCATACAAACATCTGCCCCGACCGGGGATCGAACCCGGGACCTCAAGCTTCATAGTCAGGGTCTCTCACCACTAGGCTATTTGGTCATCTGGTAATAATATACGAAACATATATTACGTGTCTATAAAATTTGAGGGTTTTTATATTTAAAATTTCCCTGGGATCCCATTATCAGATCCTAACTTGGTGACAATGGGACCACCTCAAAGTATAATCACTCGAATAAAAGGAGAATTTTGAAAATCTGCCCATAATTGACAAAGAAATCGTATTAACATACATAAAAAAATACATACAGTGGAACACGGAACATAATTTTTTGAAGTCGGTTGAAAGGTACAATATCTCAAAACGGCCGAACCGACTTTTATGAAACTTAGCTAAGAACCATCGCGATTAAACTAGCTATCGAATAAAGAATTCACCCGTTTAGGACCTACGATGCCACAGCCAGATACACAGATACACCCTCACAATACTTCCATCTGAACCGTGCATCGTCTCACGGCGCCGTCAAACCGCCCGCTGTGAAAGCCATAAAAAAAAACCGCCCGTTTTGACAGCTGTCACTTGTCACTTTTTTGCCGCCACAGAAAGAAAGAAAGAAAATAAAACTAAAACTAAACTTAATCTAAATTTAAAAAATTATACGGGAAATAATAGGATCATCACAACAACAAACAAATGATGCAAAAGAAACATCCATAATAAAAACAAAAAAACAATTATGCTTATTCCCAGAACCTCAAGGCAATCAAGCGTCCCCGCTATGGCATAGTTTTCTGTAGAGCTATATAATGCGCTTTTAAATGTTATTTAAAAGAAAATTTGGACTGCATAGCTCTAATAGGTGGAGGCAGATTATTCCAACACTTAGTTGCCTGATAGCGGAAACTGCCGCGGATGGCGGCGGAATGGCAAAGGGCAAAAGAAAAGGCAAAGGGCTTAGCACCATACAGCCAATATTAATTTCCCTCACCTGGCGTACTCGTCGAGCTTCTTGGTGAGCAGTTCGTTCTTCAGCTTGGCGGCGGCCAGCTCCCTGGTGAGCTGCGACTTGCTCTTGCCCCCAGCGGGGTGCAGCAGCGGGTGCTTGCGCAGCCGGCTGGCCGACGGCCGCTGGTTCGGGTCCGGATCGATCATTTTCTGTTGAATATAACGAAATTATTATTATGTTTTTAATTTGTTGTGTTAACTGTAAAAATGTTGTTTTGCGGCAAATAAACCATTTTTTCTTTCTTTCTTAAATTTTCAAAAAAAAAATGCCAGCAAAAGTTGTAATCGTTAACTACATATTAGACAGTGAAGTGCGTTGTTTATGGCCAGACAAAAAATTAAAAATAAAAACATTGCTGGAGCGCTAAACTCGGCAGGAATGACATTTTTTTAAATGTACTAAATTAAAGGCTAGGGGCCGTCCATTAACAACGTGATCTTTTTTAAAGCATTTTTAAACCCCCCTCCCCCTTGGTGATACATGGTTTAAGACTACCCCCCCCCCCCCTCAACATCACGTGTATCTTTAGTATCTACAAAAAATCTTAAATTTTTTTGAACATATCTTAAATGCAGGTATAAAGTATAATCTTATTTTATTTTGAAATTAAGCACAATGATAAAAATGTCTAAACAGAAAGGTTGCAGGTTGATTTTGATTGGCATAAAAATAATTAAAATAAAAAACAGCCCCTCTCCCCCCCCCCCCCCCCTTTCAAGACTTTGTACAGACAAATTAAGAAAAAAGTTATTACTGCAATGCTAAGAGGCAATTTAGTCCGTTAAAAATTAAATACTCAGCCCGCAATAGCCTACTTCCTGGCCTGGACAATAATGTACTAAGTATTTAACAAAAAAGTAAAACCGCCTTAAAAAAAAACATTAAATAATCATCTAAACTCTAAAGCCATGAGTTTTATGCCCTAGCACTAGCAGAAATATGAAGTCGGTGCGGTGCGAGCGGAATATTCTTTGAATGAATGCATGTAACTGTTGAAAATCCTAATGTTGTGACTTAGAAAATCATATTCTAGATTTTTTTTATACAGCAAGGAAGGCAAACGAGCCAGTGGGTCACCTGATGATAAGTGATCACCACTGCCCATAGACACCCGCAAGCCCGGAGGGTTTGCAGATTTTTTTTCTAAAATACGGTTTTTTTTTTTAATGATAGATTGTGGTTACGTATTGTAAGATCTGATGTAACTTGTTTTTAGAAAAAATGACTTTGTGCCAAGTTTCTTGCGGCGCATTCTTCTTGGCAATCATGGTCTTTCCGAAAGCGCTGGTAGACTCGAAAAAATGACGTGTAAAAGAGCATTCAACTGCCTAAAATTTTGCTGAATAAAATTTTGAATTTGAATTTGAATGTGTTGCCAACCCAGAGAGCTAAGATGAAATGCCTCTTGTGCCCGTAATTACACCGGCTGTTTTACTCTCCTCACCGGAACACAACAGTGCAAGCATTGCTGCTTAGCGCCTGGATTAGCGAGTAAGATGGTGGTAGCGATCCGGACGGACCTCGCACAAGGTCCTACCACCCGCAGGAAAGTGAAGTTTTTGCCCAAGGCTCAAGGTTGTTGCGCACTCTGCTAGTTATCAAGCTGCCAAGCTGTATAGTAAAAAAGCGAAAAAAGCCGTGATAGCCTAGTGGTTTGACCTATGGCCTCTCCAGCAGAGTGTTGTGGGTTCAAACCCCGGCTCGCACCTCTGAGTTATTCGGAATTTATGTGCGAAATTACATTTGTAATTTATCATTAGCATTTCGGTGAAGGAAAACATCGTGAGGAAACCTGCACACACTCCTGCGAAGCAATTCAATGGTGTGTTTGAAGTTCCCAATCCGCACTGGGCCCGCGCGGGAACTATAGCCCAAGCCCTCTCATCCTGAGAGGAGGCCTGTGCCCAGCAGTGGGACGTAAATAGGCTGATGATGATGATGATGAAGCTGTATAATAGGCTGCCTATTAACCTTAAAATTATCACAGATACCATTGTTTCTTAGGAAATTAAAATGTTTTTATTAAGGGGTTGCTTCTACAGTGTGGACGAAATTTTTGATGATGCGTAATGTAAGTTAAGTAATTTGTTGTTTATTTCTATACTTTTAAGCTAAACCTAAGTATGTGATTGTATTTCGAACACAATACTTGTATTGATTTACGAATAAATACTAGGACTATGACTAGACGAGTTACCCGGGGGACATCTCCATGGCAACGAGTGTCAATCGTGTGGGGGGGGGGGTGCGGGGCGGGCAGGGCGAGCCCCCACTGGTAGGTACAAGGAGGATAGTATACGGAGTGTCAAAGCCCATACTTCGAATCGTTCCCCGCAGTCATGTTAAAATTCAGGCAATTTCTAGATGGCGCCACGGTCGTAGCCAGCGGGTCAAATAATAACAAAACAGCGGTTCTAATGTGTCACTCAAGCAAGGTAGATGGCGCTGAATGTAAATAAGAACGATTCAAAGTATGGGCTTTGTCTATCCGTTTACTTTCCATGATCCTTGGGTAGGTATAAGCTCTTTACACTGTGGTTGAACCGTGTCTTTATACTCACGGTCAACAGCTGGTAGAACTCCCTGGAGACGTTCGCCAGTTCCGGCAGTCTCCCGTCCCGGATGGCTTGCCATTCCGGCCCGTTCTTCGGCAGCGGACCGCCGCCGGCCGCCTCGAATAGCGTCAGACCTGGCAGAGGGGAGGCAAAGATAAGATTTATGTGGCAACAATAAGAATAAAAGACATTTTTAAAAATTTCAATCTGACTCGCACATAAAATATAAGGAAAGACAAAAAAAAATATTCTCGAACTGGGACTCGATCCCAGACCTACTAACCGACAAATGTTCGGATAGCGTAGTTGATTTAACGTTTCGCGTCTTCCTCACCCCACCCCAATTCAACTAAACAACTTCGTTTTAGTGGCGACATCTATTAAACATCGGTCTAACTTCATTTTACACAGTTATCGCAAATAACGCTTCTTTTCTAAAAAAAAAAAGTTCAGAATTCGCACCGAATACGTAAATTACTTATTTAAAAATTAAAAAAACATAAATAAAGGCCTGGTGCCCAGCAGTGGGACGTAAATAGGCCGATGATGATGATGATGATGATGATAATAATGTTAACGTGGAACTCCTAGCCTATTAAATTCTCAATACATTGGTGTATGTCACAAGTCATACTAAATTATGCTCATGATGTAGTAACAGAATATTAATTGCAACTTGACTTACTTGTGATGCAGATATCATATCATTAAATACGAAAAAAAAAATTGTACGAAACGTGGAAAAACAAGTTGAGATGTTATAGATAATTAACGTATTTGTATATTTTATTTTTAACGTTTGAATAATACACAGTTTGGCTCTAAAAAGCAGCCATTTCAGCGTCTGGCTCAGAGGAGCCCCTTAAGTTTGATGATGAGCGCTCACCGAAAGCGAATATGTCCGACTTGGTGAGGTGCGTGAGGTCCTCCTGTATGATCTCCCTCGTCAGGTACCTGCAGTCCCCCTCCTCGACCCTGGGCGAGGACACGCAGGTCACGTGGCCCAGGTCACCTGGGAACAAAAGACGCGGTGAAAAACACTTATTTATTCACACACACAACAATTATCATTAGACATAGTCATAATTTTATTCAATTATATTTTTTATAAACTCGCTGAAACATGAATACACAGAAAAAATCCAGAAAAATGCCAACCCCGGGAATCGAACCCGGATCCTCGACACTCCGGGTCATGTGCCTTTCCCCTACACCACGGCTGGACATAAAAAAAAAATTGGGAGAAAAAATACAAAAAGATACTCCTACTGAGATCATAATTTTATTCGACATCAAAATACACACAAACACATCAAAAATTATACTTAAACTAGAGAGCGCCCGCGGCTCCGCCCGCGTGGAATATTATGTTAACGTAAGGATATGGAATGCTATAGATATAGCAATAGGAATGTGTCCTCTGGATAAAAAAGTAATATTTCTAATTAGTTCGTCATATACTTAGATTATCGAAAAAAAAATTTGGGACACGTATTTTTTGCTTTTTATGATAACAATAAAAATTTACATTTTGAACTTGCGATTTTATTTTGATTAACATACAAAATTTACTCATCCAATATTATATTTTCTTAAGTTTTTCGCGATTCTCAAGGTCAAAGAATCGAATTGCTATAAAAATCCGGAGAAATAATGCGTTGTTTGGGAGAAACGTGTCAAAATGGTGTTGCAGAGCGCCATTTCGCTCTGCCTCGTTTCTTTTATCCCGTTCTGGTTTTTCGCTTTTATATACTTAAATATTGATGTCGAAAAGGAATTTGACTCAGCATTATGCTGCAGTAGGTGCCTGCATTCAGGCAAACCCTTCATTACAATTACAGGTTACAGGATAACCCAATGCAATAGTCTTTACAATTTAAATTGCTAATTTGTTAGTAACAATAAATATCTTGTACCTATGATAATTGCAGCTCAATCGTCATCATTAAATATAAAAAAAAAAAATACAGCAAAAAAAAATTGTATTCATTAATGTCAAAAACAAAATTAAATTAATAACAGTAAAGTCAAACGAAAAAAAAACTAATAAAAAAAACAAATTAAAACAGTCTTCAAATTAGTCTTAATATTACGAAATACATTGAGCAAAGTTTATCTGTCTAAAAACCATCCGTAGAAAACGCTGTGTGGAGTAAACGTGTGGCTGCGTGTAGCTGTGTGTGGCTGCGTGTAGCTGTGTGTGGCTGCGTGTAGCTGTGTATCTGCGTGTAGCTTTTTTTTATACGACAAGGAAGGCAAACGAGCAAGTGGGTCACCTGATGGTAAGGGTTTTGCAGATGCGTTGCCAACCTAGAGAGCTAAGATAAAATGCCTCTTGTGCCCGTAATTACACCGGCTGTCTTACTCTCCACACTGGAACATAACAGTGCAAGCACTGCTGCTTAGCGGCAGGATTATAATAATAATAATAATAATTTATTTCGTGAAAACAACTTAACAATAGTTACAAATGTGTGAGCCCTCCTAGTAGGTATATAGACACCTGTGTCAGGAGGACTCGCTCTTCCTACGGTGGTAAATACAATTTGTTAGTAGGATTAGCTAGTAAGATGGTGGTAGCGATCCGGACGGACCTCGCACAAGGTCCTACCACCCGCAATAGCTTCGTGTGGCTGCGTGTGGCTGCGTGCCCCTGCGTGCAGCTGTAGCTGCGTGTGCTCACCGATCTTGTAGACGCGCGTGTGCGCGGCGGCGTCGTCGTCATCGGAGTCGGCCGGCGGCTCGCCCTCGCGGCTGCACACGAATATGTTGCCCGGCTTCACGTCCATGTGGACCAGCGACAGCGAGTGTATGTAGCTGCGGACGGACATACAAGAACAATATTATTTGACGACCGGATAGCCTAGTGGTTAGAGACCCTGACTATGAAGCTCGAGGTCCCGGGCTCGGTCCCCGGTCGGGGCAGATGTTTGTATGATGAATACGAATGTTTTTTCTCGGGTCTTGGATGTTTAATATGTATATAAGTATGTTTATCCGTTGTCTAGTACCCATAGTACAGGCTTTGCCTAGTTTGGGACTAGGTCAATTGGTGTCAATTTGTCCTATGATATTTATTTATTTATTATTATTTATTATCATCATCATCAGCCTATTTACGTCCCACTGCTGGGCACAGGCCTCCTCTCAGAATGAGAGGGCTTGGGCTACAGTTCCCACGCGGGCCCAGTGCAGATTGGGAACTTCACACACACCAATGAATTGCTTCGCACGAGTATGCAGGTTTCCTCACCATGTTTTCCTTCACCGAAAAGGTCGATGATAAATTACAAATTTAATTTCGCACATAACGACCCTCTGCTTGAGAGGCCATAGGTTAAACCACTTGGCTATCACGGCTTTTAATTATACAGGGTGATCATTCCAAATGGGTCAGTAGGGGGAAGTTAGAAACTAAAAGGGATAGGGAAGTCTGTTCTCAGGAACCATGGCGTCAATTTCAGATTTAATATAAATGGCATTCATTATTAGGGTTCCGCACCTCAAAAGGAAAAACGAAACACTTATAGAATCACTTTGCTGTCTCTCACACACACACAAACAAGTACATACAGTGAAAAAAGTCGGCAAAAAGGCTAGTATTCATTTCTTTTTTCTAAAGAAAAGTCATAGTGACTCACGCCAATCCATCAGCCACGTGTGCCATGAGTAGCAGCAGCTCGCTCTCTGGCAGAGGTCCCTTCTCCATCATTTGCTGAAGACTGCCTCCGGAGCAATATTCGTTCTGGATGATCATGTGATCGTCTTCCGCCCATGCTGAGTAGTATCTGTGGAAGAAAAAAAATGTTTCCTTCATTGTCTGAGTATCTACAAAATGTGCAACTCTGTCTGAAGTTTCTAAGGGTGTCTACAACTGTTTAAAATTGTTATCACTCTGTCTAGTGTCTACAACTGTTTAAAATTGTTATCACTCTGTCTAGTGTCTACAGCTGTTTAAAATTGTTACCACTCTGTCTAGTGTCTACAGCTGTTTAAAATTGTTACCACTCTGTCTAGTGTCTGCAGCTGTTTAAAATTGTTATCACTCTGTCTAGTGTCTACAGCTGTTTAAAATTGTTACCACTCTGTCTAGTGTCTGCAGCTGTTTAAAATTGTTATCACTCTGTCTAGTGTCTACAACTGTTTAAAATTGTTACCACTCTGTCTAGTGTCTGCAGCTGTTTAAAATTGTTATCACTGTCTAGTGTCTGCAGCTGTTTAAAATTGTTATCACTCTGTCTAGTGTCTACAACTGTTTAAAATTGTTATCACTCTGTCTAGTGTCTACAACTGTTTAAAATTGTTATCACTCTGTCTAGTGTCTGCAGCTGTTTAAAATTGTTATCACTCTGTCTAGTGTCTACAGCTGTTTTAAATTGTTATCACTCTGTCTAGTGTCTACAGCTGTTTTAAATTGTTATCACTCTGTCTAGTGTCTGCAGCTGTTTAAAATTGTTATCACTCTGTCTAGTGTCTACAGCTGTTTAAAATTGTTATCACTCTGTCTAGTGTCTGCAGCTGTTTAAAATTGTTATCACTCTGTCTAGTGTCTACAGCTGTTTAAAATTGTTATCACTCTGTCTAGTGTCTACAGCTGTTTAAAATTGTTATCACTCTGTCTAGTGTCTGCAGCTGTTTAAAATTGTTATCACTCTGTCTAGTGTCTGCAGCTGTTTAAAATTGTTTATCACTCTGTCTAGTGTCTACAGCTGTTTAAAATTGTTATCACTCTGTCTTGTGTCTGCAGCTGTTTAAAATTGTTATCACTCTGTCTAGTGTCTACAGCTGTTTAAAATTGTTATCACTCTGTTTAAAGTGTCTAAGAGTGTCTACGACTGTATGAAATTGTTACAGTATGATTACTCTAAGCAAACTAAAATTTCTCATACAAATTTGTAGCCACATAAGCAATTTACTGCAAAAATGTGACAGTTACGAAGAAAATAGCGCCTTCACTTTATATCTTTTTTTTAACGGACTGACTAAATTATTATCACTCTGTCTAAATTTTAGACTCTACAACGTCTACAATTGTCTAAAATAGTTCTCACTCTGTCTAAGGGTGTCTACAACTGTCTAAAGTAACACTATCTTAAGTGCCTGAAAGCGTGTTTATAACTCTGGTCTGGAGTGTCTAAAAGTGTCTACGCCTCTGTCCGAAGTGTCTACGCCTCTGTCCGAAGTGTCTACGCCTCTGTCCGAAGTGTCTACGCCTCTGTCCAAAGTGTCTACGCCTCTCTCTGAAGTGTCTACAACTACCGAAAATGTCTACACACTTACCTGACGACGTGCGCATGTTTCCCCAGTACGGCATGCGCGTAGACCTCGGTGAGCGCGGCCCGCTCGGCCGCGGACCCAGCCACGGGTCGCAGCGACCGCTTCAGTGCGTACACGCAGCCGTCCAGTTTGTTCACGCAACGGGTGACACGGCCAAACTCGCCCCGGCCGATGACTCCGAGTTCGATGAACTCCACGTTGTAACGGGATATGTTGGATTCCTGGAGGGTAAATTGTGAAGGTCTTGTAGGGGTTGACTATTTCTGTTAAACATGTCGACTGTACTCTGACTCAACCTCGTATATAAACTTTGACGAAATTGGAATAACCACCTTAGGTTAGCGGTCTAGAGTGGTTATTCCAATTTCGTCGAAGTTCATATACGACGTTGAGTCAGAGTACCGTCGATGTTTGTTTTATGTGTCTGCAATTAAAACGTAATTTTATGTAACGTAATTTTTGCGGGTGGTAGGACTTTGTGCGAGGTCCGTACGGATCGCTACCACCATCTTA
Organism: Clepsis dumicolana; assembly: GCA_963691665.1. Taxonomy (NCBI): domain Eukaryota; kingdom Metazoa; phylum Arthropoda; class Insecta; order Lepidoptera; family Tortricidae; genus Clepsis; species Clepsis dumicolana. Next base: position 1,393,297 of record OY829533.1, on the reverse strand, counting down.
CTCGCCAATCCTGCCGCTAAACAGCAGTGCTTGCGCTGTTGCGTTTCGGTGTGGAGAGTAAGACAGCCGGTGTAATTATGGGCACAAGAGGCATTTCATCTTAGTACTCTAGGTTGGCAACGCATCTGCAAACCACCCGGTGTTGCGTTTATCTATGGGCAGTGGTGATCAGTTACCATCAGGTGACCCACTTGCTCGTTTGCCTTCCTTGTCGTATAAAAAAAATTGCCATCAATACTGAGTAAAAAAAATTGGTTGCTGTATACTAATTAAAATTCACCTGATAGACAATGGCGGTCCTCAAAGTTTATACGTCCATGCAGTTTACATACAACTAGTTTTATCAATCCTTACACGTTTTTAACATGAAACTACCGTGAGATTCAGTCATCATCAAAAATCATGTCGACATATTCTCGGCTGACTTACGTGAGTGATCCATTTATTTTATAATTCTTACCCGTAACCTCTTGGCGGGCTGTTCAGGCGTCGCGTCACCCATAGAGGTCGGTGTTTTGGACAGGGCTCGCTTTTTCTTGTTTAGCGCTTGTCCTGTAAGGAAAAGAAGCAGTTAATGTAAAATCTGTGTTTCTAGCCGTGATCCTTTGCACTTGGTGTCTTTTTTTTTTATCCAATTTTTATTGAGGCTTTGGACACCCTAGGTGCACTTGGTGTCAAATAAAAAAAACACAAGCTAGTGGCTCTTTGAGCTGTAGTAGACCTCGTGACCTCATTTGTGAACATTTTCAGTTTTTTTTTGTTTAATTTCACAAAAACGAATCAACAAAAAACCTACATGTTTAATCATCGAACCTGATCACAAAATTTCACGAAGGTCAGGTCATTTTTAATTTTTATCCGGAGAAATAATACATTCGCACAAATGAGCCTACGGAATTTTTGGGGGGTCACCGCTTAAATACAACTTCCAACTCTCTTCCTCTGAACTTCGGTCCGCAGGCATAACATTTGCCTGGAGAGAGATCTCTCTACTGGAGTCCTCCCAAAAGGTTGATGTTGGCAATGGATCAGTCTTCATGCATGCCACCAGGGCACTGTCATAAGAATAAATAATAACATGCACTGTCTTCATTCGATTGGATAAAAGAATAAGCTAGTTAACAGGAATCAAGCAATCATGTCCTAGCCGAGTGTATCATGTATTGAGCTGAGAGAAGATAAAGTAATGGACGTCAACCTAAAATATGTCCTTATATTCAGCAGGAGAACGAGACAACTCGAGCAGAGATGCTGCCTGGGAGCGCCGCTGGGTCTGTAACTGTCGCCTCCAACTACGGGGAACTGGGCTGAATGAACGCACTAGACAATGGACAGCCCGCCTGATCCAGCCTTGCGTCCCACACATCATCATCATCAGGGCACTGTCTTTATCCGATTGGGTGAAACAATTAGCTTCAGCCCGTTGTGATGAACACTTACCATCAGGTGTGAATGGGTTGATGTTGGCAACGGGTCGGTCTTCGTGCATGCTTCCCAAAGCACTGTCCTCGTCCGGTGGGTGTAGGTGGTGGCTGGAGCCCGTTGTGATGCCTGCGGAGACAAATGGTTATAGTTGAATATGTGACGGTACTGCGTACTTTAGCCAAGGATGATAATAGCGATCAATCCAAATAGGTCAGTAGGGAGAAGTTAGAAACTATAAGAGACTAACTTATGCCCCGCGGTTTTGCCTCCATGAAATATTTCAAAATGGGCTAGTTACCCATCCTGTGGCTATTTTGAAAAATCCCTTCTTAGTGCACCTCTAGGATATTCAAGGTATATATTTGTCAAATTTCAAATCTCTAGGTCCAGTGGTTTAGGATGTGCGTTGTCTGTCAGTCAGTCAGTCACGGTATTGTTTCATAGGTATAGATAGATAGGCAAATCTGTTCTTAGGAACCATGGCGTCAATTTGAATCTTAGGACAGGAAATGAATGGAGATTTCCCCTCTGCAAAAACTCTAACATTAAGTCTGACCAAAATGATCAGGGTCTGTTGATTGTGTGCGTGTTTTTGGCATTTGTGTGACAGTTTTGTTCTACTGTGAGTTTGAAGGAACGTAACAAATTTTGACATGAGCGCAGACGTGTGCTGTACGTGTGTGTTCCTCGTCCCACTCAACAAATGGCAGAAAAATTGTAGTGCATAGATAAGCCAAAGGCGCCTCCCGTCTGTCTGCTTTATGATTTGAATAAATGACTATGACTATAACAAACTATAACTTACCCATAGGAGGGTTCAGCTTGGCCGGAAAGAGCCTTGACCGGGATGTGTTGTGGGACGGAGTCGAACATTTCTCCAGCAGGGTCTTTGGAGTCCGAGGACTGTCGAAGAGTCTGAAAGGGCAAGGAAAAATTAGAATTAGTTTTCTAACCCTCAAAGCTCAAGAGGAATTCCCACAGGGGAAAAAAATCATAAACCTCAGTCTTTTAAGTCTATATCTCAAAATAGGCTGAACCGATTTTGATGAAACTTAGCTTAGATTAGAACCATCTTGATTAAACTAGCTTTCGACTTAAACATCCTCATGGGTACACCCGTTTCAGAGAGAGCTATGGTGCCACAAACAGACACACACAACATGTAACAGGGTTCATCTTCATACACACAATAGATATAAGTAACACCTGAGTGGGATTAAATAATAAAAAAAACTAAGAACCAGCAAAGGTCTTAAAAAACAAAAGTTCATAAAAAAATTTACATGTATATATTTTTTCTACATTTAATGTGAATAAATGTATTCTATTTCTATAGAACCCTGAAAAATGATCTCTAATCCAATAACAATAAAGATCACAAACCATTTTGAATGGCACCAATTTTTTGTGAATCGAAAGGTGATGCATTTGAGTGAGAAAAAAAAACTATGAAAGGTTTCAACTGCATTGGAGATCTAGAGGATTATCAACTCTATAAACCAACTATAGAGATTCAAATTAAAAACAGTTGATAATGTTAGATGGAACTTTTTCGTCCTGGACATACCTATCTACTATAACATCCAAGGTAAGGCATGTTTTTTGTGTGTAGGCGTATTTTTTGCGTGCACAGCTGTGATCAGATGTTTGTGTTATTGTGTGTGTGCAACTGTAGTTTAACTGATTTTTAACTGAAATTTGGGAGAAGGATGTGGTTTGACTGATTGTGAATTAGAGTTAATACAGAAATTTCAAAAATATGTAATTTGGATATGCAGCATACTAAATAAATATGTATCATTCATACCCCCCCCCAACATTTTCATTTTCAAATGTAATATCTCAAAAACGGTTAAACCGATTTTGATAAAACATGTCAAAGGACCATAGTTGGAAAACCGGTGTTCAAATAACAAAACCCACATTCGATTTAAGAGCTACAGTGCCACAGACAGGCACACATAGCAGCCAAACTTATAACACTCTTCTTTTTGAGTTGGGGGTTGAAAATACTGATCCATTATTTTAAAATCAACAGATGACCAACCAACCCAAATAAGTAGGTACCTACAAACTCGTCACAACTTGTTTCAAAAAGACTACAGTCTACAGACGGTATCTACTTACCAACTTACCTACTTCCCATCTGTGGTTTCTGGAAATTTCAAATCATGCATAGCATCTTTTATTGAACTACATATATTGCTATGAAAACGTCGACAGATCTAGGTAAAAGATAGATATGGTTGACTTAATTTCATTACAATTATTTGTAAATACTGAAATTTCTTTGTCAACTCAGCTGAAGAATTTTACCAGCATTTTGCGAAGCTTTACTTCTAATTCACGAGTTATAGTGGTAAACAATAAACACAAACAGGTTTTACCAGCATTTTGCGAAGCTTTACTTCTAATTCACGAGTTATAGTGGTAAACAATAAACACAAACAGGTTTTACCAGCATTTTGCGAAGCTTTACTTCTAATTCACGAGTTATAGTGGTAAACAATAAACACAAACAGGTTTTACCAGCATTTTGCGAAGCTTTACTTCTAATTCACGAGTTATAGTGGTAAACAATACACACAAACAGGTTTTACAGGTTCACCCAACTGTGCTTTTGGAATTTGGATACTTGTCTAAACATGTCATACTTTCGGCGCTAGTGTTACTGCCGTAGCGTGTACTCCCAGAAAAAGGCCTATGAATTAGTCTGCAACATGTTTGGCTATACTAGACTCACATATTTATGCGGTCAACCGTAAGAAATATTTATGAACTACGATTTTGACAAATATTTCCCAGGTTTTCAGTCAAGTTAGTGTCAAAATTGTTGGTTACAGTAATTGCTATTGATATAGTAACTTCATGCAACTCGCGTTTAATATAGATGTGCTCTCAAGAACTGGGACAAATGGATTGAATGAGCAAATAAAATTATGTACCTATTTGGTATTGGATACAGTTCAGACAGACAATAGTATGTTAAAAAATCATTTCCCTTGTGTGTAACCGTTTTTGACATTGGTTTTGTTGTACATATTTATGACATTTCCGTTTGTAAGAAGAAGACAACCTATTTTAGCTAATGGAGCCTTGAGTGATGTTTATGAGTAAGACACTTACTGTTTAACACACACAACTTTACAGTAGTATTTGCCATCTCTTTTCCGCACAATGTCTGGTTGAAAAAGATGGCCAACACAAAAGCAATAATGAGTGTATTAGCATAAGAATAAATAATAACATAGCAGAACGGAATCTCTTTTGACAGAGTCCAGAACGCCGCTATTTATATACCTACTTCCCCCTTCACGCCGTTACACCCCTCTGTCATCCAGGCATGTTGCTAGGGTTGCTTGCTATTAAATATTAGGTACTTACGTCTTATCACTAAGATATAAGTTTTTCTTTACTTTGAGGTGATCATTCCAATATTACAAAATATGAGATTAATAAATCATTACATAATTATAGACACTTCTAAATAAGAAGTTATTATAAGTGCCATAGCAAATGAAGCCTTTTAAGGTGATTTAAGTAAGTATTACTTACCTACAAATATAAAATAAAATACATACAGGCTCACGTAAAACTATTACAACCAGATTATAAACAACCAAATGCGCGTGTGTCGACGCCGGCCGTGACAGCCTAACTGAGTAGACTGTTTAACGAACTCTAATATCGTGACCTTGAGCCCGTCCGGAGCGGGAGTTTCCGTTCTACTATGTTATTATTTATTCTTATGGTATTAGACATACCTTTAACTAAAGAAGTTATAACAATATGCATAGTCATATATGTGTACTGGGTTAATATGTCTACAATTAACAGCTAATCATTTAAAACTGTTATTAGTGAGTGAATTAGACAGTCTATAACTAAGTCTCAATGAAATTAACTTTTAAATGTAAGAATTTCTATAAAATGAATGTTGTTGTTCTAGTTGTATTGAATTATGGTGTCATACATAACATGGTCACTTGCACTGTAGCCAGTTTGAATAATTCTGCAAATCAAGTGAGTTATAGACATAGTAGAACGACCTTTCCCTCGGGCCAGGGAAAAATCAATCTTATGACAATGTCATAAACATTTTGATTGCGGAAAGCTTTTCTCACTTTAACTATACACAATTGGCCTCATCTTCAATTTCCATTAGGTGGGATTAGGATAATAGTCAGTTTTTAGTAAAAGAAACAAGAAAAAGTGATTCATACAGTTCCATAAACCTTCTTATTGGTCCAATTCGGACTTTTAGGTGAAGGCATCAAAGATTTTAAACGAGGAATGCGGTTACCCTTTCATTTCATCGTAACAGAATAACATTATCTTACTTTCTAGAAGGAGGAACTATTATTATTACTTGAAACACCTGCTTCGTAACCAAAACAAACTGACGTCATTTGTAAGCTAAGTGTTTTTAACGGATTTTATGAGGTTTAGGCACAATTCAAGCTTCGAATTTGGAAGCAAAAGCGTAACGTGGAACTAGTTTTCTAATCAAGTGAAAGTTTTTACCTTAACGCACGAACTTTTCTGTAAGGCGGACTCATTGATGGAGGAGCCAGCGAACCAGGCTTGTCCTCTTCGTCAGGATAGCTAAAATCCAGTTTCCTAGGAAACACCGGTGGGATTGGACTCAAATTCTCCGTAAATGTATTGAATGAGTCTGACATTTCTTCCGACAGTTCAGTAGAGTTTAGCTTATTATTTTGTCCCATATTCATTCTGTACCATTCAGTCATGATTAACAAGTCATTGATAACACTTCACTCAACAACAACACTGAAACTTAATCTTAACACTTATACGACACTGAAAATTAACAAAAATCCCTAAACAAAGCACACTTACAATTCACGTACGTTATGGCGGATGACGCATAGCACCTGTTTAAAGTGTGCGGCAAATCACAGCACAGTATTTAACCGGTGCGATGAATACGGACTTGCTATTGGCTCGCGTTATTTTTTTTAAATAACGATGGCTCACTTACGCTTTCTATTGGTCAAATTATGGACGCGTTCTGAGATAAGAAGTGCGTTTAGTTATTCAGTTTCAAACAAATTGACGAGTTTCGTTCATAACATTAGTGGAATCAAAACTAAACATTCATTAAACAAAACGTATTTTAACTTTCAGGATAACTTTAACAAAATCTTATAAGGTAAAATAACACTGCAGTTTTTATAGAATGCATCAAATTAGCACCAAAAGTAAAATAAATTGTCATTTTGGATTTTGGCGGGCTTTTCAACAGGGCGGTCATAAATTTTTCACTTATAGTTAATTTTGTATATATTTTAAAGTTTACGTATCTCATATTAATTAGTGTATCATAGTATTATTCTAGGTAAGTTTTTATACATTTTTTATATAAAAGGGGTGAAAATTTCTTAAATATGGAGACTGATGTCTCCATAGAACCTCCGGATCCTCCCGATCCTCCTCCGTTTTCTTCTCTGATAGAAGCAGCCAATATGATTGACTTTATTGACTTTCAAACAGTTTCTCACGGAAGAAAGAGCAAAAAATCTAATTCCAGCCGGACTATTAATTTTAAAAACAAAGAAAAGCCTCGGCTTGTGAAACCGGTACATACTGCTATGGCGGGAATTATATCTAATGAGGTTAATCGTATGGATCGTACTGCGCAATTAATAAAACCAATACCAGACAATGACTCCAGCTCTGTTGCTGATAGGAACACTCAACAAACTCTTACGCAACACAACTTAACTTTCCGGTCGGAATATTTGCTGAGTGATCCTGGCCCATACATAGTTTATGTCGAGCTAGTAGCTGCCAATCCCCAAGGGGATAATAGCACACTTCATCCTGTTAAATTTGGCTGTTTCCTTTACCAGAATAATATAAAAAACATACTTGATGATGGAATCAAGCGGATTGGTAGGAACAGACTGGAGATAAGGTTCAAAAACATTCAAGACGCAAACTCATTTCTACAAAATGTGAAGTTACCAAAAGGTAATTTCAAAGTATACATACCCGCGTTTAACATTTGCAAAATGGGTATTGCTAGGGGCATCCCCATTGAATGGTCTCATGAGGAAATTTTGTCAAATGTAAGAGTTCCTGAAGGCTTTGGCCCTATTATAAGGACGAGGCGACTTAGCAAAAAAACTGTTACAGTAGAAGGTGTTGTTTGGCTGCCGACTCAGACGGTTGTACTTACCTTTGATGGTCAGGCGTTACCATCAAAGGTATTTGCCTACTATTCATCACTTCCGGTTGAAATGTATGTATACCCGACCATTCAGTGTTTTAATTGCTGCCGCTTTGGTCACACCCGTACTCAATGTAGAAGTAAACCCAGGTGTTACAAGTGTGGGGATGAACATGATGGTGCATCTTGCTCAGCTGAATCTTTTACTTGTATTAACTGTGGCGGAATACACAAGGCTACAGATCGAAGCTGTCCAGAACTTCAAAGACAAAAAAATATCAAACACTACATATCATCCCACTCCATTTCATATCAGGAAGCTGAAAAGCATTTTCCCAGCGTAAAACCATCTTATGTAGAAATTCTGAGTCATTCCCAAAATACAGCAGAGATCAAAACTATAGAAACTGTCAGTCCTCCATCCCCACATGTAGTTTCATACAAAAGAACTGTTTTTAAACACTCTAGAACACCTCCCTCCATTAATAAAGGGTATAATCACGCAGATCACAATGCTTTAGTAAATAGTTTTAATATTCCTCCTCCAACAAATGGTGTAGCCAATCGAAAACAAATGAGTAATTCTGAAAATGAAAATGAAACTGAAACAATTACTGAATTATTAAAATCTTTAATAAATATTATAACTAATTCGCAAGTACCGGACCACGTTGCTAAAATATTAATAAATAACATCTCACTATCTATTTTCGAATGCTTCAGACATGGATATGGTCCTTCAATGGAACACTAGAAGTGACTCTAGACAATCGGACATTCTTTATTTACTAGGTAAATACAATCCATCTGTGCTAGCTTTGTCAGAAACCTGGCTAAAACCAGGTTCTAGATTTAAGGTCTCTGGTTTTAACATTATCAGAGATGACCGAATTGATGGGTATGGGGGCTCTGCCCTATTAATTAAAAAGAATTGTGTATTTTCCTCTTTACAACTCCCGACTTTCGGTAATAACAACTTGAACGCTGTAGCAGCTCGTATTGGTAACATTTCTTTTCTTTCTATTTACATCTCTCGTAAAGATACTTCTGTAATCCCGATATTAAAAAATATCATAGAAATATTGCCTCCCCCGGTCGTTATTTTAGGGGATTTTAATGCACATCATTCATTATAGGGTGCTCCAAATGATGATGTATTAGGTATTCTTTTAGTTGAACTGTTAGATGACTTAAATCTATGTGTAATTAATGACGGATCAGCAACGCGTTGTCGTATTCCTGGGCAAAATCCGAGCTACATTGATTTATCTATTTGCTCTTCATCTCTTTTTTCCCTTCTTTCTTGGAAATGTTTATCCATGTCTCATGGGAGTGATCATTATCCTATTATTTTAAGGTTTCCTAATCATGCCATTAAAACTATTGAATCATTACCCCCGTTGCTTAAATACAAACTAACAAGGTGTGATTGGGTTTCTTTCGGCAATACTTTGGAAGATAAAATCCAAGAATTTCCTAGAGTCACACCAGATAATTTAGTTTTTTTTTTTTTTTTTTTTTTTTTTTTTTATGGCTATGCCTTTTGATTAAGCCAGCGTCATGTCGATATAACTTTGTAGAAAAATTACGGAGGCGAAAAAGTATCGGTTGCTATTCCTGAAAAAAAAAGGATTAATGACCAACCAAAGGTATACCAAAAACCCATTTTAATACAACCATGCTAATAAAAAGATAATGTATAATTATTATGGATATAAATGTAATAATAATTGATACTTACAAGCAGGGAACTTCAATCTACGCAAAGGAAAAAATCTATTTAAAGGATTACACCCCAACAACCACCAGAGCATATACATTTAGTTCTATGATACACTTATAAAATAAAAAGTTATACTTAGTTATAGCTTCAGATCATTTTGCTGACAGAATTGAGCCAATGCAAGAAATATTTCCTTTTTTTGTTTTTGATCAAATTGCAAAAGCTCTATAATGTGAGTTGGAAACGGTACCCTCAATCTTATCAGTTCGTTATAAAAGGTGGAATTGTCATATTTGCTGCAGGAAAAGAAGATATGATTGAGGGTTCCTTCATCCAACCCACACTCACAAAGAGAGGAGTCTCGGATACGAATTTTTGCCAAATGAGAGGCAGTACAACAATGGCCAAGACGCATCCGAATGATTGTTGAGCAATATTCTTTTGAGATGAAAGTTTTAGCAAACCAGGGCTTCCTTGAGACCTTTGGTTGCACTAGTGAAAAAAGTCTGCCCTTATTTTTGCTTGATAATGTCCAATTGGAGGACCATGAACGCATTAGATATTCCGAAGATAATGCTGCAACATCATGGCAATAATTTTTAAAAGGAACCTTGTCACCGTCCACCACCGCTTTCTTGGCCAATTGGTCAGCTTTTTCGTTTCCAGAGACTCCCGAGTGGCCCGGGACCCACACGAGTGTTACTTCATATCCTCTTGATTTGCATATGGTGAGACATTCCTTAATCTGATATATAATTGGATTATGAAATTTGATTGAAAAAGGGTTTGAGAGCAAAGCTTGTAGGCAACTACGAGAATCAGAAAATATGATGGTTTTTTTCAACCTGAAAATTAAAACGAATTTAACACTTTCCAATATTCCTATACATTCCCCAGTATAAACAGAGGTTTCCGGAGGGCATTTTACTTTCTGAACAATATTATACTGAGCATGATATATTCCCACCCCTACGCAACCAACAGGCGACAATTTCGAAGCATCGCAGTAAATTGTGTTCCAATCATGCCATTCACGATTGAGAATTTGTTGAAGGTATTCGTCAGCATGTGAATCGTTACGACAAATATCAAAATCAAGTATAACTCGTGGCTGATACGTAACCGTGCTGTACTTGAACTCAAACAGGGGGAGATTTTGGGAATGGTGAACTGGATCTTTTATGGTTTGGAACTTCCGCAAACTGTTAACAAGGCAGGGAGGGCCATTATAATTGGAACTAGGAGCAGATTTAAGATCGAGTAGCCTATTTAGTACTGGATGACGAGAGAACTGAAGCGCACGGAACAAATAGCTATCAGCCAAAAATTGCCTACGTAGGTTTAAAGGAGGATCAGCACATTCCACTTGCAACGCGTTTATGGGGCTTGATCTCATTGCTCCCGATATAATTCTTAATGCTTTCGACTGAATGAGATCTAATTTTCTAAGGCCTGCCTTATTACCCGGCACCAAAAGGAACGATCCATAATCCATTACGCTTCGGACGATTGCGTTATATAGTAGTCTAAGAGAGGTTGGATGGGCTCCCCACCAAACCCCAGAGAGACATCTGAGCGTATTGAGACCGCGTTCACACTTTTTAACAATATGATCAAAGTGTAAGGCACCGGACAATCTGGAGTCTAGAACCACTCCGAGAAATTTAAAGTGAGAGCAAACAGGAATCTCCACGCCATTGATTGAAATGTTTATACTAGGAGTTACTCGTTTACGGGTAAAAACAACAGCAGTGCTTTTCGTTGGGGAAAGTGACAAGCCATTCCTAGTTAACCATGAATTTACCGATTGAAGCGAAGTCGAGATTGATTCACTAGCTGAATCTATATTATTATTAGAAGAATAAACCAGCAAGTCATCCGCATATTGTAAAAATTGACAATCAGCAGCAAAATCCTCCAAATCATGTGTATATAAATTGTACAGCAGCGGGCTAAGGACAGACCCTTGCGGCAGTCCACGCCAGACCAATCTTGAAGGATTTATTTGCGGGTCCCTTCCGCGAAAAGTAATTAGTCGCTCTGAAAGTAGGTTGCCCACTAGGTTGGCCAGCCTCTCCGGAATTCTCAGCTTGCGGAATTTTTCCCTGAGAATGGGGAGCTGGACGTTATCGTAAGCAGCCTCCACATCCAAGAACACAGCGACCACCGATGCTCCCCTCGAGAAAGACAGTCGTATATCGGAAGTAAAAATGCTGAGGCTGTCGATTGTGCTTTTTCCCTTTCTAAAACCGTACTGAGTTTTCCCGAACAGACCCTCCCTCTCCATATACCATTCAAGTCTATTTTTTATAAGGTGTTCTAAAATCTTAGGCAAAACTGAAGACAAAGCAATAGGACGATAAGATCGTGGATCATTAGGATCTCTAGCTGGCTTCAAGATAGGAATAACTATTTGGGATTTCCATGCTGAAGGCGGACGGCCTGAAAGTAAGATACAATTAATAAGGTTAAGGAAGTATTGAAGGAAGGGTTCACCTGCTTTAGCTATAAAGGAGTAGGGAATGCCATCATGGCCCGGAGAAGAATCTTTTACTGCTTTTAAGACATTTTTTAACTCCTGAATGGTGAATATTTCATCTAAAGGGTCGATTGTCTCGAAGGCAGGATGTTCAATGGGTAAATCAAAGACACCAGGAACGTGTGGAGGGGCTATGTTAGACAAGAAGGACTCCGCCCATTCCTGTGAGGATGGGTACGGACAAGACCGAGAGTTATAGGATCGTCTAAATCGCTTTATGTTATTCCAAACTACCGTAGATGGGGAGGTGGGGCTTAACGATAGACAAAATGTTTTCCAGCCGTCGCATTTTTTGTTTTTAAGTAAAAGCTTAGTCTCATCCATAGCATTCTTTAAAATTTGAAAATTCTCCGGCGTCATATTGGCAGAATACATACGTTCAGTTTTTTTCCTATTTTTAACAGCTTGAGTACATTCTTTATCCCACCAAGGTGGAGACGGGAATCTACCTACAGCTGCATTCTTGAGAGGGAAGACTTTATCTGCAGTGGATTTAATAGCACGAACTATGGCGTCGGAGCAATGTTCAATTGAAGACGCCGTAATTAGAGGAAGAGAGTTAATTTCAGTATTTAAAATATTTTTATAAGTGTCCCAATCAACTCCATTGATATTATAGACCAAGAGAGGTTCCATGACAGGTGCCCTTTTTTAAGACAAAAATGGGAGGCTAAGGAGAATAGGAAAGTGATCACTCCCATATGTACTATCTAGGGCTTCCCAGGTGATCTGCGATGCAAGTAAGGGTGAGCATAAAGACAAATCCACTGCACTGACCGAATGACCTGGTAAAGTACGTAAAGTTGGGGATCCTGAATTTAGAAGACAAAGGTTAACTGTGTCAAGTACTTCCATAAATTGTTCTCCAAGAGAGTCATTATTATCACAACCCCACAAGTGATGATGAATATTAAAATCGCCCATTATAATACATGGGTGCGGGAGCAATGCGATTAATTGTTTCAACTCGGATAAAATTTGAATAGATGGACTAGGGATGTATAAAGACAGAAAAGAGATTCCTTCTACGCGAGCACATATTGAATGCCAATTGTTACTAAGTTGTGGAGTGGGTATGAGAGTGAATGGGTAATGGTCTCTGATAAACAAGGCACATCCGGCACGTCCATCAGCCCGGCAGTCCATCAGAGACACATATCTGGGTAATTTAAAATTATTCTCAGATTTAAGCCATATTTCTGATACAGCTATTGCGATAGGATTGTACTTGTTGATTAAGAAGATGAGGTCATGTTTCTTATTGCTGATACTACGGCAGTTCCACTGTATTACTGACTGGTCCATTATTGGAAGAAATAAGTAAGGAGGAAATGAATGGAGCAACGTGGGATAGCAGAGAAGGATTAGCCAGAGGGCTAGATGGTGAGAAAACTTTGACAAGAGAGGAAATAATTTTTATAAGCTCATTTATTAGAGCTTCATTTGATTGTTCGGTGGGCCTCTCACGGAACACTGGTTTGGTTGGAATTACCGGCTCTCTAGTAAGATCATCGTGAGCTTTTTTGTCGTAACCTTTCCTAGACGGAGGTGGAGAGCGAGGGTTATAGAATATTGTCCTTTTGTAAGACGTGGATCCTTGTGACGGTGGGGAGGATGTGGCATGAGCATATGTTTTTTGTGTGACCCTAGTATGTAGACTCGATGCCTCGGAATAGGAAATATGTTCATCAGCCATAGTTTTTTTGATGGCTGCTTGTCGGTTAAATTCTGGGCAGGCCTTGCTATTAGCAAAGTGACCCATACCCAACCCCTGGGGACAATTACAACAATAGCCCTCCTGAGGGTCCACCGAACAAGTATCTCCAATGTGGGAGCCACTGCATCGGTAGCATCTGGGAAGCGAGCGGCACTTTTCTTTCGTGTGCCCGAAACGACAACAGCGAAAACACTGTATTGTTGGCAATTTGTATTGCTCTACCGGCAGGGAATTGAAGCACATGTAGACCCTACTCGGTAAAGACTGCCCATCAAAGGTGATGACTACCGTTTCCGACGGTAGCCAGGAATATGAGCCATCAGGATTGTTTTTTTTAAAGTTTAGTCTTCTAAGTTTAATGGGGCGCGCGCCTCCGGAATTGTCAGGTACCTGAATTTTTTCTAATACCTCTTCTGGGGACCATTTGGAAGGCACTCCTCGAACTAGTCCGAGCCTCGTTACATTGAACGAAGGAACAAAGGCCTTATATTTATGTTGTATCAACGTCGGTGAGGTCAGAAACAAGTTAGCATCTCCGCCTGAGTGGAAACTAATGGACACTCGGTTACGTCCAATTCTCTTAACACTTCCCTCAATGACGTTGGGAAACTCTCTTATTCTGTTTTGGAGAAACAGGCCAAACGATATAGGGTGGAGTATAGTACCAGAGTCGGGGGAGGTCTCTAATTTCTGCACGTGGACTACAAAAGGACCCTGGTCGCACTCAGAATATTTCTCACGCCCGATGGGAGTGAAGGGTGATATAGGGGTCTGGGTCTGGGGCTCAATGGGTGAGTCCGTGACTAAGTGAGCCGGAGGAGTCAATGATGACGAAGCCTGATCACAGCTTTTTTGACCTAACAGAAGTGGAGTGTCAGGTTGAGTCCGATTATGATTACTATCAGAGTTATCCGACCATCTCGTGGACGACGCGGACGACGCTGCCCTCGAACGAGACCGTTCAGCAACCCTATCTTTGTTTTTATTTCGCTCCCTTTCACGAGCCTGCCTTCTATTTTTTTTATTTTTCCCCGCCATTATTACCGCCTGGCTTTTCTCAAACTCTTCATGATCGACTAAAAAGACATTTTTATCTAGTACTGGGCGAAAAACTCCCCCTCCAGGGTCATCTAAGCCAGCATTCTCACTCATGGGAATGCTGGCATAGACTACCCGCACACCGTAAGAAAATAATTAATCTACCGAATTTAAATCCAAATACCACATAAAACCACTTACCGACAAAACCACCACCAAGAAATGCAGGAATAGCAACTCTTTTATGAAGATAGTAACGATTATAACATTAATCCAACTACAAATACTGAAAACCGAAGGTACTACAATCTTGAACACAACCGCTCGCGATCGACACTCAACCGGCTCTCTAATTTAGTTGACTCTTATAATAACCTTATTTCCAGCTTAATTATGACAGCTGATAAACATTTTCAAGTTAAAAATGTTGCCAGAGGCCGTAGGTCTTCCCCACCATGGTGGGATGATGAATGTTCGGAAATAATCAAAAAAAGAAATAAGGCAGAGAGAGATTGCAACATACAACTAGATCTAAATTCATTCCTAAAGTTCAAAAATGTTTCAGCTGCAACAAAACGATTTTTAAAGAAGAAAAAGAGGTTGAGTTGGCGCAACTTTTGCGCCTCTCTATCTCCAGACACCTCAATTAGCGTAGTCTGGGATAAAATTAGAAAATACAGAGGTTCCTGTAATAATACTGCGCTCACTTCTTTTAGCACTGATTGGGTTGAACCTTTTTTAAATAATCTGGCGCCGGAATTTGTTCCATATTATAGTGAAATGCCGTATAGATATACTTCTCCTAGTCCGAATTGCAACATTTTTAATTTAAGCTCCCATTTTTCTTTAGCTGAATTAAAGCTGGTTTTAAAACGTCTTTCTGATTCAGCCCCTGGTGTTGACGGCATACCTTATTCTTTCTATATTAATTCAGAAAACGATACTTTAGAATACATTTTAGACATTATTAATATAGTAGTTGATACAGGAATTATACCTGATAGTTGGAAACAACAAATAGTAATCCCAATTTTGAAACCACACAAGGATCCGTCTAATCCAGCATCGTATCGGCCAGTTGCTCTTTCAGTTACCGTTTGTAAAATTTCTGAACATTTAATTAAAAATAGATTAGAATGGTTCATTGAAAAAAATAATATCTTTCCCAGTAGTCAATTTGGATTCAGGAAAGGTAAAAGTACGATGGATAGTCTTAACTCTTTTTCTTCTGATGTTTTAATTTCCTTTTCTAATAATGAATCTGTTGTAGCTGCTTTTCTCGACATTACAGCTGCATACGATAACGTTAATCTTCTTTTATTGAAAAGAAAAATGTTGTCTATTAACATTCCTACTAAATTCGTGGATTTTTTATTTAACTTATATACCGGCCGTTCAATATCCGTACGTGTCCCTGGCGTTAACCTTCCTTCCAGGCTTATCTGGAAAGGTGTTCCCCAGGGATCCGTTTTAAGCCCTCTTCTCTATAACATTTATACTTATAATCTGGACCAGAGCGTTATACCGACGAGCTCTATTCTCCAATATGCAGACGATTTAGTCGTATATAGTATTGATAAATCAGCATGTTTAGCCGCTGGTATTGTCCAACAAAGTTTGAATGAACTATCGAAATGGTTAGCTGAACACGACTTAAACATATCAGCGGATAAGAGTGTAGTAGTTACTTTTTCGAGAAGAAAAACTAGTAGTAATGTTAATTTATGTATAGAAAATTCAAGTATACCAAATTCAAACGAAGTACGTTTCTTGGGTGTTAAGTTAGACTCCAAAATGTCGGGCTTAGCACATATAAATCATACCGTTGGTAAATGTGAAAAAACCGTAAATTTATTGAGATCACTAGCAGGAGTATGGTGGGGCGCCCATCCTTCCACCTTAAAACTGGTTTACAATGCACTTATAAGAAGTATTTTAGACTATGGAACTGGGTTATGTCCATTAACTAAACAAAGCCAGCATAAGTTGAACCTCATCCAGTCCAAAAGTCTTAGGATAATTGCAGGTGCCATGAAAAGTACTCCTATAAACGCACTCCAAGTTGAATGTGGAGATCCTTCACTTCATCTTCGGAGGCAATTTCTTTGTGATCGTTTTTTTTTCAAAATCATTCAGTATCTATAACTACATCCTCTTATTTCCAAAGTAACAGCCCTTCACAATTTAATCGATAGCGGCAATTCGACATATTGGCGTAATAAATCAGTACCTCCTATAGTTATGAGCTATAGAAAATTTTTAGATCTCAGCTGTAATGTAGTAAAAACTTCTTGTCACCCTCTGTTCGTATATAATTATGAAGTTTTGACTTTTTCTCCATCAATTAATTTAAGCATTGGGATATCAAAAGCTACTACTGAGCCCGAGGTGAAATTAAACAAGTTTATTCAGGAGCATGATAGTAATGCAGAAGTTTTCTTTACTGATGCATCTAAAATATCAACTCAGGATCGCGGCTCTGTAGGTGCCACTTTTTTACAAAAGTCCTCTGGCTACTTCAGACTTTTTAAGTATCCATATTTGTATTCAATTTTCTCTGGTGAGGGTATGGCTATATTAGAATGCGTTAATTACATATTAGAAAAAAAAATTACTAATGCTCTAATCTTTACTGATTCTTTGAGTTTTCTTCAGTCTGTTCTTTCCAATCCGTTTGATAAAAATGATTTTTCATTCCTCTCGTTATCGGTGAAGCACAAACTAAAACTCTGTGCGGATTTAAATATTTCCATTGTTCTTGCTTGGATTCCGGGGCATAAAGGAATTCAAGGAAACGAATCAGCTGATCAACTTGCTGGGTTGGCTACTACTAATGGTAATGCAACATTCTCGGATATTTATAGTCAAGATATAATTAATATTGCTAAATGTTCTCTAATTGAGAGTTGGAATCAGGACTGGTCTGATCCAAACCAGCGAAAAGGTAGATTTCTCTTTCAATTTCATCCCATAGCTAGTGTGAAACCATGGTTTTCCAAGTTGAAATGGAACAAAAAAACCACTTCTATAATTTCGAGACTAAGATTAGGACACTGCTCGTCTCCTGCTCATTTGAGCAGGCTTAAAATCAGAGACTCACCTCTTTGTGATTGCGGCATAGAAAGTGGTAACATTGAACGTATTTTATTTAATTGCAGCTTATACGATAATCCATCCCTACATGACGTTCTTGTCAGGAATAAAGCTCCTCTTCCGTATAACCTGTCCTGTATATTATCGCTGACTCATAATAAGTATATAATATCATTATCCAAATTCCTATCCGTACACAATATAGTATTATGAACAAATTATAACTTACCCTTATATTCGTTTATTTATTGCCCTATCTACACATTCCCTGCCCAAAAAAGTCCTTACCCACAAAATCTTCCAATCATCCGAAACTGTCCTCCTTCACTTACCTCCTTATGAAGAAAGAAAAAATATTGAAAATGCGCGCAAGATCGAACTGGAAGATTTACCAACATTCACCACAACATGACGCTGGCAAAAATGGTCTCGTAATACGAGTACCGATTGCCATATCTGGGGAACATAGTTTCCCTGTTAAGAAGAAGAAGAAGAAGAAATTGTCATTTTTATTCTAGTGTTGCTATCATCAGATCTTATCCCCAAATTTCTTAATATAATAGTATGGAAACCGGGCAGTTATTATTATTAAAAATACGAATTTATTACCAACAAAATTAAAAGCGCGAACGATCGTTGACAGTTCTGGGCGCACCTCTCCTATAAATACTGCTGGCAAGCTTGCTCCGACTTATCTGTGTTAAAAATGAAAATAAAGTTATGGCTTAAAAGTCTCTGGACCTGGGCCAAAAATATCTGTCTTGAAAATGTTGTTTTTACCCGACTACCAAAGGGAGGTTACAGCAAATTTATATACACACTAATGTACTTACTCGCTAATCCTGAAGCTAAGTAGCAGTTCTTGCACTGTTTTGTTCCGGTACGGAGAGTAACTAGAGTAAGACAGCCAGTGTAATTACGGGCACAAGAGGCATTTCATCTTAGCTCTAACTCCCGGGGTTGCGCGTGTCTATGGACAGTGGTGATCACTCGCCATCAGGTGACCCCACTTGCTCGTTTGCCTTCCTTTGCGTATAAAAAAAGAACCGACACTGATGTGTGTGTGCAGTAAGTAAATTATCTCGCATCCACGTGTGCATTTCGGGATGAGAGAGCGTGGCGAGCACGGTGTGTGTGAAAAGGTGAAGCGGACCGCGGCCTGTCGAGACGCAGGGCCTCAGCTCGAATTAATTCGTTACCTACGTCCTTTGCTCGCGTCACATACGCTCTCGTACAGTTCTCAATCGACCGGCAGCACAGAGTAACTTTGTTCATCATGATTTCTTTAAATAAAAAAAATCGCTGCTATGCCTGGAACTAAATTATCGCGTTAACGCACACGTGCCATTACTAGGTCACCGGTGCGCAAGTTACACCGACAGGGCAGTGACGCGCCTGTGGTTATAGGCAAATCCCTACCAAATCCTTAATTACAGTTATTTACTTCAACGGCTTTAGCGGTATTATTCACACAACACATGGCAAGTGAAATTTTGACACTTGACACTTCTGACGGTACCTATACATTGGAAAATACTGCAGGGGACTCCCGGAAGCGAAAAATACCCGTAAAAACGTAAATAAGGCAGCATGAATTGTATAAGTGAAATAAAATCAGTGATATAATTGTGTAAATCAAGTTTATTATCAACAATGGCGCTTAAATTCTTCATACTGTGCGTAGCGTTATGTCTTCCGTATATTTCTTTGTGTCAGCAAAGTAAAGACGGTATAGTGTTCAATTACAACAACACGTAAGTTATTTTGAACATGTCGTGTACTTTCTTAAGTTTTTTCGTCGTTTATCAAGAAATAGTTACTATCTGGGTTTTCTTTAATTGCAAGGAAAAATCGATGAATGAAGTTGTTGACTCCCATAATCCCATTTAATGAGGAAAAACTTTTTTGCATGTGCTATTTTCTACTATTATTATACTTAAACTGTTCGCCTATTTTCTGTGACATTTTGTACTAAATTTCGTGTACTTCTTTTACTTGTAATAATTGAGCTATTATGTTTATTCAAATTTTTAGTTTAGTTTATTGACGACCGGATGCCCTAGTGGTTAGGAACCCTAACTATGAAGCTTGAGGTCCCGGGTTCGAATCCCGGTTGGGGCAGATGTTTTTATGATGAATACAAACATTTGTTCTCGGGTCTTGGATGCTTAATATGTATATAAGTATGTATTTATCTATATAAGTATTTTTATCCGTTGTCTAGTACCCATAGTACAGGGTTTGCCTAGTTTGGGGAAATAGACAAACAGACTTGACAAATATTTTAATCATAATCACACAAGTGGACAATGATACGCACGCATCAGCTATTAAGCTGCCTGTGCATCATAAATAATAATAATAATAATAATAATAATAACTTGTCCCCTGATATTTATTTAAAAAAAAATTAAAGAAATAAATAAATAGGCAAGGCTCTTCAAAATTATTGCAGAGCATACATAAAAAAAAAAAGTTTCTCCCCAAAAACACAACTTTACCCTTTTCTAGGGTAATTACCACCGCATTGTTACTGATTCAGTGGAATGTTTCAAATTTATAATGTTTCTTTCTACTTATGCTTATGATAAAAAGTTATTAGCCTGAATGATGCTACAAACAATAATTGATTAGTAGCTATTTTTAATGAGGTCATTAGCTGTCTGTACCTAAGTGATAGGGTAGCATATGCAAATGAATTTGTTTGTTTATTACCCCCCAATGTTAAAGAGAAGTGTTATAAGTTTGACCTGTGTATCTGCATATCTGTCTATGGCATCATAGCTCCCAAACGGATGGATGGATTTCGATGTGGTTTTTTTGATCAAAAGCTAGTTTAATCAAGATGGTTCTTAGCTGAGTTTCATTACAATTGGTTCTAACGTTTTTGAAATATTGAACTTTGTGGTATGTAATTATGGACCTCCGTAAAATAACGCTTGGTAAATTTTATCCACAACATAAAACATTCATCACTTTCTAGCAAATATGCAAGTGTGAGAGGGACAAATGTCTTTTATTATTATTTTATTATTTAAATGCTTTATGTTGTGTATAAACATTATAAGTAAAGTAAATAGCCATGATACCTAGTGGTTAGACCTACGGCCTCTCAAGCAGAGGATTGTGGGTTCAAACCCCGGCTTACACCTCTGAGTTTTTTTGAATTTATGTGTGAAATTGCTTTTGTAATTTATCATTAGCTTTTCGGTAAAGAAAACCTCGTGAGGAAACCTGCCCACTCCGGCGAAGCAATTCGACGGTGTGTGTGATGTTCACAATCCGCGCTGGGCCCGCGTGGGAACTGTAGCCCAAGCCCTCTCATTCTGAGAGGAGGCCTGTGCCCAGCAGTGGGACATAAATAGGCTGATGACGATGATGACGAAAGTGACGGTATTTCGAGAACGTTGTAAGGTCTGGTTGCTAAGTGTGCAGAGTCAGGGTAGTGAATAGGGGTAGACACGCTCTCAAGAGTGAAGCTGTACTTGACTCTAACGTATACCAATGGTGTTTTGTTTGTTATGTGCTTTACTTACCTAATTTGGGGCAAGGCGGCCGACATAGAGACAATCTTTATCCTGCAGAAGAGGGCGGTCCGGTCTACTTACAATCTTGGCTCCCGAGATTCACTTAGAGAACCCTTTAAAGAAATCGACATCCTTACAGTAGCTTCTCAGTATATATATGATGTAATATTGTACACACACAAGAACATCAAATCTTTCAAGAAAGTGTCGGATGTGCATGGTTTCAACACTCAGAATAAGCATAAACTTGCTGTCCCTAAATTTCGTCTATGAAAAGTCAGTAAGTCTTTTTTGGGAAATTGCGTGAGGTTCTACAATAAAGTGCCTGTAGATGCATGGGAATTGCCTCACAATTCATTTAAAAGATACATAAAGACCGCTCTCTTGAAAAAAGCATACTACATAGTGGATGAATACTTATGTGATGGCACCACCTGGCCAAGGCTGAAAACAGAAGATAATTAGGACATCAATGTGTCCGGCTCTGTTGTCGTTGTCCGCTGCGTACTAATTGTAATACAATTGACATAAATAATGTTTTTATTTATTTGACGTGATGACATGAAATGTATATTTCATCAATTTTTGTTATTTGACATTTTTAGACCATATACATCTCCAGTTTATGTATATGTATTATTATACTTATTATTTGACCGTGGAGGCGTTTTACACCTCTGCTGATTTTTAATTTAGTTTAAATTGACCCTAGAGACTATACATCTCTAAGCCATTTAGATTAAGTATTATATTATAGTATTAATTCTGGGAACCTATACATCCCTTTGTAATTTAAATTTTCACAGATATTTGACCTGGAGACCCTATACATCTCCTGCTCAATTAAAACGTGCCAGTAGAGTAAAGTGTTCTGGTTTTGCTGTTCTAATAATTACTTTTTACACTTGTTTCTAAAATGCGGTTTTTTTTTCTCTCTTAATCTTTTAATGACAGAGTGAGGTTTCTTTGTGTAATTTGTCTGTGGTTACGTATTGTAAGAGCTAATGTAACTTGTTTTTAGAAAAAATGACTTTGTGCCAAGTTTCTTGCGGCGCATTCTTCTTGGCAATCATGGTCTTTCCGAAAGCGCTGGTAGACTCAAAAAAATGACGTGTAAAAGAGCATTCAACTGCCTATTTGCTGAATAAAATTTTGATTTTTGATTTTGATTTTTAATGTTACCGGTGCCTCTCCATGTTTTATGGTCACGAACAGTCCGTGTGTGTGTGTGTATGTTTATCTGCGTGTGCGCGACATGTGCGTGCATCCGTGCTTGTGTGTGTTTGAAAGTCTATAAGTGTATTGTGGGGGCGACTGAAGAACAGCGCCTGTTTGCCAACAGACCTTCTGGTCTGTGTGGCACAGGCATAAGCTGAGGCGCCTACCATTTCAATAGTTAGTAGTGTTCTTAATGTTATTGTACACTGGTTTAAGCTATACCTACAAACTATTGAATAAATGTCTTTTATTATTATTATTATTATTAAGTGCTTTTTTTTTCTATTTTAGATACAAATATGATGTGGAATACACCGTGTCTGTCAGTAAGAATGTTGAATACATCATGGAGTTTGAAGGGGTGAGTGTAGATTTTTTTATTTTATCTTGAATTTCATTTAGGTTTTGGTACACCTTTTGTGACCATGTCAGCCTCATGGGGAGACTCTAGGAATAATAATTAACGAAGCACTGCCTCCAGTGCCAGATTCCCTAGCAATGATGGAGCACTCTACAAATTTATAAATTTGGACAGCATCTCCAGTCAAAGGAGTCACTAACACAGGGTTAACCCCTCCATTACTCAGGTCCAAGCACCTCTAACATCTTTGATGTAGCCGAATCCCTCTCAGTAGGTCTGCACAACTCACAGTGCGACTTCTATCTCGCGCGAGAACAACTGCCCGTCCTTTTCTGTCACTCAGAATGCAGTGGGACGGGTGATAAAGTCTCGCGCGACAAACAAAGTCGCGGCCAGTCGTGCTAGCCTTGCAGATTTGAAGAGAAGGCGTGTGCCCAGCTGTGGGACGTTATAGACATAGTCGAAAAACTTTGTGTGCGTGTTTTTGGCATTTGTGTGGCAGTTTTGTTTTAGTGTGAGTTTGTAAGGACGTAACAAATTTTGACATAAGCGCAGACGTGTGCTGGACGTGTGTTCCTCGTCCCTCTCAAAAACTGGCAGAAAATTTGTATTGCATAGATAAGCCAAAGGCGCCTCCCGCCTGTCTGCTTTATGAGTAACCAGCTGTTGCCCGCGACTTTGTCCGCGTAGATTTCGGTTATCGCTATCCCGCGGGAACTATACAATTTTTCCGAATAAAAAGTAGCCTATGTTATTCCTCAATATTCAAAGTGTCTTCTCACCAAATTTTATCTAGATTGGTGCAGCGGTTTGCCCGTGAAGAGGTAACAAACAGACAGAGAGACAGAGTTACTTTCGCATTTATAATATTAGTTACGAAGTTAGGAAGGATGATCATGATACAGCAGTAATGTCTTCCCCAGGATTCTTACGACACTCCAGCCCGTGTGACTGTTGCCAGCAATTTCGCCAACAGCACATATCCACTCTTCGTTACTGCTAGGCAGCAAAAAGGTGAGGCTGCTTTCATTTCACAACCGAATAGACTAAAATTAAAAAAAATATTCAGCAAATAGGCAGTTGAATGCTCTTTTTCACGTCATTTTTTGAGTCTACCAGCGCTTTCGGAAAGACCATGATTGCCAAGAAGAATGCGCCGCATGAAACTTGGCACAGAGTCATTTTTAACCCCCAGCGAAAAAGAGGAGTGTTGTAAGTTTGACCTTTGTATCTGTGTATCTGTCTGTGGCATCATAGCTCTCAAACGGATTTACCTATTTCGATGCAGTTTTTTTTCAATCGAAATCTAGTTTAAAATACTGATGTAACTTCGATATATGTGTCTTTCTCTAAAATGCTGCGCCCTTCCGGGTTTCATGTGTTTGTGTTGTACCTTGACATGTGAATTGCATCGAATAAATGAATATGAATATGAATAAGTTTAATCGAGATGGTTCTTAGCTAAGTTTCATTAAAATCGGTTCACACGTTTTTACACGATTGCCCAAAGAAAAAGAGTGCATTGTTTTTGAAATATTTAACTATGAAATGACAATGTCGGGGGTTTTTCAACTTTACTAATAATAATAATAAATAAATAAATATCATGGGACAAATTGACACCAATTGACCTATTCCCAAACTAGGTAAAGCCTGTACTATGGGTACTAGACAACGGATCAACATACTTATATAGATAAATACATACTTATATACATATTAAACATCCAAGACCTGAGAACAAACATTCGTATTCATCATACAAACATCTGCCCCGACCGGGATTCGAACCCGGGACCTCAAGCTTCATAGTCAGGGTCGCTAACCACTAGGCCATCCGGTCGTCAAAGTTGGTCAGGTTATAGATTATAACACGACGATGATCTGAAGATGCTGTACACTTCCAGGAGTGTCATCCTGGCAGCTGCCGATGCTGGTCCAGACACCCAGCAGCCTCGAACAGTTCACCAACATATCCAGGACCCTCTGCCCGCACAACAACATGTTCTCCGAGGACGAGGAGACCTGTGGTGAGAGGATATACCGACCGACCGACCGACTGCAGACTGACCGAACGACTGCAGACCGACCGACCGACTGACTGCAGACCGACCGACATGCCGAAGACCAACCGACTGACTGCAGACCGACCGACTGACCGACCGATCGACCGACCGACAACCAATTCGACTGACCGACCGACCGACCGACTGACCAACCGACTGACTTTCCTCCGGCCGACCACCCAACCTATCGACCGACCGACCTGTGTTGAGAGGATGTAGATATAGGACCGACCAACCGACAGGCTGACGTACCGACCTAGCTACCAACCGCAAACCGACCGACCTTACATGAAATGGTATTGATATAAATTTTAATATCACGAAAATTATTACTTAACGGAACATGACGCCTTATCGTCAAACGCGCTTGGCTTCGCATTGTCATTCGCCATCTCTTTCTCGCTCGGTCTTGTACCGTTTAACAGAAAAAGATGGTAAATTCCAAGCACGCTTTATATATGATGTTTTGGCATGGTATATCCGTTCCCCAAAATATCTGTTTGGTCCAAAGCAAATCATACTTTACCTAAAAGTCCACATTTTATAATATTATATATCAAGTACCGTCCATCCATTTTGCAAGACGTTTCTTCTACTAGGTTTATAATCATAACATCTGTATTAGGTATGTAATAGGGTCACACGAGTGTTTTAAGGCCTAATTATGTGGAGTTGCATTCATTACTTTATCTACGCACATATTATAAGGACTCTAATATGGGTTCAGAAGCCGAAGGCATAATAAACCTGGCACGAATATGGCTGCTATTTAGGGCTGAAAAGGAAAAACTGAACCCTTTGTAGGATCACTTTGTTGTCTGTCTGTCAAGACCCTTTTTCTCTAGAGCACGTGGAGGTAGCAGACTGGAATTAATATAAAATATTCAAGCCTGCAGTCCCTTGAAGCAGTGACAAAATCAAACTTCTAAGTCAACGCAATCAAAAGATACAGCCATTAAAAAGGTTGTTTCCATACAAGTTGTCGTAGAAACTTGAAATTTGATATGAAGGTAGCTCTTACAGTACAACCGCTCAGAAATTTTTAATCATAGACAAATATTATCGATCTGGAAAAACGGATCTTATATGGGTATGATTTTAAATAGATCTTCTGTTATTTGACTTTATTAGGAGTAGATTTTCTATTTATTAATTGGATATATTTGAAATAGATCTTTTAGTATTTGTATATTGTGAATAGTGTAATGGGAATGTATCTTCTAAATAGTATTTGTAAATCGGAAATAGATCTTCTGGTATTTGAATATTATCTATACCTATAAAACAGTATCGTGACTGACTGACTGACAGACAACGCACAGCCTAAATCACTGGACCTAGAGACTTGAAATTTGGCAAACATATACCTTGAGTATCCTAGAGGTGCACTAAGAAGGGACTTTTGGAAATTCCCACGGGATAGGGAACTAGCCCGTTTTGAAATATTACACGGGGGCAAAGCCGCGGGGCATAAGCTAGTGTTGTGATAATGAATGAGTTCGAATTTGGATATTATGGGAATCGGATGCAAATTGCCCAAACGACATATGTATGTAAATAAACTGTCACGGTATATATATATAAATTAGTATTATGTTTTTCTGTTCACGCAATCTTAGCGAATGTGGGACACTTGAGGGTCTACTGTGGGCCCCTGATACGTAAATAGACATTTATATTGTTAAATCACGTTTTTACTGTCACGATATGTCACGTTATTATAAGACTGTTGGATGGACTGTGATACAGTAAAGGGTGCCATCGATGGGCGAGGTTTACCGCAGTTTTATAGGCTCACCGGTAAAACTAGCCCTTGACATGGGTGAGGATTACCGCAGCATCCATGCTCGCCGGTAAAACCCGTCCTTGACATGGGCGAGGTTTACCGCAGTTTTATAGGCTTGCCGGTAAAGATGGCCCTTGGCATGGGCGAGGATTACCGCGGCTTCGATATTCGCCGCTATAGCTTGCACTTGGCATGGGCGAGCTTTACAGCACTTTTCTAGGCTCGCTGGTAGAGCTCGTTCGTTTATCACGACAATGCCGCGGTCTTATGGGAGGGCAGCCAGGCTTGCGGTAATTCTCGCCGGTGTATCATGACAATACCGCGGTCTTGTGAGAGGGCGGCCAGGCTTGCGGTATTATTTCCGCGGTAAAACTCGCCCCTCGATTACACCCTTAATGGCACTGCGCACAGAATAGCCACTCCCCGCCCCCCGCCGGTGCTGGCTTTCCCCCCCGCAGGCGACTGTTGACTGTATTTTGGGGACTCCTAGTGGGGTTCGCGAATAAATAAATTTAAATAATAAAAGTTAATATACGTTGAAATACATAATGTTCTTTTAATAATCATTTGTCCATCCAAAATAGTTAATACAGTCGTCCCACTGTTCAATGCAGTATATAAGTTAGTTGTAAACGTACCCGTACCACGATATCGCGGTTTTGGCGCCAAAACCGCATAGCTATGTATATTTTTAAGACAGCCCTTTTTTCTCCGACTGTACATTTTGTTGACTGTACTTGTATTGTCATCCAACTTACATATCCATACCAAATTTAGTTACAGGCAATCCCATTGGAATCGGGTCAATTATTTTTTATTTTTATAGTAGCTTGGCAAGGTTACTACTTGCAAGATTCTCAAAAATTTTACTTTAAATTTGGTATGGGTGTGTAAGTTGGATGACAATACAAGTGCAGTCGGGAAAAAAAGTTTGTGTTTTTTTTTATAGAAAACTTGTTTTTTTTTTAAATACAAGTCATACGTACATACAAATAATAACGTAAAACTAAATTTTTATGCGGTACTGGCGTCATACTCATCCCTTGTTTTTCTATATTTAACAGAATTGCAAAATTGAGTAATCATCATCATCATCATTCGTCTATGTTGACTACTTCTTCCTTAATACAAAACTTTTAAATAAATTTTCGGAATTAGCAGTAAAATAGGTATTTGTTAATCAAGGTTGCAAGGTGTTGTTTGGCGCGAGTGTTAACATTGAAACCCGAGCATTCGAAGTATTCTAGGATTCGGGTACAAAAATAGAATCCTGAGCGTAGCGAGGGTTTCAAGGCACTGCCGAGCGAAACATACAACTTTTCATCTCACTATAGCGATGAAAATCGTAGATGGAAGAAAAACATATTAACGGTAGATTTTTTTTGTATCCATATGTAAATATGGCCATGTGTGTCGATTTAACCCATCGACACTTATCGACCATTTTTTGTGTCCAAAGTGACATATTGTCATATGCCAACTAGGATTAAAAAAATAATGTCAAATTCGAGCTCATCGCAGCCAAATTACACAAAATCGCAATCCACCCAGAGTAGGTTCTTAAAATCCGAAATGTGCCAACGAACTTTTCATTTGCAATTCGAAAACTGTTTTCACGATAGCGTGGAAAAACCGCTTTCGAATGATTAACATTATGCGGGTGGTAGGACCTAGTGCGAGGTTCGTCCGGATCGCTACCACCATCTTACTAGCTAATCCTGCCGCTAAGCAGCAGTGCTTGCACTTTTGTGTTCCGGTGTGGAGAGTAAGACAGCCGGTGTAATTACGGGCACAAAAGGCATTTCATCTTAGCTCTCGGGGTTGGCAACGCATCTGCGAACCCTCCGGGGTTGTGGGTGTCTATGGGCAGTGGTGATCACTTACCATCAGGTGACCCGCTTGCTCGTTTGCCTTCCTCGTCGTATAAAAAAAGAACAGCCTTTCCGAACTAGTGAGGTGAAAAAAACAATCATTTTAAATTCCGCACAAATAATGTAACGTTGCGTTGCGCGTCTTCAATTGTTTTTCGGAGAAACAATCCCACGTGTCGACCAGCTTACTCAATTTTGCACTTCTGACACTCGAATCAGCCCATCTGACACATGACAAAATGGCGGCCCGGCGGCCATCTTGACGACGTCTTTCCTTGCAGACGTCACCAATCAAAACACGCCGCTGGTACACCTGACCTCATCGTCTCCCGACCCCATAGAGGTCACCATAGTGGTGGAAACAGTGAAAGACTTCTACATAAAACTGAATACTACTACTAACTTGACGGTGACCCCGAGCCAGCCGAAGTATTACTTCTTTCCTTTTAAACAGGAGAAGAAAATGGATTTGAAAGCGCAGAGCGCTAAGAGACAGTCAATGTGTAATGGCGGCGTTAGCAGCTATTTTCTAGGTAAGTTGTTTTTACGGCTCCACACTCAAAGGGTATTTTGTTATCATTTATTAATTTCATTTTTTCAGATCATAATTTATCAATTTTGTTAGTAGTTACATAAAAATCCCTTATTGCGTAATGTTAGTAAGATGTCACACGGTTAAAATAAATTAAAATAAAAAACAATTAAAAAACGGGAACAACGTACAATGACAGTGATTCAGAAAATAGCTCCATCTCTAGCCACTAATACGTAACTGTAGAAGTTCCGTAGTGGGTGAGCCGCTTGATTAAGCTGCTCATAGATGGCGCTGAGGAGAGATCTTCCAAATAAAAAATATGACACAATGCATTGAAAAATTCGTTAGGTGCACCAATGTTAAGCATGGCTTAATTGGTGGAGCGTGGTACGGATTACCGAGGTTGCTGGTTCAAGTCCAGCTGCTTAACGGATTTTTCTTTGCATTGTCATTGTATGTTGAATTTCATACTATGAATGTTTCATAAAAATAAAAACAAAAATAATCAATAAATCGATTATTTACCAGGCTGTACCTCATGAACCGTGATAGTTAGACAGCTGAAATTTTCACAGATGATGTATTTCTGTTGTCGCCATAACAACAAATAATAAAAACAGAACAAGATAAATATTTAAGTGGGGCTCCCATACAACAGACATGATGTATTGATTTAAACATTCGCGATTTTCACACATTATCATGATACTCGGGACTTAATCGCATAAAAAACTTTTATATTTAAATTTGACTTTAAATACGTCGACGTTTCGGACGCGACGTTTGCGTCCATGGTCTCGAAAGGACTGAAGAGGCGGGTATCAACATCTCCTAGCTGCACGGGTTCCTCGAACTACCCGCACTTGGTCTTTTTTATTAGTTTTTCCACCAAGCACCAAGTGCGGGTAGTTCGAGGAACCCGTGCAGCTAGATGTTGATACCCGCCTCTTCAGTCCCTTCGAGACCATGGACGCAACGTCGCGTCCGAAACGTCGAGGTATTTAAATTCAAATTTAAATATAAAAGTTTTTTACGCGATTAAGTCCCGAGTATCATGATAACAGACATGATTTCTTGACATCTGTGGACGAGTAGTGTTACTATTACTGGCAACTATATAATTGAGCTTGATCTAGAGGATAGATGGCGCTGTAAATCACTTTGCTTCGTTTTATAGATAATGGTACGGAACTCTTCGTGCGCGAGTCCGACTCGCACTTGGCCGGTTTTTTTTTATAATGTGTGTTTCCCGATTACTCGTAAGCGGCTTTTACCGATTTGGAATTTTCTTTTTTTTTTTGGATTGAAAGTGAATACTTTCTAGTTGGTCCCATTGTCACCAAGTCGGGATTTGATGATGGGATCCCAGGAAAATCGAGGGAAACCCTCAAATTTTATAGGCATATATTACGTGTTTCGTGTATTTTCTAAAGCTGTTGAAGTTTTTTTTTTCTAGAGAACGATTTCATGAAGAAGGACAAGTGGTTCAGTCAGCCGAAGAGTGTCATCGTGATGATTGAGTCCGAGGATGACATTTGTGCTGTCATCTCCATACAGAACTTCTCGGTGAGTTTTCAAATTTTGCTCATAGATGGCGCTGCTAGTCAACTTCTAGGGAAAACCACAGATCTAATATGCCACAAGTGCGTGCCACCTATTAAACAGTACCGTGACTAACTGGCTGATTGACAGATAGACAACGGACAGCCTAAACCACGACCTAGAGAATTGAAATTTGGCAAACATATACCTTGAGTATCCCAGAGGTGCACTAAGAAGGGATTTTTCGAAATTCCCACGGGATAGGGAACTAGCCCATTTTGAAATATTTCACGGGGGCAAAGCCGCGGGGCATAAGCTAGTCATTTATAAACCGGTTTATATTTTTTTGTTTGATAGGGTTACACTTCTGAAAATCGGTTCCTCAAT
The DNA here is from genome assembly GCA_963691665.1 of Clepsis dumicolana. Lineage (NCBI taxonomy): Eukaryota > Metazoa > Arthropoda > Insecta > Lepidoptera > Tortricidae > Clepsis > Clepsis dumicolana. Next base: position 1,362,276 of record OY829533.1, on the reverse strand, counting down.
TTTTAATTATATTTACATTTGAAGTCGGTTAATTTTCCTGGTACCGTGATTTTTTTTTAATACCTACGTTTTTTCTCAGTGTCCTGTATTCGACAACGAAAGAAACATATTGTATGATGGTTACTACTTTACAATGACGAGGCTGGGTGGAATCACTTTAAATGTAAGTTTAGATTAACTTCGTGGGTGGTAGGACCTTGTGCAAGGTCCGTCCGGGTCGCTACCACCATCTTACTCGCTAATCCAGGCGCTAAGCAGCAGTGCTTGCACTGTTGTGTTCCGGTGTGGAGAGTAAAACAGCCGGTGTAATTACGGGCACAAGAGGCATTTCATCTTAGCTCTCTAGGTTGGTAACGCATCTGCAAACCCTCCGGGGTTGTGGGTGTCTATGGGTAGTGGTGATCACTTACCATCAGGTGAGCCACTTGCTCGTTTGCCTTCCTCGTCGTATAAAAAAAACTCAATGGTATTACAGATTACAGTATAGGTACTTACAGAACTATATCAAGAGTGTACTATTCAAGGACGATAAAACCAAGAGAACTGCCAATGGCTATACAATGTCGCGTTCCTGTAAAATAATGAGCCTGCTGTAGCTAGGTTCACTATAGACAGGTCTCTGTACCATTAATTTTATATGACACTTAGACCTCTGGCTAACACATTAGCGCCATCTATGAACTGAAGAAAAAACGAATTTAGATGGCGCTATTGTTAGCCAGAGGTCTAAATGTCATACCAAATGAATGGTACAGAGACCTCTCCGTAGTAAAGTAGCTGCGACTCACACACACACTCTCCCATCATTATGTTATAAATAGATGTAAGTCTTAGATAATAAACTCAGTATTTACTCGCAACCAGTGTGTATCACTTGTCTCCCAAACTCCCGCCTTCACACTAGTTACAGCAGGCTTATTATTTCAAAGGAACGCGACATCGTATGGACACTGGCAGTCCTCTCGGTTTTATGGCCCTTGATACTATTCAAAAGAAAATAGAGGCCACAAGCATTTTAATCGTTACGTGAAAAATATATTAAACTGTAGCTAACTATTTATATTGAAATATGTGAAGCAAATTGGCTACATAATTAAATATGTGAAGCAAATCGGCTACATAATTAAATATGTGAAGCAAATTGGCTACATAATTAAATATGTGAAGCAAATTGGCTGCATAATTAAATATGTGAAGCAAATTGGCTACATAATTAAATATGTGAAGCAAATTGGCTACATAATTAAATATGTGAAGCAAATCGGCTACATAATTAAATATGTGAAGCAAATTGGCTACATAATTAAATATGTGAAGCAAATTGGCTGCATAATTAAATATGTGAAGCAAATTGGCTACATAATTAAATATGTGAAGCAAATCGGCTACATAATTAAATATGTGAAGCAAATCGGCTACATAATTAAATATGTGAATCAAATTTTCTACATAATTAAATATGTGAAGCAAATTGGCTACATAATTAAATATGTGAAGCAAATTGGCTACATAATTAAATATGTGAAGCAAATCGGCTACATAATTAAATATGTGAAGCAAATTGGCTACATAATTAAATATGTGAAGCAAATTGGCTACATAATTAAATTATTATTAGCCTAAATACAAACAAAACATAGCACAAACGTCGCCTATGAATTTTTCTGCTGTTCAAAATTGTGTCATAAGCCAAAATAACTAATACCACCATCTTACTCGCTAATCCTGCCGCTAAGCAGCAGTGCTTGCACTGTTGTGTTCCGGTGTGGAGAGTAAGACAGCCGGTGTAATTACGGGCACAAGAGGCATTTCATCTTAGCCCTCTAGGTTGGCAACGCATCTGCAAACCCTCCGGAGTTGCGGGTGTCTATGGGCAGTGGTGATCACTTACTATCAGGTGACCCACTTGCTCGCTTGCCTTCCTCGTTGTATGAAAAAAAAAACTAAATGTCAAATACCATTTGCAATAGAAGTTTACTTAAAACATTTTTGTTTTGAACCATATTCAATATCTATAGTATTGTATTTGTTTTATAACACATTTTTATTTAGTAGGTACAAAATCAGAAGAGACTGGATTTCGAGATTTCTCTGTTTTGTTCTGCCAAATAAAATAAAGTGTAACAGAAAACTCGTTTTTCAGCAAGACACATTCCCTATGGGTTTCTACATAGTATTCATAGTGAAGACCTCAGACGAATACTGCACTGGTGACGGTGTGAACAAGACCCTACCTACCATGGCTCGGTACCTAGGCTGGGAGGAAGAGAGAAAGATAGATCTTGCCGTAGGCGACGGGAGAGTTAAGAACTTTACGTGAGTACACTTTCTTAACAGACTACCGAAATACTTATTTATGTGACTGATACATAATGAAAGGCATTAATACATGAGTGAGGTTTTATAAAAGTCGCATACCCACATAATTTTATCTACATGCATCATTAGTTTTCTAGAATATGTACAGATATACCTAAATTTTCGAGTTAGTGGTTCTTATTCGTAGGCATAAAACCTCGTTCTAATATTTATTTTATTTATTTATTCATTTATTCGTTTATACGGGACACCAACAGAGTATATGCATAACATTGTTACATTTACAGTAATTGTTACAGATATTTGTTGCGTATGCACCCCAATTATAGGTGAACACATCATTTGCAACAGTTTGTCATTCATAATTAAGGTAAAAATACAATCATTGAAACATAAAACAAGTCATAATATAATTTCGAATTCGAAACAAATGACTGACAGTGACAGTTATAGCTTTGTTAAGTAATTCATAAACAATCTAGGCTTGAGTCGATTTTGATTCTCAAATCGATTTTAATATTCGTGATCAAGGACCATAAAACCAAGAGGACTGCCAGTGTCTATACGATGTCGCGTTCCTTTGAAATAATAAGTCAGCTGTAGCTAGTTTTACTACGGAGGGGTCTCTGTACCATTACTTTGGTATGACATTTAGACCTCTGGCTAACACAATAGCGCCATCTAAATTCGTTTTTTCTTTCAGTTCATAGATGGCGCTATTGTGTTAGACGCGTCTATGTGTCATACAAAATTAATGGTACAGAGACCTCTCTATAGTGAAACTAGCTACAGCAGGCTCATTATTTTACAGGAACGCGACATTGTATAGCCATTGGCAGTCCTCTTGGTTTTATCGTCCTTGTTCGTGATTAAAAAAATGTATACAACAATAATTTTATTATTGAATGTAATTACAAATCGACTAATTCGATTATTGCAAGCAAACATGATTTTTTTTAAAAGATGTTTGAAATTTGAATGCAATTAAAGTGCAACTTGTGACCAAAGGGCTGGCAGTTTTCTCTCTCAAAGAATCAGCATCGCTATTCAGCGAGGCAACGCTGCCAGCCTTTTGGGCACTATGCTACGGGGGCCTTATTTAGATTTAATTTAGTTTTAAGTTGTAGTTTATTCAGTTTAAGCTTAGATTTAATGTCATTGTAAATTGCTTTAATTATGTAAATAAAGTATCACTATTAAAAAAAAAAAAGTGTCGCTTACCGGCATTCCTGTAAACACTAATGCCATTATTCGTAAACGTTACTCAAGCCTCCATTAGTTAAAATATGTTTTGTCTTCTTCTTACAAATGGAAATGTCAATGTGACAAAGAAGGACAAACGGACTTTAACGGCGTTTTAGTTAAAATAGGTTTATCAATAATGCAACCACAGATAGAAGTTTATTAATTGAGGCCATTATTAGCTTATCGTCTCTCTGTACATATTGTAGGGAAGTTATGATATGAATGTAGATAAAAAAAAATGTTCCCAGAGTGGTCGAATGACTTGGGAAATTTGGTATGAGTATGTAATCATCATCATCATCACCAGCCTTTTTTACGTCCCACTGCTGGGCACAGGCCTCCTCTCAGAATGAGAGGGCTTGGGCTATAAGTTCCCACGCGGGCCCAGTGGGGATTGGGAGCTTCACACACATCATTGAATTGCTTCGCAGATGTGTGCAGGTTTCCTCACGATGTTTTCCTTCACCGAAAAGCTCATGATAAATTACAAATGTAATGAGTATGTAAGTTGTCTGACAATACTAGTACAGTCAACAACAGTATAGTCGGCAAAAAAAAAAACCTTAATACAAGTATGTACAACTAAATTAGCCTCTTCATCTTGGTTTCTGTATTTTGGTTGTCTGTAAGAGATCGCTTTTAAGCGATAAGACCGCCTATTGTCTACCATACCTGTTTTTCTGTAATCTCCTTGTACTGTTTTGTGGTTTTCAATAAAGAATATTTGTATTGTATTGTATATATATTTTTTTTGTTTTTAGGTAATTTAAAATTCTTTTTTTCTTTCACAGCCTTCGTATAATAGCTACCATATCGTACCAGGAGTACATGATAGCCGCGGGGGCAGTGCTTGGTTTCTTCCTGTGCTTCTACGTGGCTTTCATTATAATTATTGTGGTCCAAAGAAAGCAGGCGAGACGCGATGCTGAAGCGAATCTGAACGAAGGTTAGCTCTCGTTGAGTTATGTTGTCCTGGTAGTTATGTGAGATTTTGTTTAGTTTAGGGGCGAGAAAGTCTAGAATAGAATAGAATATCATGGACACAGCCCGTCATAGGGTGGAAAGTTGAGATGGAGCAGTAAGAGCAGCTACTAGATCCCTCGCTGCTACGCGAAAATGCTCTCAGGAGACCTTTACTAACTTTTTAAGTGATGACAATCGACATTCATAGATTTTCGATAATATGTGGTAAGCGAGAAAATCGTCAGATTTGACTTTTTTTTTCTTTTAATGCCAATCGGTCCCATTTCTATCAAGGATTATAATACTCTGTGAGACCAACTGAGGTTAGAGTACTAGATCCACAAATGAAAGAAAACTTTATCCATGCTGTTCGTAGTAGTGTGGTCAATGAGTGATTGTGGATGGAATGGTTGAAAGCAGAAAGTTTGACTTCGGGACTTTGTTTGGACTAGTTAAGAGACAAACATACTAAAAGCCCCCCCCCCCTCCGAGGTGAGCCCTAGGGGGGGGGGGACAAAGAAGGACCCGTTTTTTAGATTTTTGCTTACATCTCGGAAACGATGAGTCATAGGAAATTTTGTCGTACTGCATAAAGAAAGCTAATAAAATTTTCTACAACTTGGTTGTACATACTTTTTACCTATTCCCAATCGTTGTCTAGATATGAGCTCGTCAAACAGTCGTTTTTCAAATATGTGGTTTTTACCCTACTCCTTAACTTTAAGCCTCCTTAGTGTAAATGGGATGAGGAAAATCTAAAAATCAGCCCTCTACTTCATGTTTGATGCAACTAGCAAGCCAAGTCACCTACAGAACCTTGTCATTTTACTTGGTGGAGGATTCCTCATTCATAAAGTGATTGGGCCATGAGGAGGCATAGTGGCCACTGTATGTAACACTATCTAAAATTCATAAAGCTTAACTACCCAGGGAAAACGTGTAATGTTATAGTCGATGGACACACCAACTCTGCCAAGAGTTCCAAGTCTGATGAATAAGAGCATAGGTATCGACTAAAAGCAGTCTGCCGTTATAATATCTGATGTATTTGCAGCTGAGAATACTTAAAATAATAGGTTATGCACTAATTAACTGAAATTTGTGTAAATTTTCAACGGTAGTTGATAATATTGGTATACTTAAAAAAATGGTAAAAAACGCATTTTTGAAAAACAGCTGTTTTTCGGAGCTCATATCTAAGACAACGATTGAGAATTGGTAAAAGGTATATATAACCAAGTTGTGGTAAATTTTATCAGCTTTCATTGTGTAGTATAACGAAATTTGGTATGACACATCGTTTTCGAGAAATGAACAAAAAACCAAAAAACGGGACCTTCTTCGGGCCCCCCACCCTAGGGCTCACCTCCGAGGAGTGGGGACTTTTAGTATGTTAATCCTCTAACTAGTCCAAACAAAGTCCCGAAGTCAAACTATCTGCTTTCGACCATTCCCCCCACACCCCCCTTGTGGGCATTAATTTCCCAGGCTATAGGGTAATTAAATACAATTACAATGTGAAATTTTCTTTAGCTTGAAAGATCACTAAATTGTAGAATGAGAAAAATCGGTATCATTGTAAAAAAACAACTAGTCTGTGCGGAAAGAGAACTCTAAATACGAAAATTTTCATAAGCCTAAAAAAACAACATGCTATAGTTTCACTATGTAATTTCAGGATTTTTATAAAACAAATCTAACCTATTGGGTGCTACAAGATGATACTGAAATAGATCCTGAAATATTTACAGTTTCAGAAAAAAATGCGATTTATGAAATGATAATTTTGCGAAACGAATCAGCTGTGAAACGTTATTCGGTAAAATATTAGTAAACTGTGTAGAAGATTTGCATGTACAAAGTTCCTAAGTAGTCACTGCCCACAGCGGAATGCCTCGCCTCCCCCGCCACCCCTCACGATGAGATCAGCGTGGTGCGCAGGCGCGTCGCCCCCATCAACATTGAGGCCGAGAGCTCGTCGCAACACTGCCTGGTCGGCGACGGACCCGGACGCGGTAAGAAAACTACGAAACCCAGATCCCTGACCCTGATCAAAGGTCATTGTCTAGAAACACAGATCCTTGTCTAGAATCCCAGATCCTGGTCTAATATAAACCCAGACCCTGACTTAGAATACCAGATCCTTGTCTAGAAACCCAGATCCTCGTCTAATGTAAACCCAGATAATTTCTTAGAATACTGGATCCTTGTCTAGAAACCCAGATCCTTCTCTAGAAATACAGATCCTTGTCTAGAAACACAGATCCTTGTCTATAAACCCAGATCCTTGCTTAGAATGCTAGATCCTTGACTGAAACCCAGATCCTTGTCTAGAATCCCAGATCCTCGTCTAATGTAAACCCAGATAATTTCTTAGAATACTGGATCCTGGTCTAGAAACCCAGATCCTTCTCTAGAAATACAGATCCTTGTCTAGAAACACAGATCCTTGTCTATAAACCCAGGTCCTTGCTTAGAATGCTAGATCCTTGACTGGAAACCCAGATCCTTGTCTAGAAACCCAGATCCTCGTCTAATATAAACCCAGATAATTTCTTACAATACTGAATCCTTGTCTAGAAACCCAGATCCTTCTCTAGAAATACAGATCCTTGTCTAGAAACACAGATCCTTGTCTATAAACCCAGATCATTGTCTAGAAACACAGATCCTCGCCTAGAAACACAGATCCATGTCTATAAACCCAGATCCTTGCTTAGAATACTAGATCCTTGCTTAGAATACTAGATCTTTGGCTAGAAACCCAGATCCTTGCTTAGAATACTAGATCCTTGCTTAGAATACTAGATCTTTGTCTATAAACCCAGATCCTTGCTTAGAATACTAGATCTTTGTCTAGAAACCCAGACCCTCGCCTAGAAACCCAGATGCCTTCTTAAACACCTAGATCCCTTCCTAGATCCCCAGATTAGCCCGACATTTTGGCATCTCGCAGCCGCTCAGTCGTACGCTCCCAAAGGAAGAACTGTCTTATAATTTAAATCCGATTTTTTTTAAATAATATTTGGGTGGTCGTTGCAGAATGCAGTTCGTCGTCTGACACAGAATCGGATTATTCCACTTTGGATGACATCAACAGAGAGAAGGATTTGAGAATGGTCGGCAGACTTTGCGTTGCTAACTTAGCCAAGTAAGTAACATACTATTTCCTCAAACTCCATTTTAACAAAAGTAAAGTAGAGATAAAAAAAATATCTAAAGTCACTCCTGTTTTTCCTCTTGCAACCATGCTATAGCGGCATTTATTATCCGAAAAATATGGCCTCGTAACACTCGGCCATATAACCTACTCGTCCGGCAAACCGTTTCTTCCTGTACGTCTAGCACAACTCACAGTGCGACTTCTATCTCGCGCGAGAACAACTGCCCGTCCTTTTGTGTCACTCAGAATGCAGTGGGACGGGTGATATAGTCTCGCGCGACAAACATAGTCGCGGCCAGTCGAGCTGGCCCTACTGGCCTCTTGGTATTCCGCGTCACGTGCTATACCCTTACACTAAAGTCAGTATTGCCATGCACGTCGATATTTAATAGATTTTAACGGGAAAAATGTGAAAAAAAAAATTGAAGAAATACTTTAATGAGATTATGAAAAAAACTTTTTTTCAGGTGTCGTCCGAGGGTGCTGCAAGCCAGATCCAAGATGTATCTGTGGAACGTTTTGACAGTCGCTGTGTTTTACACTCTGCCTGTCATACAGCTAGTTGTGACATATCAAAGGGTGAGTACGACATAGTATTTTGTTTAAAGTAATAGTATTTAAGTAGCTAAATCTTTCGAGTTTGCCGCAAGATGAGGGTCCTTAAAACTCGAGTGTGGTTTTATGGAACGAGGCGAAGCCGAATTCAATGAATATACTGCGGGTGGTAGGACCTTGTGCGACGTCCGTCCGGATCGCTACCACCGTCTTACTCGCTTGCACTGTTGTGTTCCGGTGTGGAGAAAGACAGCCGGTGTAATTACGGGCACAAGAGGCATTTCATCTTAGCTCTCCAGGTTGGCAACGCATCTGCAAACCCTCCGGGGTTGTGGGTGTCTAGGGGCAGTGGTGATCACTTACCATCAGTCCTCTATTTCACCAACCTTACTGTCCAAGCATACTATTCGGTAATCAGAGATAATTTGACTGCCGTAAGGTTGGCAGCAAGTCTGCCGATTCCCGCGCTACGACGGTGGCGCCGTGTGGCGGAAAAAGGCACTACTGTACTCGGCGAATTCGAACATGGCGTGTGCGCTCCGTCGCTCTGCCAAATTAATATTATAAAAACGGTGTTTCCAATAAGAATTTACGGACGGATCGGCTTAAAACCTATTTACGGTGCTCTTCGTGTTGTGGAACATTATGGACAGAGTTTGTGGCCATCAACCTAACTTCCTTCAGACGGACTTCAACCCGGCGGCTCCCACGCGTTCCCCAAGCAGTCTCCAAGGTACGAATAATTGTCTTTCATTATTGTATAATATGCTTGGACCACACTGGGAGATAGTTAGGTATTAACCTTGACTGTATTACGTTCTTACATCCACTCGGGCTCTCTAACTGATCATACCTACTATCGAAGCGTAATATGTTACTGCAACACTTACAATTGTCGGTTTTCAATGACAATTCATTGTCAATTGCTGTGTTGAAGAGCTTTTCTTTTAGCGCGCTTCATGTTATCAAAGATATGTAATCATCATCATCATCACCAGCCTTTTTAACGTCCCACTGCCGGGCACAGGCCTCCTCTCAGAATGAGAGGGCTTGGGCTATAAGTTCCCACGCGGGCCCAGTGCGGATTGGGAACTTCACACACACCATTGAATTGCTTCGCAGATGTGTGCAGGGTTTCCTCACGACGTTTTCCTTCACCGAAAAGCTCATGATAAATTACAAATGTAATTCCGCACATAAATTCCGAAAAACTCAGGGGTGCGAGCCGGGATTTGAACCCACGACACTCTGCTTGAGAGGCCATAGGTCAAACCACTAGGCTATCACGGTGTTTCGAATTGTCATTATAAATTGATAATGCTCGCGCGGCGAGTATTATGCCTAATGTAACATCTTTATTATAATGTACATGACTATACAATGAATGAATAAATAAATAAACTCTCGGGGGCCTATTTGACCGAACATAGGTTGTCTTAAGTTTTTTTTTTTTTTTATTCTAATTACTAGTATTGTAAAGTTGGTGAAATAGGGCCCAGGTGACCGCGTGTTCGTTTGCCTTCTTTATTATTATGCTCAGAGGCAAAATTAATCGCCCACCCCAATTTTACTATTCATTGTTAAATTATTGTTTATTGATATAACTGTTTTTACATTAATCAAGGAAAAAATGGTGGGCGATAAGTTTTGCCTCTGGGTGTAGTATAAAAAAAATATTTTTTTCTCAAAAATGTCCGTAAAAGTTGTCATTGTTAAATACATATATTAGACAGTGAAGTGCGTTGTTTATGGTCAGCCAAAAATGTACTCGCAAGCTCGTCCGTTAAAAATCAAATACTCAGCCCGCGATTGCCTGCTTCCTGGCCTAGACAGTAATATACTATTTTTCTACAGCTCCTCAACCAGTCTGGTAATCAGGACCTGTGCTATTTCAACGCGCTGTGCGCCCACCCGCTGTTCGCGCTGTCGGACTTCAACCACGTGTACTCGAACCTGGGCTACGTGGTGTTGGGCGCGCTGTTCCTGGCCGCCGTGTGGCGCCGCCACGACTGGCACCAGGCCAGGGGCCGGCGCGAGGTAAACACCGCTTAATGCCGCACTCACAGAGCGAAATTAACACTCCGTTGCACGTTAACGGCGGTTATCGAAAGTTTTTGAACATGGCACTGGATTATGTTTAATTGAGGCCTCTGAGTGGGGCGGGTAGACGTTTAGAGAGTCAGAAACGTGGCGGCTGGGAACAAACGCGAGGTAACATAACACTCAGGACCGAGTTAATTGATGACCCTGAGTGGGGCAGGTAGACTTTTGGAAGATCAGAAACTTGCTTAAGATCCATTTTAAACACCGAATCAACGGGTGACACCTGTTAAATTGCTGCTTTTAAGGCATCGAATGTTACCAGAAGTACCAGGAGAACAGCCTTTAGTAAGAGTTTTGCGTTCCAGATAGTTGCATTATTTCCATAAACACTTCGCATCATCAGACTTCAACACGTGTAGGTTTAATGCCGTACTCACAGAGTGAAATTAACAATTAGTTGCATGTTAACGACGATTTTACGAAGTTGTTGATCATAGTACAGGTTAAGGAATCATTGTGTTTAATTGAGGTTTCTGCGTGGGACATTATAGGTCAATTAACAGGATATACCCGGTGGTGCTGTAAACCAGTGACAGTTGGCTGTGACAGCTGTCAAATTGCTGCTTTTAGCGCATCGAATGATGCCAAAAGTACCAGGAGGTCAGCCTTTCGTAAGAGGTCTGGTCTGTTCAACATGAGTTGAGGTTTTGCGTTCCAACGTTGAAGGTTTTGTGTTTCAAGTCGCTTCGAGATGCCAGGGGCCGGCGCGAGGTAACTGACACTCTTGGTGACTCTGAGTAGGGCAGGTAGGTAGGTAGACGGTCAGAGACGTGGCGGCCCGGCAGCTAGGAACAAACGCGAGGTAATTAATACTTAGAACCAAGTTAATTGATGACCCAGAGGGGGGCAGGAGACATTTAGAAGATCAGAAACGTGGCAGCTAGGAACAGACACCATGTGACACTCAGGACAGGACCGAGTTAATTAAGGTCAGAAACGTTCTTAAGATCCATATTAACACTGAATCAAGTGACGCGAGGTTAACAATGCTTAAGGCGCTTCCCTGACCCAGACGCTGAAATTGCAGCTTTTTAGAGGCTTTCTTTAAATTATTTAAACGATAAAAACAAAATATATAAATACGTTAAGTATCTATAACATCTTAACTTGTTTTTCTATGTTTAATTTTTTTTTCCTATTTAATGCTTATGATATCTGCATCACAAGTAAGTCAAGTTGCAATTAATATTCTGTTACTACATCATGAGCATAATTTAGTATGACTTGTGACATACACCAATGTATTGAGAATTTAATAGGCTAGGATTTCTATGTTTAACATTATTAAAATACTTTTTTATAATCATCATCATCATCACTATCATAACCTTCGGCCTATTTACGTCCCACTGCTGGGCACCAGGCCATTATTTAAAATATAAAAAAAAAAATTAATAAGTAATTTACGTAATCGGTGCGAATTTTATAAAAAAAAATTTTTTTTTCGAAAAGACGCGGTATTTGTGATAACACTGTGTAAAATGAAGTTAGACCGATATTTGATAGATGTCGTCACTAAAACGAAGTTGTTTAGTAGAAGTGAGGTGGGGTGAGGATGGCGCGAAGCGTTCAAGGTCATCCTCTCAGGGAAGCGTAGCCTCTTCATTTTGGTTTCTGTATTTTGGTTGTCTGTAAGAGATCGCTTTAAAGCGATATGGCTGCCTATTGTCTACCATACCAAATTTTCTGTAATCTCCGTACGTACTGTTTCGTGATTTTCAATAAAGAATATTTTGTATTGTATTGTCAATAGCAAAATTGGTTCAAATAGTAATTATGTATGTATTTTTTTTACGGACCACAAGAACAGTAATTATTAATGAAGCCTGTTGTTGTTTGCGGGCAGAAGGAGCTGGGCATCCCGCAGCACTTCGGGCTGCTGTACGCCATGGGTATCGCGCTGGTGAGCGAGGGGCTGCTGTCGGCCGCCTACCACGTGTGCCCCAACAGCATGAACTTTCAGTTCGGTAAGCTGCCCGAGCGAACGAAACGGGCGAAGCGACTCCGCCCCCCCGCTACGAAGTGCAAAATTCGACCTTCGTATCGTGCCGTCCCCGCTCACGCTAATATTACTTAATACGAGGGTGAGTGGGACGATACGATACGAACTTCGATTTTCGAATTTCGTAGTAGTCCCGCTGTTTCAGAGGAAACCTCTTTCGTATGCCTGCCCACTGGCTGTCCCGCTGTTCTCTACAGGAGGGCTATTGCGTAATGCTCTTATTCGTAAACGTCACTCAAGCCTCCTTTAGCTAATATAGGTTTTGTCTTCTTCTTACTAACGTAAATGTCAATGTGACAAAAAGGGACAAACGAACTTTAACGACATTTTAGTTAAAGTTATGAATAATAGGGTTACTGTTTTGACACTCGTCATCGGATTAAAATGTTAGTTTTAGTACGACTGTGACAGCTAGCTGTTGCCGATGTCAATAGGGTTTTTGACTGATGTCAAAATAAAGCTTCCGAAAATACTCATAAAAGAACCGATGCCTCACTTATTAGTGCAATTAAAACGATTTTTAATTTTACAAAAACTAATAGAAGGAGGCATTTTGATCACTGAAAATGATGACGTCATAGTTCTGTAATGCAATACACACTTCATACTAACGGATCGATATGACACTTCATAAAAAGATGCTGATTTGATTAATAGGAAACAACCCTAACCCTATTACAAACAAAAAAAATGTTGTGCCGTCTGTTTCAGACACATCGTTCATGTACGTGACGTCCGTCCTGTGCATGGTCAAGGTCTACCAGTCGCGGCACCCCGACATCAATGCGCGCGCGCACGCCACCTTCGGCGTGCTGGCGCTCATCATATTCGTGGGTGAGTGGCTTTTAGGGTTCCGCTATAGCAACATACGGTATTTCTATATACGGTTGTTTCTAAAATACGGTATTTTTAGGGTTCCGTACCTCAAAAGGAAAAAAACGGAACCCTTGTAGGATCACTTTGTTGTCCGTCCGTCTGTCTGTCTGTCAAGACCCTTTTTCTCTGGAACGCGTAGAGGTAGCATGCTGAAATTAATATCAAATACTCAAGCCTGCGGTCCCTTGAAGCTGTGAAAAAATTAACCTTCTAAGTCAATGCAATCAAAAGATACAGTAATTGAAAAGGCCATTTCCATACAAATTGCCGATTTCCAAAAACCTAAAGGCTACTTCCAGTTGTCCTAGAAACTCGAAATTTGGTATGAATTTAGCTCCTATAGCATAACCACTCCGAAAAGTCTCAAAATCTTTAATTTTTATGTCTGTCTGTAGATTTCGAGAACCAATATAAGTTGACCCCACACTGCGTACATTTTGCTTAAGAGCAGGGCTCTGCTATCACTGGACTTCTTGAAACACTGGGGAAAAGCGTTAAAGTCTTTCTACGGAAACCTCGTGCGCGAGTCCGACTCGCACTTGGCCAGTTTTTTCTCTTTATTTTTCAATGATAGAGTGAGGTTTCTTTGTGTAAATTATCTGTGGTTACGTATTGTAAGAGCTAATGTAACTTGTTTTTAGTAAAAATGACTTCGTGCCAAGTTTCTTGCGGCGCATTCTTCTTGGCAATCATGGTCTTTCCGAAAGCGCTGGTAGACTCGAAAAAATGACGTGTGAAAGAGCATTCAACTGCCTATTTGCTGAACCTGTGGTCCGCAGAAATCAAAATATGGTCTGCGAACGAATTCAAATTTCACGGGCGGTACCTGTATCACCGCGCGTCATATTATTTAATTTGGAGTATTGAGTCTGTGTGGTGTCTTGTAGAAGCCGCTACTTAGTTAAAATAAAAATTTCAAGGCTCACTCCATACATGTAACAAAAGTTAAAACATTTTTTTTACACATTTCGCATATTTTTTTCATTCACTCATCAGTTCACATATTTCGACAACTCTTTTAAAAACATTTTGAGGTTCTTGAGTTTTTTTTATTTACCGTTTTTGAGTTTATTGCCGAAAAATCCCGCTTGAAGAAGAAGTAAGCCCTCACAATACAAGTAAAGGGTAAAATCCAAAAATCACTGATATCCATATGTATTGAAATTAATACCTACGTAATTTTAATTAAAAAATTTCCAAGTACATAAATAACTTTGTTTTTCAAAGGAATGCCGTAGTGTTTCTATGAAAAACAAAATTATTTTTACGTATGGAAAAAAAATACTAATTATAATTGAAAAAATTGTATGGTACCCTCGGTGCGCGAGTCCGACACGCACTTGGCCGGGTTTTTTTCATTGTTAGGTTATTAATTAGTTAATAATTTGTCCTCAGGTCTAGTGGGAGTGTTGAACGCGAACGTATACTTTTGGGTAGCGTTCACCATACTGCATCTCATCACATGTCTTATCATGACCTTTCAGATATACTATCTGGGAAGGTTCAGACTTGGTAAGTACCATGTATAAATAAGTACGTAACATAGCAATGATATCACATGTAACCGTGTGGGAACTATAGCCCAAGCCCTCTCATTCTGAGAGGAGGCCTGTGCCCAGCAGTGGGACGTAAAAAGGCTGGTGATGATGATGATGGTGATGGATTACGTGTAACATGTAACATGGATTACAAGTGAAAAAAAAAAACTTATTTCCGAATATTAAAAATTAAAATTCCGAAAATGGAATGCCTATTCTCCATTTTCCAAATTATTATTTGTCCGAAGTTTAATGTACCATATTTTCTTTTGCCGGATGTTTTAAAATCCATTTTTTTATTTGACAAATGATTCAAAATCCAGCTGTATGAAATTCCGTAGGATCATTTACTAAATATGGCCTAGTGGTTAGAGACCCTGACTATGAAGCTTGAGGTCCCGTTTTCAAATCCCGGTCGGGGCAGATTGATATTCTTCATTAGAACTGGATATTGATATTCGGGATTTCGAATTCGTTGTCAAATAAGATTGTGGTTAAATGAATCTGTGGCGTAGTAAAGTTATGGAAAACAAAATATATGGAATTTAAAAATTCGTGTGAACCGCTTTAGGATAAATGAAATTCGATTAAAACAGTTTCGAAACATTGATAGGTTACCCCACTGCCCATAGACACCCACAACCCCGGCGGGTTTGCAGATGCGTTGCCAACCTAGAGGGCTAAGATGAAACGCCTCTTGTGCCAGTGATTACCTCGAGTGTCTTTAATAATTACTTATTTGTCGGCAGACTCTGGCCTCATATACCGGGCGGCTCGCGAGCTAGTGTCGCGCCCTCTGGCGGCCATTACGCCAACGTACGTCGGTCGCTGCGTACTACTTGTTATTGCCAACCTAGCCAATTGGGCTTTGGCAGCTTATGGGTGAGTCACACGTACAGACAGACACAACACTAGCCCATATTGTCTCGCATACAAGTTAAATTAGCCATAATGTTGGATCAATCAACTTTTTATTTCCACTCGTTGTCATGGAGATGTCCCCTGGGTAACTCGTCTAAAATAAGATTTTCTATGGCAACACTTCATGTCCTGTCCCACTTTGAATTGCATTGTTTTTTATTATTATTCAATTAATTACGGTCCTTTTGTGCATTAACTGTGTTTTGACATGTCAAATAATATGCAGTTTTCAAAACGAAATGTAATGTAGCGTTATGTACCGTAATCTAACCGAAACTAACCAGTAACGTGATGCAATGTAACTTATATTCATAAACGTCACTCAAGCCTCCATTAGCTAAAATAGGTTTTGTCTTCTTCATACTAACGGAAATGTTAATGTGACAAAAAAGGACAAACGAAATTTAACGGCATTTTAGTTAATATAGGTTTATATTAACAGGGTTGATCTACCCGAATCTAACCAGTAACGTGTATAACGTAACGTAATCTAACCTAATCTAACCAAACCCCAGAGTGGCGCAACACAGTCGCGACTTCGCCTCGCATCTACTTCTAGTGCTGATGAGCAACCTGTTCATCTACACTCTGTTCTACATAGTGATCAAGTTGCTTCACCGGGAGTCCATACGGTGGTACAGGTTAGTACTGTTTTAGGGTTCCGTACCTCAAAAGGAAAAAACGGAACCCTTATAGGATCACTTTGTTGTCCGTCTGTCTGTCTGTCAAAATCCTTTTTCTCTGGAACGCGTGGAGGTAGCAAGCTGAAATTAATATCAAATACTCAGCCTGCGGTCCCTTGAAGCTGAGAAAAAATCAACCTTCTAAGTCAACGCAATCAAAAGATACAGTCACTAAAAGGCTATTTCCATACAAATTGCCGAAATTCGAAAACCTAAAGGGTACTTCCAGTACTCCTAGAAACTTAAAATTTGATATGAAGGTAGCACTTATAGCACAACCACTTAGAAAAGTCTCAAAATCTTAAATTTTTACGTCTGTCTGTAGATTTCGCAGACCAATGCAAGTCGACCCCACACTGCGAACATTTTGCTTAGGAGCAGGACTCTGCTAACACTGGACTACTTAAAACACTGTGGAAAAGCCTTAAAATCTTTCTACGCAACCCTCGTGCGCGAGTCCGACTCGCACTTGGCCGGTTTTTTTTTATACGACATGGAACGTAAACTGACGACCGGATAGCCTAGTGGTTAGAGACTCTGACTATGAAGCTTGAGGTCCCGGGTTCGATCCCCGGTCGGGGCAGATGTTTGTATGATCAATACGAATGTTTGTTCTCGGGTCTTGGATGTCTAATATGTATATAAGTATGTATTTATCTATATAAGTATGTTTATCCGTCGTCTAGTACCCATAGTACAGGCTTTGCCTAGTTTGGGACTGGGTCAATTGGTGTCAATTGTCCCATGATGTTTATTATTTTTTATACAAGGAAGGGAAACGAGCAAGTGGGTCACCTGATGGTAAGTGTTCACTGCCCATAGACTCCCGCAGCCCCGGAGGGTTTGCAGATGCGTTGCCAACCTAGAACTTTTTTTACAAGCTTTTATTTAACTTGCAATGTATGTATGTATGTTCGGGTCAAATCTTGCAAGTTTTTGCCCCACTTCCCGATGTTCGGTTTAGCTGAAATTTTGCATACTTATGCAAGTTCGGTGACAATACAATAATCTGGTAGTGACATCCTGGTGGTGCGGCCAGGGTCGTCTCCGCAGGAGGGAACTCTTCAACGGTTAATGGCATCGACTTGAAATTTGGTATGGATGTGTAAGATGGATGACAGCACACGTACAATTATATTTTTTATAGACCCACTGAAACATGAATACACAGAAAAAAAAACCAGAAAAATGCCAACCCCGGAATCGAACCCGGATCCTCGACACTCCGGGTCGCGTGCTTTTCCCCTAGGAAATGGCCGAATTTTTTCCATGTATTCAAATCTCGTCATCGAAATCATGAGCGTCAAGCGTACAGACAACATAAAATTCAGTCCATGATCTCAGTAGGAGTATCTTTTTGTATTTTTTCTCCCAATTTTTAATTTTTACGGTTTTCCCGTGAATAACAATTATAAATAACATATGTGTATATGTATAAATGTCCAGCCGTGGTGTAGGGGAAAAGCGCACGACCCGGAGTGTCGAGGATCCGGGTTCGATTCCCGGGGTTGGCATTTTTCTGGTTTTTTTTCTGTGTATTCATGTTTCAGTGAGTTTATAAAAAATATAATTAAAATTCAGTCGGCGAAAAAAGCTTGTTTTAAAAAATGTTTATTGTGCCTTAGGTTTTTATCTTCGAGACTCGGCTCCCGTCTTAGACGAACTACGAAATCGGTATTTTTCTGACTTACTTACTTCAAACCCTTTTTTTCGCAGCTGGGTGTTCATCGTGCTGACATATACTAATTGGTTTAGTTCAAGCTATTTCTACTTGGATCAAAGCACCAATTGGGCGGTAAGTGTATATGTTAAATAACGGAAAACAAAACTTGTTAAATGAATGAAGGCACTAAGCACTAATAATTATGAATACAATTTCCAATTCAATATTGTACACCGCCATTTCTAAGAGCGCCGGGCGCAAGAGAGGCCCGCCTTGGATCTGTATCAGACCACAGACTACGACAGTACTGAACTAAAGCGCTCGATTCTTATATTCGATTCTCGATTTTTTTTTCTCTCTTAATCTTTTAATGACAGAGTGAGGTTTCTTTGTGTAATTTGTCTGTGGTTACGTATTGTAAGAGCTAATGTAACTTGTTTTTAGAAAAAATGACTTTGTGCCAAGTTTCATGCGGCGCATTCTTCTTGGCAATCATGGTCTTTCCGAAAGCGCTGGTAGACTCAAAAAAAATGACGTGTAAAAGAGCATTCAACTGCCTATTTGCTGAATTTAGAATTTGAACTTGAAAAAGTCGGAAAACCCCCGACATTTTCATTTAAAAATTCAATATCTCAAAAACGGCTGATCTGGTTTTTATGAAACTTAGCTAAGAACCACAGTTAGAAAACCTTCTTTCAAATAGAAAGATACCTCACCCAAATCGGTTCACTTTGTTGTCCGTTTGTCTGTCTGTCTGTCTGTCTGTCTGTCAAGACCCTTTTTCTCTGGAACGCGTGGAGGTAGCATGCTGGAATTAATATCAAATACTCAAGCTTGCGGTCCCTTAAAGCTGTGAAAAAATCAACCTTCTAAGTCAACGCAATCAAAAGATACAGTCATTACAAAGGCCATTTCCATACAAATTGCCGAAATCCAAAAACCTAAAGGGTGCTTCCAGTTGTCCTAGAAACTTGAAATTTGGTATGAAGGTAGCTCTTATAGCACAACCACTCCGAAAAGTCTCAATATCTTAAAATTTTATGTCTGTCTGTAGATTTCACAGATCAATATAAGTTGACCCCACACTGCGAACATTTTGCTTAGGAGCAGGGCTGTTAACACTGGACTTCTTAAAACACTGGGGAAAAGCGTTGAAATCTTTCTACGGAACCCTCGTGCGCGAGTCCGACTCGCACTTGGCCGGTTTTTTTTTCTTGCCAATGTTTGAAATTCTTTTTTTTTTCAGCTCACCCCCGCCCAGTCGCGCCAGAGCAACCGCGCATGCTCTCTGCTGCAGCTGTACGACTCACACGACATCTGGCATTTCATGTCGTCGACGGCCATGTTTTTTTCATTCAACATGTATCTAACCATAGACGATAACCTTATGGATACGCCTCGGAGCGAAATTATGGTGTTTTAAAAAAAGTGTCCAAGTGGAGTCCTCCCTCTGTGAGCGCGCGCCTCGCCAGCGACGCAAACGCGCGCCAAAGCTTTGCTCCTGTGCGCTACCAGACGAAGGACTACGTATTATTAGTCCGAAGCATGTCAGACTGAACTCGGTTGATATACGTGAGTGATCCGTTTATTTCGCTATGATTGAGTCTGTAGTTTCATGTTAATAATGACATGAATGCTTGAAAAGCGGTTTTATCTACACACATATCATAAGTCCTCTATAATGCGTTCAGAAACCGTAGAAAGCCTCCCCCCGCACTGCAGGTCCAGCGGTAAAGTAATAGTCATTACGACATCGAATTCGATGTCGTAATGACTATTACTTTACTGCTGGACCTGCTGGTCGTGGTGAGGCTTTCTACGGTTTCTGAACGCATTATAGAGGACTTATGATATGTGTGTAGATAATAATTATTAAAGCGATTTATAAAGATGATGTTACAAAATTTATTTGGAAAATTTTAGCTAGTGGTTTGGCCCGTTTCAACGGCTCAAGCTCATAAAACCTACTTTCCAGAAATGTGCACTTTCCCAGTCAGTGCATGTTCCGTTTTGCCAAAAAGTAGACTTTTCCGAAACTTTTTCTCTTCTGTAGTGGAAGTACCACCCTCTCGCAGAAAATCGGCGTGAAGCAACAGCCACCCCGGTTGCGTTTCGTTCGGTCAGTAAGAGTGCCGGAGGCCCGACCCCCCCCCCTTCCTCTATAGCCCTTCTCCTCCTTAAAGGCCGGCAACGGACTAGTGACTCTCTTGGGGTTGCTGGTTCTCATGGGTGGCGGTGACCGCTTACCATCAGGTGACCCGCTCGCTCGTTTGCCTCCCTCTTTCAATTCGAATCAATAAAAAAAAAACGCACACTTTCCCAAAATGAAAATTTTCTCAGAACAGAGCATACTTTACTCCAAGCAGTGCTACACGATGTCATCATCATCATCACCAGACATCACCATCAGAATGAGAGGGCTTGGGCTACAGTTCCCACGCGGGCCCAGTGCGGGAACTTCACACACACCATTGGATTGCTTCCCAGGAGTGTGCGGGTTTCCTCACGATGTTTTCTTTCACCGAAAAGCTCATGATAAATTGCAAATGTAATTTCTTGCTGAAATATTCCGAATTAATTTTATAACAAGCCGTTTATTACAGAAAAGTATTTTAAAATAGCTGTTTAGCTTGTATTAAAGGCACATCTTAGAGCTTGCTCTCTTATGCCGACTTGCACCTTACTGCGTTATACGTTAACCCTGGGTTACCGTAACGTCAGACGTTACAAACACGTCATGTACGTGACGACCGGATAGCCTAGTGGTTAGAGACCCTGACTATGAAGCTTGAGGTCCCGGGTTCGATCCCCGGTCGGGGCAGATGTTTGATTGATGAATATGAATGTTTGTTCTCGGGTCTTGGATGTTTGATCTCGGGTCTTGGATGTTTGTTCTCGGGTCTTGGATGTTTGTTCTCGGGTCTTGGATGTTTGTTCTCGGGTCTTGGATGTTTAATCCTATCCTACTAATATTATAAGTGCGAAAGTTTGCGAGTGAGTATGTATGGTACTTTTTCACGTTGAAACGGCTTGACGGATTTAGATGGAATTTGGAATGGGGATAGCTTATGCCCTAGAATAAAACATAGGCAATCTTTCTTCCCGGAAAATTGTATTGTTCCCGCGGGATAGCGATAACCGAATTCTTTGCAGACGAAGTCGCGGGCAACAACTAGTATGTAAATAAGTATGTGTTTATTTTAGAAGCAGTGATAGCCTAGCGGTTTGACCTATGGCCTCTCAAGTAGAGGGTCGTGGGTTCAAACCCCGGCTCGCACCTGAGTTTTCAGAATTTATGTGCCTTTTAACGTGCGGGACGTAAAAATGGTGATGATGATGTATTTATCTATATAAGTATGTTTATCCGTTGTCTAGTACCCATAGTACAGGCTTTGCCTAGTTTGGGACTAGGTCAATTGGTGTTAATATTTATGAATAAAATTATTTATTTAATTTTAAGCTAACACCGGGTTTGTGCCTAACCTAGGACGGTGCGAGTCGGCCTTATTGAAATAAAATTCCTAAAAAGCTAGCTCTCTCTGTAAGAGTCACTAGGAAACATTTTAAAGCTCAATAGTAAACTTTGTGTAAGTAGGTAGTAATTCTAATTATTATAATTTTTTAATCATGGGGCTCTAGTGTACTCGAGGGCCCAAAAAAGACGTCTCAAATGGGTTTGCGTTAGTGTCAAATAGTATGAGAATAGGGATGACGTTTCTTGGCCAAATCAGCAACTTTTTTTGAAATGTCAGAACGATTTGATCGGATCCGTTAGTATGAAGTGTGTATTGCATTACAGAACTATGACGTCATCATTTTCAGTGATCAAAATGCCTCCTTCTATTAGTTTTTGTTAAATTAAAAATCATCTTAATTGCAGTAATAAGTGAGGCATCGGTTTTTTATAATTGGTTTCGGAAGCTTCTATACAAACTTCATACTAACGGATCCGATCAAATCGTTGACATTTCAAAAAAAGTTGCTGATTTGGCGAAGAGGCATCATCCCTATTGTGAGCCAGTCATATAAATATGCGGGCATTTTGCAGATTCATAGTTGTTGAAAAGAAGTTACACTTTATATTTCTTTAGTGATAATGATCTCACGTTAATCCTAACTAATATTATAAATGCGAAAGTAACTCTGTCTCTCTGTTTGTTACCTCTTCACGGGAAAACCTCTGCACCAATCTAGATGAAATTTGGTAAGAAGATAGTTTGAATATTGAGGAATAACATAGGCTACTTTTTATTCGGGAAAATTATACAGTTCCCGCGGCATAGCGATAACCGAAATCTACGCGGACGAAGTCGCGGGCAACAGCTAGTTTAAAAATATATTTTAAAACTAAGAACACATACACTTTAAAACTAATATCAAAGCTATGTTTAAAATTAAAATGTAACAAATTACCAGCCTTGACAATAGTTTTAATGAGGTCTATCGCAAGTCAATAATCCGCTGGTAATTTGTTAGTGTCGGGTGAGGTCTATCTGTCAATTTCCACCAAACAGGCCAGTAGCTTGTCTCTCATTGGTGGAGAATGACAGATGGACCTCACGCTACGCTAGCGGATTTGTCATCAGAAAATGTAAATTTGTGTTAATTTAAGGTTCCTTCAAATTGGCTTTAGTTTTGAAATTATTAGTTTTAACTCGTGCAGAAAAATATATGCTACTAAAACACCTGTAAGTTATTAATAAGTTTGTTTTTTTAAATGTCGTCAATAGGAAAATGTTTTTATAACATCCAGTGGCAACCCAAAGTCGAAAATCCCCGACGTAATCATTTCAAAGTTCAATGTCTTAAAAACGGCTAAACCGATTTTTATGAAATTCAGCTATGAACCATCTCTATTCAACTAGCTTTTTCTTTATAAAGCCGTGTCAAACCGCCCGTCCGTTGAGGAGTTACGATGCCACAGACAGGTCAAATTTATAACACCGCCCCTCTTATAAACCCCGACGAAAAAGATGGGTGTTATATGTTTGACCTGTGTATCTGTCCTAGCTCCCAAACGGATTTACCGCGTTCGATGCGGTTATTTTTAATCGAAAGCTAGTTTAATCGAGATGGTTCTTAGTTAAGTTTCATTAAAATCGGTTCACCCGTTTTTGAAATATTGAACTTTGAAATGGAAATCTCGGGGGTTTTTCAACTTTTCTTAGTTGGTTATAGTTATTTATTGATGCAGTTGTGTTTATAAATAATGATTTTCAGTGTAGTTGTTTGGCCTATAATAATAAATAACAATTAATAGTCACGTATTATTATAAACTAGATATCATTAAGGACTTACAAGTTCAAGTTTCTTAGGACCAGCACTGCCTTAACGCATAAACGATAAAATATTCAGCTGACGAGCTAAAGGTCCCTGTCCGAGTCTCTATGGTTTACGCAATACGGATCATTTTGGTTGGGCACAGGGGCCTTTCGTTCCCTGACAATATTGTAAGATTTTGGTTGCAATCTTAGTTTTTTTTATATTGTTTTTGTAGTTTTAATATCAATTACGCAATATGAAGAATGTATTAGTATGTGAATAAAAATGATTTTATAATACTTTTTTTTTAATTTACGAGTCCACATTAATTTCGGTCAATGTTCGGCATAGGAATGTTAGTTTTTCCTTGGTTTCATAGATGGCGCTGTTGTGCTAAACAGAGGTCTAAGTAACTAATATGTGAATTCTCGTACAGAGATGTTACATAGATGGCGCTAGCGAGTCAGTATTCGCCAAGTAATTTGAATTAAACTGAAACGTGAATATATAGGAGTTTTTCGCTGCTACCAATGATTGCTCGGATGGCGCAGTTGGTAGCGAAACGCCACGGTATGTTGGAGACCTGGGTTCGAATCCCAGTTAGAAAATTTATTTTTCTTGTCTTTCTGTATACTTTCGTTTCGGTTTGATATTTGAGAAAGAGGTCCAAGTGTCATACGAAACGAATAGTACAGAGACCTCTCTATAGTGAAACTAGCTGCAGCAGGCTTATTATTGTAAAGGACCGCAACGTTGTATAGGCATTGGCAGTCCTCTTGGGCTTGCCCTAGACACATTTCTAGGTATTATGTCACCACGCCATATTGTGGTAATGTTACTTCATATTATTTTTTTATTGGACTACGAATTAGTCCGAAACATGTCGCGCTATACTCGACTGAGATACGTGAGTGATCCGTTTATTTCACCAGAGTTTATGTTACAATATTACAACTTTTTATCGATACCCAGTGAACTATTCCTTTCCACCACTCAAAGGTTGGCTGGCAGAGATCCCTTAAAGGGATAAGTTCGCCTTTGTACTCTTTTTTTTTTGTACAATAAAGTGTTTACTTACTTACAAAAAAGACTGTTTAGTTTGAATATCGTTTATTCTGTCGCTACCGCTACAATACAAGCGTGTATTTTATTTTACAATTACAATTATAGTATCATAATATATTACACAACGCATAGCTTAAAGCTCATACACCGAACTTGGCCCGTTTTTAACACATTGCAGAAAATAGGCATGAGAATTTTAGTCACCGGTGAGCTTATGATATATCAAATACGAATGCCCCCACCCACTCGTAAACGAGATCACTGACTTCTTAACCACTGGCAGTGACAGCTAACCTCAATCTACCATGTTGACATGCTTGTCTATGACAGAAACGCAAATTATCTGCATGTTAGTAGACGGGTATGACATTCAAATATGCTTTTGGCAAATAGTGATATCAATGCCATGGATGAGAATTTAGTCACCAAGTGAGATTCAAAAATCGACCCGATTTTAGTGACCCATGGGGGGATTTGTGATTAAAGTAATTTGCTTGGACTTACGGGGAAACTGAATCATTTTGTATGGGTACTGTTAATGTGCTAAGGTTATTCACGGCTGTCAAATTAACAGTCGTATAGTATCGTAAATTTTACACTTCGGCCATGAAACAACATGAAGGCAACGCTGTCACCATAGAGGATAACACCCTTGGAACTCTACCTTTAAAATCAATAGTAAAATGCCAAAATTCGAGAAGTGCGTACCAATTTTTTATAAAATGCCCCAAAAACCTCTTAGTTTTCTATTTCGAATGTAATCAAGAAGACTCTTTCAACATCTTTGACTTATAATTATAAAACAAGGCCAGACACCGGCCCCTGTTAATATAAAAAAAATCATACATTTTATTACTCATATCATATAATTAATAAGGAATCAAAGTTTTCATATACTTATCGAGTATTCTTTTCATTTACGTAAGATTATCAAAATTACATGAAACTTTATTTGGCAGTAACAGTCTATTTTTAATGTAAAAAATTTAGTCTGAGATTTTTAGAAAAAGTTTTTTTTTAATTTACGCACAACAATAATCTGACAGACCGTATTGACATTTTACTTATTTTCCATGTTTCCTTTTTTACTTTCAGAGCCTCTAGTGTAATTTTTGACACAGAAAACGTCTCGGTCGCGTTCGCGTTAACGTCTGAATTACTATGGGTCAATTGGCAGCGCCTCTAGCGGCACGTATCGACAACAAACTATTCTCATAGTATTTGACACTTTAACGCGAACGCGATCGAGACGTTTTTTTGACCGTTGATTACACTAGACTCTCTGAGCGTCTAGTGTAATTCTTGACACAAGAAAAAGCTTCGCTATGAGAATAGTACGTTGCTAACACGTGCCGCTAGAGGCGCTGCTGATTTGCCCATAGTTATTGAGACTTCACGCGAACGTGATGAGACTTTCTTGAGTCAAAAATTACACTAGAGAATCTAATTAATATGAAAGAGTTCTGTCAGATTTTCGTTGTGATTTTGAAAAATACCACTACCCAGGAAGTGGCACGCTTAGCGTTTTGATATCTGTTCTCTTTATACTTCGTTTTTTAGGGTTCCGTACCTCAAAAGGAAAAAACGGAACCCTTATAGGATCACTTTATTGTCCGTCTGTCTGTCTGTCTGTCTGTCAAGACCCTTTTTCTCTGAAACGCGTGGAGGTAGCATGCTGAAACTAATATCAAATACTCAAGCCTGCGGTCCCTTGAAGCCGTGAAAAAATCAACCTTCTAAGTCAACGCAATCAAAAGATACAGTCATTAAAAAATCTATTTCCATACAAATTGCCGAAATCGGAAAACCTAAAGGGTGCTTCCAGGTGTCCTAACTTGAAATTTGGTATGAAGGTAGCTCTTATAGCACAACTACTCCAAAAAGTCTCAAAATCTTTAATTTTTATGTCTGTAAGCTGACCCCACACTGCGTACATTTTGCTTAGGAGCAGGGCTCTGCTAACACTGGGGAAAAGCGTTAAAATCTTTGTACGGAACCCTTGTGCGCGAGTCCGACTCGCACTTGTTTAGCATTAGAAAGAATCTTGACATGTCTTTTTATTAAAAAAATCTATTTATAAATAAGTAACCGTTACGTATAAAACCATAACAATATAAGTAATTAAGTGTCATTGTTATTTAATTGTTATTTGCTGATTAAAAAAAAAGCGTTTTGTCAATAAAAAGATTTGTTTACCTTCTTTCTAATGCTAAAAAAACGAAGTATAGGTGTTATGCAATATGAAGAAGTTACTTAATTCAGGATATGTCATTGTGTCAAAATCTATTTTTTATTGTTATTGACATTTTTAAGAATAAGTGCACGGTTGTACCATAAATATAAGTTACAACGAGCATTGTTTGGAAGGCGCGAAACTATTTTAGCCATCGATATATAAAACATTAAAGACAGGCCACGCACCTGTTCAGCGCTGACAAAATACGGCCCTCACTCACTAGCTGTCATTACACTGACATAATGTCAAACACCTATAATTGCTTGTCAATAATTTTAGCCGATAATAAGGCAGTGCGGCTGCGCGGGTAAAATCTTGAGCAGCCATTGGCCAGACGTTTGCGCGCCATTGCGGTGACCGCCATTTTGTTCGGCGTCGCGCCACGCTGCACCCAGTTTTCGACTTTGCGTAGACGCAATAAGGTCTTTATTGCATTGGTGATTAACATTCGGTTTAGTTCGGCATTTGTCAAAACTCGTCTGCGCGGACGAAGATTACCGATGTTACTTATATTTGTGGTCCACCTGTACAAGCGTGCCACTTAATTTTAGCTTTGAATTAAACTGTTAGAAGGGGAAGGCGATATTAAAATTATTGTCCAAATTTATTTATTTTTGGGATGCGATTTTTATTTGTTTTTTTTTTTACAAAGTGCAGATTCTTTATTTACACAGAAGCTTACTTTATACGAGTGATAATCAATACATGTGTGGCTGAACCATACATACGCGAGTCATCCGTCTGTTTCACTATGATCGAGTCTCACGGGAGTTTAATGTTAGAAATATGATTAAAAAAAACTTAAAAAGGGTGTTCACTTAAGATTTACTCAACCCCTGGCTGAATTCTTGACGGTTCATTAAAAAGCACCCTGTATACATTATATCATGTTCATGTAGAATTAATTCACTTTTAACACGGTAACTACCGTGAGACTCAATCATGTTGAAATAAACGGATCACTCACGTATGCCAGTCGAGTATAGCCCGACATGTTTCAGACTAATCCGAAGCCTTTCCTCTGGTGTTCGTTTCGCTACCGCCAAAGCGCGTGCTCCCAGAGAAAGGAGTACGGATTGGTTCTAAACATATCGAGCTTTACTCGACTGCCATACGCGAGTGATCCGTTTATTTTACTATAGCAAAACACCAAGTTATTGCGTTATTTTTTACAATATTGCTATCACTCGTATAACATCTTAAAACACTAACTAGTGGCTTTAAATACGGCTTATAAAAATATAATAAATGCATTTGCAATACCAGCTAATATTTGTTCGACGGCGGCCTGAGAACGAAAGGGTTCCATCTGCCATCAAAGCGATGAAGAAACTACAACTCTACGACAAGTCCTATAAGACTCAACTTGGGGCCACTATGAAATGTCACATGCAACCTTTTTGCACTCAGGCCGCGCAATATGGCCACTCTCGCGTCACCACGGGAACTCGCTTACAACTCGAAGTCATTTTTAGTAATAGAAGAAGTAATAAAAAAAAACGGTTTTGGATTTGCTTTGATTCTGGTCACAAAGCTTTTTTGCATGTCCAGATAGACAGACAGACAATAGTAGTTAATGCAACTGCTACATAATGAGGGTCCTTAAAACACGAGTGTGTTTTTTATGAAACGAGGCGATGCTGAGTTTCATAATAGGATCACACGCGTGTTTTATGGCAATTGGGTGGAGTTGCATACATTACTTTATCTACACACATATTATAAAGTACTCTAAGATGGGTTCAGAAGCCGAAGGCATATCATACCCATACCTGTTACGAATTTGACTGTTGTTTTAATCATAGACAAACATACCGAGCTGACGTTTCGTAGTCTGTTTTTTTACTGCAAATTATGTTGGTTTTTGAAGATGTTTCAAATTTTGAAACTCTTAACGACATCGAATTCCATATCGAAGTCATTAAGACGTCGAATTCGATGTCGTAATGACCTTTCTTTACTGCTGGCGGCGAGCAGTCGACGACATGCTGCAATGCTGGTCATTTTCTGCGCTTTCTGAACGCATTATAGAGAACTTATGATATGTTGTGTAGATAAAAACTATTGCTTAATTTATTAAAATCTTGAATCCTATCCACAATCGTGTTGAAAGCGAGTTACCGCGGTACCATCGCTGACGAAACGAAAAAGTCAGTGACTTGTGAAATACAAGATGGCGTCAGCAATTTTAAAAACCACAAATACAGAATGAGAAAAACCTCCTTAATAATGAATAATAATTTTACTGTTTGTTACACTTGTTTCTAAAATACCGTATTTTTTCCTTTTTTTATTTTCTAATGATAGTGAGGTTTATCCGTGTAATTCATCTGTGGTTACGTATTGTAGGATAATAAACTGGGTCCCGCGACTCGCCGCTACAATCATCCAGCCGCCGCCTCCAAGGGTCCTGGTGGAAAATCGGGGTTTGTCGGCAAAGTACACCACAAAGAATCTCCAGTCTATTGAATCCACACATATAGGTCCACAGGTCACGTAAACACTATCATCCAATGTCAGAAAGGGGATTTAAAACCGATGGGAATCACAAACACAGGAGCAACGTAAATTTGCCCGTTTTCACGCCGCACCACGCTTAGCCAACTGGTAGCGGGCGGCATCGGCGGCGTGGTGTACAGAACACGCCGGTGGTGGCGCTGGTGTCGCGCCAGAACCATTTCCCAAGGATTATGGATGCGTTCCGATTTACACGATTCATCGCAGACCCAGCAAATAAGAATGAAATAAAACGAATGCTACCAACCAAATTGTGTCACCTTATGTATAAAAATACGAAAATAATATTCAATCTAACAAAAACATCTCTATACTGTTTCGGTACGGAACACGTATTGTAACTTGTTTTTAGGAAAAATGACTTCGTGCCAAGTTTCTTGCGGCGCATTCTTCTTGGCAATCATGGTCTTTCAGAAGACTCAAAAAAATTACGTGTAGAGAGCATTCAACTGCCTATTTGCTGAATAAAATTTACTGTGAAAAGGTTCCACGGTGGGTGGGTTTCCTCGACTGTACATACACTCTTTGCTTCTATTCCGATAGTTCTGTGAGTTTTCGTTAAAAAAAAAAAACTTGAGATTCCATAAGATTCTTAACAGATGTGGCTTCTAAAATTGCTTCTTTTTAAGAGATTCCAGTATCAATAACATGTCAAAATAAGTTATTTAATAATAATTACAATAAGTAATACTCGAGTTGTGATGCATTTTAGACACATTCAACAAAAACACCTGATAATCCTTCTATTCCTTATTATTTTATTTAAAACTTGACCAATAATTAGTTTCTGAGCGTCTAGTGTAATCGACGACCAAAAAAAAAACGTCTCGATCGCGTTCGCGTTGACGTCTGAATTACTATGGGCATTAGCAGCGCCACTAGTGGCACGTATCGACAACAAACAATTCTCACACCATTTGACACCCGCAAGTTTTTGCTGGTGATAGGACCTTGTGCGTGGTCCGTCCGGATCGCTACCACCATCTTACTCGCTAATCCTGCCGCTAAGCAGCAGTGCTAGCACAGTTGTGTTCCGGTGTGGAGAGTAAGACAGCCGGTGTAATTACAGGCACAAGAGGCAATTTCATCTTAGCTCTCTGGGTTGGCAACGCATCTGCAAACCCTCCGGGGTTGCGGGTGTCTATGGGCAATGTCAATTGTAAAGATGATGCAATAGGGGTATGGTTGTTCTGATAATGGGACGCGTCATACAATACTAGACTTTGTTACGTTTCAATACAGTAAAACGTGTCTAGGACTTACCCAACCTGTGTTAGATGCTAGCCCGGGGTTACCGTGACTCCAGGTTAGTGACTAACCCAAGTGGCGCAAGTCTGTCTAAGGGAGAGTTGAGTAATTGGTCAAATTTTAAATAAAATGGTACAGTCAGCAGCAGATGTAGCTAAGCAACCGACGCGTTCGCAATGATCTAAGCACGGCTTTATTGTTATAGACGTAAGAGCTTGTGCAGATCGTTGTGAGCGCTTCGGTTGCTTAGCCAATTCTGATGCTGACTGTACCTATAGAGAAGAAACCAAAACATTTCGAAATGCCAGTCCACATTAAAAAGATAATAAAGACAAAATAAATAAAACGTAACAAATAACTTAACCTTTCATATTTTACATGGAGGAATTATTTTTTATTCTAAATGATCCTTGATACAATAAAAAAAAATGTTCATTTATTATTTATTACCCACGAGGAAACAGTGATTTTTTTTTTAATAGTAAAAGCAAGTTTAATCACTGTTACTTAGCTGAGTTCCACTAAATTTGGTTCAGCCGTTTACGAGATATTAAAAAAAAAACAAGTTGGTATATTTACTGTTTTAAAAAATCCAAAATTATCCCTCCAAATAGCAATACTCACAATTGTATGAGTAATCGATTTAATTAATAATATTAAATTACTATAATTTCTATTCACAGTAGCAAAATTACAATATAACAATTATTAAAGATCACCACACGGACGCACTGGCAGTGAAAAATTAAGCGTCAGCAGGATTCGAACCACACTCTTACAACAACCTTCCAACTTATAACATGAAACTACCGCGAGACTCAATCATAGTGAAATAAACGGATCACTCGCGTAGTAGAGCCGCGGTGCGCTGTTTACGTCTCGCTGCCAGCATGGCGTGTACTCCCAGAGGAAGGACTACGGATTAGTCCGAAACATGTCGGGCTATACTCGCCTGACATATGTGAGTGATCCGTTTATTTCACTATGACCTACCAAATTTATCGTACAGTCAGCAGCAGAAGCAGCTAAGCAGCCGAAGCGGTCACAATGATCTGCACAAGCTCTTATGTCTATAACAATAGAGCCGTGCTTAGATCACTGTGAAATGTACACAGAAAGAACATGTCTATTCTTCTTGGCAATCATGGTCTTTCCGAAAGCGCTGGTAGACTAAAAAAAAAATGACGCGTAAAAGAGCATTCAACTGCCTATTTGCTGAATAAAATTTTGAATTTTGAATTCAGTACCTTAGCAACTTTTTGAATTATCGCGATTTGAAAGGTTGAAACGATGTAATCTATACTTATAAAACAGTGACTGACTGACTGACAGACAACGCACAGCCTAAACCACTGGACCTAGACTTGAAATTTGGCAAACATATACCTTGAGTATCCTCGAATTGCACTAAGAAGGGATATTACGAAATTCCCACGGGATAGGGAACTAGCCCATTTTGAAATATTTCACGGGGGCATAAGCTAGCTATATAATTTACGTATACACCTTTTTTTAAGTTATAAAAAAAAAACATGTTCCATAAATATTTGTATCTGTAACTGAGTGGTAACTTGTAGTCTATTGAGTGCTTTTGAAATTAAAATAATTTTTTTTTAAGTCACTCCTTAGACATGTACTTTCCGTGTACCCTTCAAGTGATTAAGACCGCACTGAAAGTGACGCGTTTCGCACTCGGATACGAGTCATCATCGGAAAGATGAGTAGAAAAAAAAAAACTGACAGCTGTTTCACGTACAATACAAGAATTCTTACTTAACATACAACGACAATGCAAAGAAAAATCTGTTAAGCAGCTGGACAGCCAACTGTCGAATTTCATACTATGAATGTTTCATAAAAATAATCAATAAATCGATTATTTTCATTAATTCTTACTTATCCCATGGTGTGGGGTGTCGTTGGATAGGTCTTTCAAATATTTCGTCAATTTTTCGATTTAGGGATCTCTGAAGTGCTCAATTTTGTTAGAGTCAAGTCAAGTGTCCCCCCCCCCCCCCCTTTTTTTGCGAAACCATTATATTTGAAATGTGAAAAAAATAGAGTAGTAATGCATATGAAGGGTACACTGAAAGAAAGTCTAGTGACTTTAAAAAAAAACGGGATTTTACTTAATCTCAAAATGTAGAGCACTCAATAGACTATAAGTTACCACTTAGTTACAGATACAAATATTTATGTAACACGTCTTTTTTATCACTTAAAATTGTATGGATAATTACATCGTTGGAAACTTTCAAATCGCGATAACTCAAACAGTTGCTAAGGCGATTAAACATGTTCTTTCCGTGTATTCATATAGTGAATTTAAAAGAAAAACTATCACAGCTAAGTAGGCTTCACAGGTTTACGAGTAATAGTTGACAATTTGGTAAAAAAAAAAACACCAATTAAAATTTAGTTTATCGCATTCAGACAGACAGACGCGGCGGGGGACTTCGTTTTATAATATTTTGACAACATTTTAAAGTCTGCTAGAGTATTATCAACTACCAGTGCATCGTCATAAGAAAATGTTTATAAACTCAACCACTGTTCGTATTCTGTGATTTCTGCTCAAACATGGCCGCCATGTCTCGTATATTGTAAGACGGGGAGACTTTTTCTTTCCTGTAAAAAAAAACAAACACCTAAAATTTTATTCCAAAAAAAAAAACAAAAATATATAATCTAACCAAAAAAAAGAAAAACACCGACATTGTCATGTCAAAGTTGAATATTTCAAAAACGGGTGAACCGATTTTAATGAAACTTGGCTAAGAACCATCTCGATTACACTAGCTTGCGATTGAAAAAAAAAACCGCGTCTAAATCGGTCCATCCGTTTGGGTGCTATGATGCCACAGACAGATACACAGGTCAAACTTATAACACCCCTCTTTTTCGTCGGGGGTTTAAAATAAAAGCATAGTTTATTTGCCAAACATATTTACTTTCTAGTGAAACAGACGGATCACTCACGTATGCATGGATTAGTCTGAAAAATGTCGGGCTATACTCGACTGACATACGTGATTGATCCGTTTATTTCACTATGATTGAACCATACGGTAAGTTCATGTTAAAAATTACATTCCAACCTAAAAACGTATCTTTCATCACTTAAAGTTTTTTGCTAACGATATTTTTAGTCTGTCATAGGTACTGGAAATGTATAGAACATTAATTTCATGCCAATCCGATCATTGGGAAAGCAACGCGGACTGTTACATGCTGATGAAGATGATGATTCTAAGGTCCGTTTCGCTGCCACCGAGGTGTGCACCCAGAGGAAGGACCACGAATTATTCTGCAACACGTCGGGCTAAACTCGACTTATATAAATAACATGAGCGGTAAATTTTAAAGTTACATGTTAAAAAAAAAAACACCAAAAGTTACTTACGATTAGTGTCAAAGTTAAATGCGCCTGGAGTGAAGCAAGACGCACAGAAACTAACGGTTGTCCGACCACGTCTTGAGAAACTTCACAGACGCATTTAAATTTGAATCGTGCTGCGTGCTAGTACAGTCAGCAGCAGAAGTAGCTGAGCAACCGAAGCGGTCACAACGATCTGCACAAGCTCTTACAATAGAGCCGTGCTCAGATCATTGTGACCGCTTCGGTTGCTTAGCTACATCTGCTGCCGACTGTACGAAACTGACCTCTCAAAATTGCGTCCAGCGCTGCTCTCGCCTATTTCGCTCTTACACCTGCCTCTTTCGCTCTCAACTATCTCCTTCTCAGGACTAGTGGGCGAAGGAATAGTATCCAGATTATGACTGCTCCTTGCGAGACTGAACCTCATTCTTTGCCCAAGATCTACCGTGTTCCTTCTTTCAAACTTCGGCGAGTCTAATTCTTCTTTCTTAATCTTTATCCTCGTCAGCTGTTCAGGGTTACTCCTGAAAGACTGCGAACTGTATTTCTCTCTCAGGAAATTCCTTCTCTCCTCCTTGTATTTCTCTATCCGCTCTCTGCTCAATTTCTTCTCAGCGTCAAAACCTATTATGTTCTTCAGTTCGGTTTTCCTCGTATCAAACCTTTGTATTAGCGATAACTTGTTTTCCGTCGTCGGCGTCGTCACTTGTTTCTCATTCTCTTCCAAATTCAGGTTCAGATTTAAATCTGGCAGAAACTTGGACTGCTTCCCCGCGTCTCTCACTTCGAGACTCTTTCTCCTGTCCACGTAGGTCTTTTCGCTGCCGAACTCCTTGACGAACGCGTTTTCGTCCAAAGACCTAGCGTTGGTCGAATTCTTCGACAGTTTGAAACACTTCGGCGAAACCGCCTCGTCCTTCTCCGGATACTTGACTTCGGTCTTGAACTTTTCGAAGAACGGCCCCTTCTGTTCGGTCGGACTTTCGAATCTATGCGCTAGCTCTCTCACATTTAGAGATTCTTTTACTTTGACAGTGTTGCCGTTATCTTTTTGCAGTATTGCTACGTTCTCATACTGCCTTCCTCCAAATGTAACATTCTCGTATAAAACACTCTCCTTAGGAGGTGATTCTAATATCATAGCATTCACTTCCTCAATGCTCTTCTTAAAGAACTTAACTTGACTGTACACATCAGTATTATCAACGTCAGAGTCAGTAGGTGTTTCTAGGATGATCAGATCGTCGTTAAAGCTGTCAGGTTGGCACGCCTGTTGCGTTGGTAAGCTCGCATCCGCTTCCGGCACCGTAGCTTCTTCGACTATAGAAAGATTTTTATCCAAATCAATATCTTCATACACTGAATCTCTCTCATTCGTAGGCGTATCATTCTCAATGGGCTCGTAGTCTGGTGATTTTTTAGTGGGCGATCTGAAGATGATGCTTATAGTGGACTTCAAAGGGCTCTTTAAAGGACTGCCTGGGGAGCTCTTTGAACTGCTGGACTGTAGATTGATATAGTTCGGCCGGCTGAAGCTGTAACACTCGTACAGCTCGTCGGCCTTCGGACTGATATTGCTGTAAGTTGAAGAGCTCTCGTGCGATGAGGTCATGACTTTCATTTCACAATTTTCATAGTTGACCTCTTTCTTTTTGTCAGTACCTTCTGACGTACTCGAAGTTGACACAGCCGACAACCTATTCAAGTTATGATAGCTTATGTTGGTTGAATTCGCAGGACTAGTTTCCAAACTATCTTTTAGCGTATCAGCATAGTCTTCAATCTTAATATTTTCGTAATCGGCAGCCTTCAATTCGCATTTCAAACATTTCTCCTCTTCACAATTATCGCAATTGCTTATCTTAATAGTTCTTTTGTTCGTGTCAGATACTTCGGAATCGCTCTCCAATGGGTCATAAGCTGGAGTGATAGGTGTCAACGGGCTGGAGTTTAAAGTACTAGCTGTCAAGTTGCTGACAGAGTTCTCTATGGGCCAGTCGATTCTTATGAGGGTGGAGTGGCCATCTTTGCCATGCCAGCTGAGGCGGGAGTTGACAGTGACGTCATCTGTCATGACATGCGGCTGGACGTTGCTGTAGCGGGCAGCTTTCGTCTTTTTGGGGGACGTTCGCTCCCTGTACGCGGTGAGGATAAGCGGAAATTTAGTACCATTGATTTTTGGATTAATTTTTTTATTACAGTTGGATGTTGTAAGGTTATTTTTGGTTATTGTTGCTGCAGCTAGTTTAAGTATAGAGAGGTCTCGGTACTATTGTGTTAAGCAGAGGTCTAAGTGTCATACAGAATGAATGGTACAGAGACCTCTCTATAGTGGAACTAGCTGCAGCAGGCTTATTATTTTAAAGAAAAGCGACATTGGCTGTCCTCTTCGTTTTAACGATCGTATTTGTTTAAATAATTATATTCCTTGGGCTTTTTTAAGAGAAATTAAAGTGTTTCTTGAGCTATTAAAAACAGATTTTATTTGCTAAACTTGAAAAGTAGCACAAGAATGTGGATCAAAAAGTTTAAAAATCTTACAACTCCCAACCAAAGTTTCAAGCCAATTCGTAGGATAAAAAAAAACTCAATAAATTTAACTAAGATGCCAAGATTTTATCAAACAATTTAAATATAATTCTTACCGTAGCTTGACGTTGGTGATGGAATTTTGGAAATCGGAGAGCGAAGTCGGACTGTCGCGATCCTTGCACAGTCTGTCAATAAAAAGTGTTTTGTTAAAATTGACATTTTAAAGCAACTTTCTGTATTTATACACAAAGGGTAAAAACGGGTAATTTTTTTTTATACGACGAGGAACGCAAACGAGCAAGTGGGTCACCTAATGATAAGTGATCACCACTGCCCATAGACACCCGCAACCCCGGAGGGTTTGCAGATGCGTTGCCAACCTAGAGAGCTAAGATGAAATGCCTCTTGTGCCCGTAATTACACCGGCTGTCTTACTCTCAACGCCGGAACACAACAGTGCAAGCACTGCAGCTTAGCAGCATGATTAGCGAGTAGGATGGTGGTAGCGATCCGGACGGACCTCGCACATGGTACTACCACCCGCAAGATTATTACTAAGACTCCGCTGTCCGACCTGTCCGTCCGTCTGTCTGTCTGTATGTCGGTCTGTCCGTCTGTCACCAGGCCTCATGAACCGTGATAGTTGACAGTTGAAATTTTCACAGATGATGTATTTCTGTTGCCGCTATAACAACAAATAATAAAAACAGAATAAAATAAATATTTAACGGGGCTCCCGTACAATAGACATGATTTTTGCCTTTATTATTAACCGACTTCAAAAAAGGAGGTTCTACGGTCCACTGTATGTATGTCTTTTTTCAGGGTTCCGTACCTCAAAAGGAAAAGACGGAACCCTCATAGGATCACCTTGTTGTCTGTCCGTCCGCCTGTCTGTCTGTCACGTATTACCTGTTTCACATATTTTCTAAGGCTATTCAAGTATTTGCGTCTGGTAGTCATCATCTCATGTTGATACGCTGATGATGGAAGGTACAACTCCTTAACGGTTAGGAGTTGGAGGATAATTCTTAAAATGCAAAATCAATCAAAAAAGTAAAACCGCCTTAAAAAAAAAACATAAAATAATCCCCTAAAGCCATAAGTTTTATGGTGCTTCATTCAAAGAATATTCCGCTCGCGCCGCACCGACTTCATATTTCTGCTAGTGCCAGGCCATAAAACTCATGGCTTTAGAGGATCACTTTACATTTTTTTTAAGGCGGTTTTTAGATAATGGTTTTCTTGCAATCAGTACTTCATGTAGCTGTGTGAGTAATCATTCACCTCAACTCACGTGGCACTACCCGTACGTACCGTTTGGCGAGGTTGTCCGGCCGGGCCGAGTGCCGCTTCTCTGCCGGCTTGCCGCGCGGCGAATCGCCGTCTATATATCCGATGGTCGCCAGTTGCTCTTCTAGGGCGCTACGCTTCCTGTGGAGGAAGAAACAGTGAAAAATATATTTCCTAAAATTTCAAACTGATGCGTAAATATACAGGAAAAACAATTGACAACATTTCATATTTTTGAGACTACAATTTGATTAATTGTCTGCAATCTACTTTGAAAGAGGAGCAAACCTGCGGTTTTAAATTTTCATTAGGATTTGTAATTAATTTATTAAGAGGTACTTATTCCAAAAGGACGTAACTCCGAAACTACGCTAGGATGGATCAACTGCCTTTGTCTTGTCACGATCAAAAAAACAAAACCCAAGATCTGACATCGTCAAACATAATATGTGTCATGTCAAATTATTGTTGTGCTTGTGGTTTGTTTGAAAAAGGCAAAGGTATTACACCCATTCTTGCGTAGAATTGGTAATTTTATTTTATTCTCTTGTATTTAAAAAAATAAGTAATGTTATTTTTTTATAAACATAGCGGTGTGTTCAGGAGGCAAAGCCCTTTGGATACCTATATTAATTTTCAGGTGTGAAAAATATGAAATGTTGTCAATTCTCGAATTGGGGTTCGAACCCAAACCTTTACCATACCGTGTTAACGCGCTAATCCAATTACGCTATCCCAGCAATTGGTAGTTAGCACGAAAAACTTCAATATATTCACGCATCAGTTATTGTTACTTAGCGAGTACGTAAATTGTTTGTAGTGGGTCAGGTTGAACGAGCTGAAGGCGAGAACGATATTTTTTTTGATAATCCTGTACAACCCACATACACATCCACAGTGCGGAAATATATCCTGAATAGTCAAGTCTCAGAAAAAAAAACATTTGCCCGTATGGAGAATTATTCGGGACACGAATTCGTTTGGGATTTTTTTTTACATACCTGGTCATTTTATACAGAGTTTATTCATAATACAATTATGTACATGTAATTCAAAATAAATAATGTCACACAACAACAAGAAAGTCAAAATTAGTCAAATAACCCGCCCCGCGTCATTCGGATTTGGGAAGTTTTTTGGCGAAATGAAAAGATACCATAGCCTCTCTAGTGTAATCGAGGACAAAAAAATACCGCTAGAGTCCATAGTAATTCAGGCATAAACATTTTTGGTCGTTGATTACACTAGACGCTCATGTGTGTGTGTGTGTGTGTGTGTGTGTGTGTGTGTGTGTGTGTGTGTGTGTGTGTGTTACCTCTCTGCCAAATCGTTGGCCGCCTCGATGTCAACCCGCAGGTTCCGTCGCGGGCTGGGGTCCACGCTGCCGGCGCCCGAGCCCGCCGGCGTCGAGCACAGCGAGTCGTCCTGCTAACAGGCAGACATACACGTGCTAACAAACGAGAAATAATAAACCGGCAGATGGAAAAACTAAACTTACTTACTAAAATACTAAACTTCCGAACACAGTCAGTACGATTTAGTATTAGGTTAGGTTATTAATTTTCGGAGGTTTTATTACTACCCCTAACAAACTGTCACTACTGTCTGCCGCGACCACAGTAGTAGTTTATGCACCTGTTGCATGAGGGTCCATAAAACTCAAAGCCGAGTTTCATAATAAGATCACACGAGTGTTATAAGACATAATTATGCAGTCCCATGATTTTTTCTTGTTTTTTTCCGACTCTTATTAACACGTTCCATCGCATTAGTTTCGGGAGTGTACCGCGAACCTGCGCCTGAACGCACTGAATGTGTCAATCTCCTCACTGAACACTGTTATCTAGGCCTTGCCTAGTTCGGGACTAGGTCAATTGGTGTCAATTGTACCATGTTTTTATTATTCTATTAACACGTTCCGTCGCATTAGTTTCGGGAGTGTACCGCGAACCTGCGCCTGAACGCACTGAATGTGTCAATCTCCTCGCTGAACACTGTTATCTAGGCCTTGCCTAGTTCGGGACTAGGTCAATTGGTGTCAATTGTACCATGTTTTTATTATTCGATTAACACGTTCCGTCGCATTAGTTTCGGGAGTGTACCGCGAACCTGCGCCTGAACGCACTGAATGTGTCAATCTCCTCGCTGAACACTGTTATCTAGGCCTTGCCTAGTTCGGGACTAGGTCAATTGGTGTCAATTGTACCATGTTTTTATTATTCGATTAACACGTTCCGTCGCATTAGTTTCGGGAGTGTACCGCGAACCTGCGCCTGAACGCACTGAATGTGTCAATCTCCTCGCTGAACACTGTTATCTAGGCCTTGCCTAGTTCGGGACTAGGTCAATTGGTGTCAATTGTACCATGTTTTTATTATTCGATTAACACGTTCCGTCGCATTAGTGTCGGGAGTGTACCGCGAACCTGCGCCTGAACGCACTGAATGTGTCAATCTCCTCGCTCAACACTGTTATCTAGGCCTTGCCTAGTTCGGGACTAGGTCAATTGGTGTCAATTGTACCATGTTTTTATTATTCTATTAACACGTTCCGTCGCATTAGTTTCGGGAGTGTACCGCGAACCTGCGCCTGAACGCACTGAATGTGTCAATCTCCTCGCTGAACACTGTTATCTAGGCCTTGCCTAGTTCGGGACTAGGTCAATTGGTGTCAATTGTACCATGTTTTTATTATTCGATTAACACGTTCCGTCGCATTAGTGTCGGGAGTGTACCGCGAACCTGCGCCTGAACGCACTGAATGTGTCAATCTCCTCGCTAAACACTGTTATCTAGGCCTTGCCTAGTTCGGGACTAGGTCAATTGGTGTCAATTGTACCATGTTTTTATTATTCTATTAACACGTTCCGTCGCATTAGTTTCGGGAGTGTACCGCGAACCTGCGCCTGAACGCACTGAATGTGTCAATCTCCTCGCTGAACACTGTTATCTAGGCCTTGCCTAGTTCGGGACTAGGTCAATTGGTGTCAATTGTACCATGTTTTTATTATTCGATTAACACGTTCCGTCGCATTAGTGTCGGGAGTGTACGGCGTACCTGCGCCGGCGCGCAGTTGTGCGTGTCGTCCTCCTCGCTGAACATGTGCCTGTCCCGCTCCTGCGGGGACAGCCGCAGCCGCATGTCCGCCAGCTCCGCCTGCCACGGCTCGAAGTAAGAGTCGCAGGACGACGACCTGGAGATTAAAAACAAACATGAAATTCCATTTTTATGACCCATTTGACGACCGAATAGCCTAGTGGTCAGAGACCCTGACTATGAAGCTTGAGGTCCCGGGCTCGATCCCCGATCGGGGCAGATGTTTGTATGATGAATACGAATGTTTGTTCTCGGGTCTTGGACGTTTAATATGTATATAAGTATTTATTTATCCATATAAGTATGTTTATCCGTAGTCTATTACCCATAGTACAGGCTTGGCTTAGTTCGGGACTAGGTCAATTGGTGTCAATTGTCCTATGATATAATTTTTTATAGCATTACAAAAAGTCCCGATTCCAACTTTTACTTGTCTGTGGTAGCAACCATTTAGCGCAGGCGCGGTGTTGTGCTGGCGGCATTCACACGTTTTTGTGGTACTGTATTTCGTGGGGAAAATGCATGAGAGTAGGTATTTTTCACTAACTTCAGAAAAGAATCTTCCCTGATTGCTCGAATTCTTTTTTCGATTGAAAGTGTATACTTTCCAGTTGGTACAATTTTCATTAGGTCAGGATCTGATGGTGGGATCCTCAAAGAATATTCCGACCGCACCGTACCGACTTCATATTTGTGATTTAGATGATTATTGTATTTTTTTTAATTTGAAGGCGGTTTTACTTTTTCGCTAACATATTTTTAATATCCCTGAATTTGCAACAGTTTCATAAAATACAATAAAAACTCAGCAGTCTTCTGACCTGGTGTGGTGTTTGAGCGGTCTGAGGGCGCGCTCGGCGAGCGGCGCGACCGTGTCGCTGTCCGAAGCCAAGGACTCGCAAGACTTCACCGGCCGCAGACCAGCCGTCACCATCGGAATGTCCTGCAAACGGTAATGTGCGGCTACGTGTGACTGGCTGAAAGGGGTAGGAGCCTGGGGTGTTATTCCCTGAGATGACAGCGGGGTTCTATATGACAGCTATTGACCTTATATATTGAGTTTAGAGACCCTGACCCTCATCCGTCATAGAAGATAAACATAGTCCGTAGATAAAAAACTGCATTTTGTTTTATTTCAATACATCCCCGGCGTTTACCAGAGCACCGGAAAATGGTACAAGTACAAAGGCAACTGGACCGCCATTTTTCTATCAAAGCACTCGGAACCTATTGCTCAGGGACATAGAGTCTATATTTAATTGAACTTTCTAGATGGTTGTAACGACTTTTTACAATTTGGTAATTTTGGCGTTTTTTGCGCTATTAGTCAACAAAGCTATTGTTCCTTTAAGTAGATTGGACGCAACAAAAACCAAACGACTATACTCGGTACTTGGATGTTTAATATGAATTTAAGTATGTATTCATCTACATGAATATGTTTGTCCGTTGTCTAGTACAATACAATACAGGCTTCGCCTAGTTTGGGACTAGGTGAATTGGTGTCAATTGTCCCATGATATTTATTTAAACCTCGTTGATCTGCAGCAGCGTCAGCCGCGTCTGGGCACTCGCTAATGTGCGCTCGTATGTGCGCCGGACTAGCGGCGCTCGATCGCTCACCTGCACGGGCTGGGGCTTCGGCGGCGCGGGCGGCGCGCGCATCTTATGCCGCTGCTGTTTGCTGCGCGAGAACAGCCCTCGCCAGCCGGACGGCGAGCGTTTGAGGCCGCGCTTCGTTCCTGGCAAAAACAATCAAGGCGATACTTTTGCGGGGTCCGTCCGGATCGCTACCACCATGAAGGCCCTCCAGGGAAATGTTCTTAAGAATAAGTTGACGAGGTGGCTTTTCGACAAATGTTTTTATAGTGTTAGTTTGGTGTCATTATAACGGACTCTATGATTTCTGATCTTATGAATTTGTTTTTTATGATTATTATTGTAATTTTAATGTAAGTGTCTTAATTTTATAGTAATTTTAATGTAGGTGTCTTAATTTCATAATTGACATTATGTAATTTGCATTATTATTATTTATTATTATTGTAAGCCTGATGACGTGTACCACTGCTGGGCAAAGGCCTCCCCCCATGTCCTCCACGAGTCCCGATCTTTAGCGGTTTCAGGCCAATCGTTAAGAAAGACATCCAGTAATTTACATATTTATTAAATTAAACGCCTCTCAAGGAAATATTTGCACGCCTGAATGCAGGCTGTATACACTGGTAAAACCTCATTAAGACCTTCCTGTACTGTATTCTGGCAAATAAATACTTTTGAATTTGACTTTGACCACCTTACTCGCTATTCCTGCCGCTAAGCAGCAGTGCTTGCACTGTTGTATTCCGGTGTGGAGAGTAATGCCATTATTCATAAACGTCACTCAAGCCTCCACTAGTTAAAACAGGTTGTCTTCTAACATACAATGACAATGCAAAGAAAAATCTGTTAAGCAGCTGGACTTGAACCCGCAACCTCGGTAATCCGTACCACGCTCCACCAATTAAGCTATACTTAACGTTGGTGCACCTAACGAATTTTTCAATGCCTTGTGTCATATTTTTATTTGGAAGATCTCTCCTCAGCGCCATCTATGAGTAGCTTAATCAAGCAGCTCACCCACTACGGAACTTCTACAGTTACGCATTAGTGGCAAGAGATGGAGCTATTTTCTGAATCAATGAAAATAATCGATTTATTGATTATTTTTGTTTTATTTTTATGAAACATTC
Organism: Clepsis dumicolana; assembly: GCA_963691665.1. NCBI lineage: Eukaryota > Metazoa > Arthropoda > Insecta > Lepidoptera > Tortricidae > Clepsis > Clepsis dumicolana. Next base: position 1,318,884 of record OY829533.1, on the reverse strand, counting down.
ATAGAATGAAATTCAACATACAATGACAATGCAAAGAAAACAAATCAATAAATCGATTATTTTCATTTAGGTTGTCTTCTTCTTACTAACGGAAATGTCAACGTGACAAAAAAGGACAAACGAACTTTTTAACGACATTTTAGTTAAAACAGGTTTATGAATAATATGGCAGACCGGCTCTTAGCCCTCTAGGCTGGCAGCGCATCTGCAAACCCCCCGGGTTGCGGGTGTCTATGGTCAGTGGTGATCACTTACCATCAGGTGACCCACTTGCTCGTTTGCCTTCCTTGTCGTATTACGTTCGGACAGACGGCGGAGTCTCAGTAATAGGGTCCTGTTTTACCCTTTAATAATAATAATAATAATAATAATAAGTCTTGCTAACGGCGAGTACTTGCACAGACATAACCTTGTAGCCAAGATTATTCACCAGCAACTTGCTCTTTCATTCGGTCTTGTGGACTTCGAAGTGCCGTACTACAAGTACACACCTGCACCAGTTCTTGAAAATGGTCTCGTCACGCTCTACTGGGATCGATCTATCATCACGGACAGGACTATTGTCGCCAATAAACCTGATACCGTGCTGATAGATCGATCGAAGCGCCAGGCAGTGCTCGTCGACATCACGATCCCCCATGACGTGAACCTCGTGAAGGCCGAGAAGGACAAAGTCAGCAAGTACCTTGACTTGGCTCACGAGGTTACCGCCATGTGGCCTGTTGATTCGACGATCACTGTCCCGATAGTCGTTTCGGCGAACGGTCTAATAGCGAAGAGCCTTGACCATCACCTTAAAAGGCTCTCGCTAGGTGGCTGGGTCAAGGGTCAGATACAGAAGGCGGTACTCCCGGACACGGCTCGGATAGTCAGGAGGTTCCTCTCTCTGTCGCCCTGACTACCGGTAGCTTAGGCCCCGCCTCGCTGCCGGCGGCACCCTAGGTTAGGTTTTTATAATGTTTTTATATTTTGTACTAGCTGACCCCGCGAACTTTGTTCCGCCTTAGACGATATAAATGAGCAGATTTTTGATTTTATTTAGTTTTAAATTTTCCGCGCAATTTCCTTAATTTTTTTTTTTTCATAAGAACCTTCTCCTGATAATAACGAACAGAACAAAAAAAAGAATTAGCGAAATCGGTCCAGCCGTTCAGGCGTGATGCCGTGACCAACGGAAATAGGGATTAATTTTTATATATATATAGATTAATATTGTTTTATTACTTTTTATATGAATATTGTAAAAATCTACCCTAAGACGTTAAAATAAATATACATAATAATAATAAAAATCTTTATTGCCACAACTTAAAACTAGACAAACATGTTAGTTAAATTAAAACAAAAAAGTTGGGACAATGGGACCCAGTCTCAGCATGTGCTGGGCTTGGTTGGCCGGCGCTGGTTTTCAGCCTGGTCGCTGTGAGGATGGACGGTCGCAGCGCTCCTCACATTTAAATTTAAATTAGAAAAAAAAAGAGACTAGTGCCTAAAACTATACAGTAAGAATAATAAAAAAAAAAAAAAAACAAAAACAAAAATAATGATAATAATAATAACGAACAAAAAAGAGAAAAGGAAAAAAAAAATGTTACAAACAATTAAAAACTAAAAACAAGGATAGTTAACATCAAAAAATAATTTTACGTACCTTTGGGTACGGAACCCTAAAATGACGCAGTGTTAACCCCGGGTTAGTCAGTATTAACCCAGGTCGGAGCAAGTCGGCCTTAGCGAATTGATTTATTTACTAACCTGGTAATGGTAGATCGAGCACGGTGTGGTATTGCGGAAGATTGTCAGGACCAGAACCAACCTGTAAAATGAGACAAACGCTTTTTTAAACTATTATTAAACTTTATATAACTCACTGAAACAAGAATACATTACGTATAGATTAGATGACTCTGTTCACCAGAAATGGTGATGAACCAGCTGTTACTTTAATGGAAAGAAAAATTTCAAAGTGAATATCTAACTTTAGTGTATTTGGTAAGCACGCGACACAGAATGTCAGGAATCCGAATTCTATCCCAAGGGCTACTCATATTTTCCGCGTATTCATGTTTCAGTGAGTATTTTAAGTTTAACAATACATTTCAACAGGCAAATCTAAATAATTAAAAATATATAAAAAGATGACCCATTGACATTTTCAAACTATCTCAGAGTGTCGCGAACTATTTCAAACTAAACATACAATGACAATGCAAAGAAAAATTCGTTAAGCAGCTGGACAAAACCAGCTCCAGCTGCTTAACGAATTTTTCTTTGCATTGTCATTGTATGTTGAATTTCATTCTATGAATGTTTCATAAAAATAAAACAAAAATAATCAATAAATCGATTATTTTCATTTATTTCAAACTATCGTAACGGTTAAGCCTTCTGCAAAGGCTCTCAGTCTGTCTAAACCCGTTTCACAGTGTCTTAAACATTGTAACGTGTGTCGTCAAAGGACCCACACGTTTGTAAGGGACTTAAAGTGTCTCAACCTGTCTTACACTGTCTCACAACCCATCTTAAACCGTCTCACAGTATCCTAAAGTGTCTCACTTCGATGTACTTGGGTCGCAGATGCCCGGAGGGTCTCAGTTGCGTCTCAGCCGCGGCCGCTATGGCACCCGAGGGCGCAGGTAGCCTCGGGCTCTGTACAGTACTTATACACCTCTCGCGCCTTCTGGCTTCCTCTAAGCTGTTAAAAAAAGGTAGATATAAGAAATATTTCCGAAAAGATATTGGGACTTCTTTTCGCGTTTTGGGATTCAGTTTGTTCATTCTCAATCAATGAAATCGAATAAAGGAACTTTAACAGTTTTGACCAACCACTCGGCTAACCCGTTTATTGGTGGATAGTATGGTTAGAAGCTTTTAAGAGCTAATAAGCTTTACAATCGCGTTAGCCAGGCTTTGAACAGGTATCACATAGCTTATTTTTCTTATACGACGAGGAAGGCAAACGAGCAAGTGGGTCACCTGGTGGTAAGTGATCACCACTGCCCTAGACACCCGCAACCCCGGAGGGTTTGCAGATGCGTTGCCAACTCAGAGAGCTAAAATGAAATGCCTCTTCTGCCCGTAATTACATCGGCTGCCTTACACTGCACACCGGAACACAACAGTGCAAGCACTGCTGCTTAGTGGCAGGATTAGCGAGTAAGATGGTGGTAGCGATCCGGACGGACCTCGCACAATGTCTTACCACCCGCAATGTTAAGTAGCACGACTGTCCAGCGTAGGTACGTCTTTTTGTT
>OY829533.1:1293602-1315430 GCA_963691665.1 Clepsis dumicolana | reverse complement strand
GTTCGACCATCGAGGGCAGGAGTGGGCCATTTTTAAAAGTCGTTTTCACCAATATTGCACTGCTAACGACATTAATGAAACCTCGGACGCAGCCGGTGCTAAGCGACGGGCATTGCTGCTGACGGCGATGGTGGAGGACACTTACCGTGTTGTAAGAAGTTTGGCATTTCCGACGGACCTGGATACTATAGTATACAAAGATTTACTCGGTATACTTGATAAACATTTTGTGTCCAAGAAGAGTTCATTTTCGGAACGGTATATATTCTACAAGTCTGAACAGCGTCCCGGAGAAGATTTGGCCGAATGGGCAGCACGAGTGCGAAGTTTAGCGCAGCATTGCGGGTTCGTCTCGACGGAACTCGAAACGGCGCTGCGCGATCGATTTGTCCTTGGTTTAGAGGACGTTAAGGAGAAAGAAAAGTTATTCGCTGAGAGTGTTTGGAGCTTGACGTTTGACAGGGCGCTGGAGCTGGCAAAGAGCGTGCGTTGTGCTCGCGAAGCGCTGCGCGCGACCGCTGCGGCCGCCGCGCCAGCCGCTCCCGCGCAGCCGGTGTTTGCGATGCGCCGCGCGAGCGCGAGCGAGGACCCGGGTCCCGGAGCGTTATCGGACATTCGTTGTGAAGTGTGCGGTTATAAAAGTCATTCGAAGGATCAGTGTCGGTTTGTCAATTTTACGTGTTCCAAGTGTAAAGCTAAAGGACATCTAAAGCGTATGTGTACATCTAAGATTTCTAAGTCAAAAGTTAAGAACTACCACTTTTTGGCTGCGGATGACGACGATACTATAACAGGTAACTTCGATTTATATACAATTAACTGCGCGAATGGGCAACCTATGCGGCAAATGGTTTCGATAGCGAATGAGCAGGTTTTGTGTGAAATAGATAGCGGTAGTGCGGTATCTGTCATACCTCACACTATATATAACAAAATTTTCGCGTCTCACCTTTTATTTCCTTGTAGCGTAGTGCTAAATTGTTACAATGGTAGCAAAATTTTGCCAAAAGGGTATATTACATTGCCGGTAACATTCGAAGGCCGCACTAAATCTATTAAGATGTTTATAATAGTCACGCAGTCAAAACAACCGGTTTTGTTAGGGCGCGATTTTATATGCGCATTTAATCTACAGCTGTGTAGTGTTAGTTGCAATAATCTCGATGGTATTGATATGAATGAATATTTTAAAAATAAATACTCGAAATTATTCTCGGATGAATTGGGGGAGTTTAACAAATACAAAATCACTTTGAAGATTAAGCCCGACAGCCAGTTAAAATTTTTTAAACCTCGGCCGGTACCATTGGCATTAAAACCGAAAGTGGAGATAGAATTACAACGCTTAGTGGATTTAGGTATATTAGAGAAAATAGACCATTCCGATATAGCCACACCTATTGTTCCAGTGTTGCGTTCCGATGGCAACATCCGTATATGCGGTGATTTTTCAGTCACATTAAACAAGCTGTTATATTTGGATAATTATCCATTGCCTCGTATAGAGGATTTGTTTGCGAAACTTCACGGAGGAGTAGAATTTACGAAGCTCGATTTATCGCATCGATAAGCATATTGAGGAAATAATAGGCTCTCGCAGCATTTGTAATGCACTTCGTAGAGCGCCGCCGCGCGCGCCGCTGGCTGCGTGGCCCTACCCGGCGCGGGCCTGGGAGCGCGCGCACCTAGACTTGTTTACATGGCTAACTAAACAATTCTTAGTGGTTATTGACGCGCATTCGAAATGGGTTGAATGTTTCTTATTATCGACCACGGATAGTAATGCTATTATAGCTAAGCTATGTGAGCTTTTCAGTAGATTTGGTTTAGTGCGAACTTTAGTTACCGACAATGCTAGTAATTTTTGTTCAAGTGTGTTTGAAAGTTTCTGTAGCGCAAATGGTATAACCCACGTGACCATTGCACCGTATCACCCAGCATCTAACGGCCAGGCGGAAAATAGCGTCAAAACAATAAAACGAGCGGTTAAAATAATTATGCAACAGACTAGTAATCAGCAAGTAGTAATTCAAAAATTAAACAAATTTTTGTTCGATTACAGAAATTCAGTACATTGCACAACCGGTTTCTCTCCGGCCCAACTGATGCTGGGTCGCCCGTTACGCTGTCGACTCGATTTGTTGAGCGCGCGCAGCCCGGCGGAGGCTCCGCCGCCGGTGTCGTTGTCATCCGCAGCCCAAAATATTGTACGTGCGAAACAGATCTTACAGAGTAAAAACTATGGCGGTGTGCGTAAAACTATGTTTAATATTAACGATAAGGTACTATTCAAATATATTTATTGTAATGGAAAAAAACATACGTGGAAAGAGGGTATAATTAAGGATACAATTGGGTCAAGAATGTATAACGTGTTTGTACCCGATCTAAACATTACGTTGGATAAACATGTGGATCAGCTGTTGGCGTATAAAGGCGTTGACTCAGATATCGATGTGGAAGACTTAAGTCTTTATGATGGAGACGACACGGCACTACCAGGAGGCTCGCGGGGTGCCGAAGTCGTAGTACACACGGAACATGATCCGGATGCGGATGATTCATTTTGTTCAGTTCCTGAAGGATCAGAAACTATAGAAAGAGACACAGAGGAACATCAGCAATTGTTTTCACCACAGGCCGGAAGTTCTCCGGAAACCAGTGAAACAGTTCAAACCGACGCCCCAGCGGCACCTACAACGGCGGAGGGGGATGATCCGCCTCTGTTAGTCACCGATACGGGTCATCGACCTGTACGATCCACACGTAACAAACATGTTACTTATAAGTTTTAGTTAAACAACTCAAGTTGTTTTAAGTATATGATTATAACTAAAGGTGGAGGGATTATTGTGTATGTAAAATGAGGTAGTTGGGAATCTCCAACTACCCGGCCGTCAGTCTGTAATCAGGGATTAAACAGTTACTGTGTACTCCGAGTTTTATTAGTATTTCGGTACCCAAACACCACACAGAGTTACATTTCGGCTTAACTGTGAGACTTTCCGAAACGAGCTGCAGCAGGCTTATTATTTAAAGGAACGCGACATTTAATTACAGTATTGCAGTCCTCGTGGTTGTATCGTCGGTCTGTCTGTACGCACCTGCACCGCAACGTGTTGCAGCGCGTGTTGCGGACGCGGCGAGCGCAGCAGGTTGGGCGCCCACACTATGGCCATGTTGCGGGCTGTCATGCCTGTAGCCTCGCCGAGCAGGCTGACCCTTCGAAGGTGCCGCATGAGGTATGCTAGTGTTCTGGAATCAAGAAAACATATTTAAGTCCATGTAAAGAGGCGAACATATTCCTGCAATCCTCATACGCATTACCTTTCGACTTAGACGATTGACAGAACATCAGAAACAAGAGCAGATACTTTTTAGGGTTCCGTACCCAAAAGATAAATAACGGGACCCTATCACTAAGACACCGCTGTCCGTCCGTCTGTCTGTCTGTCCGTCTTTCACCAGGCTGTATCTTATGAACCGTGATAGTTAGACAGATGAAATTTTCACAGATGGTGTATTTTTTCTGTTGCCGCTATAACAACAAATACTAAAAACAGAATAAAATAAATATTTTAGCGTTTTTATAGATAATGGTACGGAACTCGTACTTGTTTTTTTAAAACAACTATCGGATTCCTTTAAAAATAATACTACTTTAAAATTGAAGCTATTCCACACAAAATCACATTTTTTTTAACAATGGCTTAAGTCATATGGTTCACCTGTAATGCGGCGGCGGCAACTTGACGACGACGTCGCGAACTGCCTTCAGTCGCTTAGCCTCCTCCGTCTGAACAGCCGCAACAAAGCTTTCATACAACTGGTACGTGCAGAGCGGATTCGGCAGCTCGCTGTAACAAAAAAATTAAATCACAGAACTAATACTAGTGGCTCTGTGAGCTGTAGATCTCGCGAGCAATTTTTTTGTACACCTTTCCTTTTTATTTCAATTTCCAAAAAACGAACCGTCAACAATTATCTATATAGTTATCGAACCTGCTCACAAAATGTCACAAGAATCTGTTAAGTTTTGAGCATTTGTCGTTATTTTTTTTTCCTTGAAAATATTTCTAAAAAACGTATCGTCAAAAAATTCTATATAATAAAAGCGAAAAACCAGAACGGGAAAAAAACGAGACAGAGCAGGACGGCGCTCTGCAACACCATTTTGACACGTTTCTCCCAAACAATGCATTATTTCTCTGGAATTTTAAAGCAATTCGATTCTTTGATCTTGGGAATCGCGAAAAACTTGAGAAAATATGTTATTGGGTGTGTAAATTTTGTATATTAAGCAAAACAAAATCGCAAGTTCGAATTTCGAGCCAAAAGCAAGCGATTAGAAGAGGGATAAAGAAATCCATTAAATATCCTGCAACTTTTTCTATGTAAATTTTTATTGATATCATAGAGAGCAAAAAATACGTGTCCAATTTTTTTTTTCGATAATCCATATGTCGGACTAATTAGAAATATCACTTTTTTACCCAGAGGACACATTCCTATTGCTACAGAGATTCCTTACGTTAATATAATATTCCACGCGGGCGGAGCCGCGGACGCTCTCTAGTTCTATATAATTATTGAACCTGATCACAAAATTTCACGGGAATCGGTTGAGATATGCGACCAGACCAGATACAGACTTGCGTGTGAGTCAGCCCCGAGGGTCGAGCACGACTTTACGAAAGCTGCGTAACGTAAAATCGAATAGTAAACGTTGTCGAGTTTGTATGACGTTTGGAACAGCGCCCGCCTGTGAGCGTATTTGGCATGAGGTTTCTCGATCTCGGTACGATAAGGGTCAATCAACTTTTCGTTGCCACTCGTTGCCATGGAGATGTCCCTGGGTAACACAACAAAAATATGATTTTCTAAGACCGCACTCCCCCGAAAGTTAGGATTTGCATGTTTAGAAAATGAAGCATAAAGGAATTGGCATAACTGTCGAGACTACTAACGTTTGATGGAGTGGTGCCTTAGAAAATCATGTTTTAAACGAGTGACCCAGGGGACATCTCCATGGTAACGAATGGCAAAGAAAAGTTGATTGACCCATAACCGTAACGTTACGCAGCATTAGTAAACTTACCGGAAGTACATCTTGAGCAGCGAGGCGGTGGCGTGCGGGTCTGCGGGCGGCGGCGGCGCGGTGCCGCTGTCGAAGTCGGCCCGCAGCCGCTGCGTGAGCCCCGAGCCACCCGACAGCCGGTAGATGCCGTCCACGGCGCCCCGGGCCTCGATCGCCTTCGCGCACTCCACCAGCACCAGCGGAACTGCATGCAAGAGTTGAAACAAAATAACTATTTTATTTTGTAAGGCCGACCTGTCTTGTCTTGTGGAAGTCGTCCTAAGTAGACAGTCAATGATATTACGTCCGGAGTAAATAAAGTTGGAAAAAAAAATGAAGATTCCGACGAATTGAGAATCTCCTCCTATTTGAAGTCGGTTACAATAGTAGCGGTAGCATAGTTGGCCGTTACTTCACTTTCGTAGAGTTGTTTGTAGTGAACTGTCAGAAATATTGATCAATGCGAGCTAACGCGAGTCAAAACTCCGCTAGGATCGCTAATGTCGAGTGAGGTATATCTGTCAATTTCATAGGCCAGCGGCTTGGCTCTCATTGGTCACCACTGTTTCTGACAGTTCACTTCAAACAGCTCTACGAAAGAGACGTGGCAACCGACTATGCAACCGGTTCTTTTTTCAAACACAATTTACTAGGACTTACCTGGTGTTATTTTTCGAATACACCCCCCCACCCCCACCCCCCCCCCTTTTGAGGCTCACGCGATTATTGGCGCCCCCCTTGATGACTCACCGTCGTGCTCGTAATTGAGCAAATGCTCGCCCAGGTCGCAGCCGAACACCCTCTCCCTCAGTATGCCCTGCTGCTTCAGCCGCCGGCGCGAGGGTCGAGACAGGATGAAGCTACGGAACAGGCTTATCAGCTTGCCGTGCTTCCTGAGAACTGGCTTTATGGGTGCGACGGCTACCGATCTGTTTGGAGAGAGAAAAATATTTTGTCACATTAAAATAGTCATAAGATCGACATACACATATTGAGCACCCTTACGCTCTCATGTAGTAAATTTAATGCTATAGGCCCTATTTTTAACTACATTAAAGAAAATATTAATAAAAAATGCTAAATTAATGATACACTTAGGCAATAAACAATATAAAGTAAAAAAAAAACAACTCCCAATGAACCCAACACACTCGTCCTTGCCCCATCGCGTTATGATCCCGAAACGAATACTGTGGAAAGATACAATTGTAGCATCAAAAGAGCCTTCAAGTCCTCGGAGTCTATTGCATCATTTACATCAATTATATCCTTGTTTCATCTTTCTACAGGGTTTGTTTAGAGATGGTATTTGAGTGCCTGCTGTGCTGCTACCGTGAAGGTGACCAAGTAATGAATTTATCCTTTGTAAGACCGACTTATTACGCACTATGCCGGGGTTAACCTGACGTATTTGTGTCGTCGGACGTTACGCTAACCCCGGATTAGTGTCTAACCTAACCTACAAATTCATAGCCAGTAAGTTACTGGGTTAAACTACCGTAGAATCAGGCATAAAACATGAAAACACTACATGAATGTAATATATCATAACGTCCCATCCGATTACCATCCCTATACAAACCCCGTAGAAAGATACAACAAGGATATCGACAGCTGCTAAAGTCGGAAAGATCAGGTACACAGTCAGTGCCCGTCTAATGCAGACATGATACAGTCCGTTAGCTTCACTACTAACAACTACACAACTATACAATGTCAAGTTCCTTTAAAATAATAAGGTCGCTGCAGCTAGTTTCACTATAGAGGGATCTCGGTAATATTAATTCCTATATGACTTAGTGTCTTACGGCGCATTCTTCTGGGCAATCATGGTCTTTCCGAAAGCGCTGGTAGACTCAATAAAATTTTGAATTTGAATTAGACATCGTATTTCTTGACAAGGAAAATCGTTATGACGTTTACTATGAACGTTCTATGGTGGGTCAGGAATTAATTTCCTCGACTTTACGTACAAAGACCTCTCTACAGTGAAAGTAGCTACAGTAGGCCTATCATTTTAAAGACATTGTGTAGCATACAATGACAATGCAAAGAAAAATCCGTTAAGCAGCTGGACTTGAACCAGCAACCTCGGTAATCCGTACCACGCTCCACCAATTAAGCCATACTCAACATTGGTGCACTTAAGGAATTTCTCAACGCATTGTCATATTTTTATTTGGAAGATCTCTCCTCAGCGCCATCTATGAGCGGCCTAATCAAGCGGCTCACCCACTACGGAACTTCTACAGTTACGTATTAGTGCGCATTGCGTAGACTTGACTGACGCTAAGGTCAACGGCCGCTTACCCGACTATGGGCGGGGGCTGCGTCATGTGGCGCGGCACCTTGTCCCCGATGACGGCGACGCAGTGGTGCGGGAAGAAGCCCACGCGGAACCCGCGCTTGCCCCGCCACCAGGTGGACTCTTGCGGGCCTGGGAGTTGCGACAGTTTTCATTTTCAACGCCCTCCTGCTCTCAGAATGAGAGGGCTCGGGCTACAGTTCCAGTGCGGACTGGCAACTTCACACGCGTCTTGAACTGCTTCGCATGAGTGTGCAGGTTTACTCGCGATGTTTTCCATCACCGAAAAGCTAATGATAAATTACAAATGCAGTTGCGCACGTAAGTTCCGAAAAACTGTGGCGCGAGCCGAGGTTTGAGCCGCGACGGCCCTCTGCTTAAGAGGCCATAGGTCAAACCACTTGACTATCACGGCTTTTTTGATAGAACAGTTTTTTTGTAGTGACAATACTTTTTACTGAGCTGGCAATGCTGCGTTTTTTTTTTTTTTAGTTTTTCTCGATTATTCAATGGAAATTGAATAAAAATTTAAAATGTGGTCTGATCAGATCTTTTTTAGTATGCAAGTTAATCTGTCCATAATAACATACTTTTATTTATTATTGCATTTGCATTGATTTGGTCAAACCAAAATTTAACAACAACGCTGCTAGCTCAGCAAAAATAAACGCTCTTAATTGCAATAACAAATGATACATCGGTTTTATACAAGTATTTAAATAAATAAAATAAATAAATAAATATCATGGGACAACTTGACACCAATTGACCTAGTCCCAAACTAGGCAAAGCCTGTACTATGGGTACTAGACAACGGATCAACATACTTACATAGATAAATGCATGATCATCATGTCAGCCGAAAGACGTCCACTGCTGGACATAGGCCTCCCCCAAGGCTCTCCACTCAGACCGGTCTTACATACTTATATACATATTAAATATCCAAGACCCGAGAACAAACATTCGTATTCATCATACAAACATCTGCCCCGACCGGGATTCGAACCCGGGACCTCAAGCATCATAGTCAGGGTCTCTAAGCACTAGGCTATCCGGTCGTCAAATAATAATATTTAATAATATTTATTAGTAATATTTTCGGAAGCATGATATGACAAAATGTAAAACTATTTTTATTTTGACATCCGTAAACAACCCAACGCCTCCACCACACCAAACATCGACGGTACTCTGACTCAACCTCGTATATAAACTTTGACGAAATTGGAATAACCACTCTATACCGCGAACCTAAGGTGGTTATTCCAATTTCGTCAAAGTTTATACACTAGGTTGAGTCATAGTACCGTCGATATATACCTACTGATATTTCTGTTGTGGCCATAATAACAAAACATGGTAGCCAACTCACCGGGCATATCAATGATTGAGATCATATCTCCAACTTCGAAACTTATTTCGTCCCGTGCCTGTAAAACAGTAAACAAACACAGAAGAAGAACAGATAGGTTTCCTGTTAGCAAATAAACTTTTTTAGTAAATAAAATAACTTATGCCATTATTCATAAACGTCACTCAAGCCTCCATTACTTAATAACCTAACCAACTTAGAAAAGTTGAAAAACCCCCGACATTGTCATTTCAAAGTTCAAATGAAACTTAGCTAAGAACCATCTCGATTAAAATAGCTTTCGACTGAAAAAAACCGCATAGAAATCGGTCCACCCGTTTGGGAGCTATGATGCCACAGACAGATACACAGACACGCAGATACACATGTTAAACTTATAACCCCCCTGTTTTTGTCGGGGGTAAAAATAGGTTTTATCTTCTTCTTACTAACGGAAATGTGACAAAAAAAAAGGAAAAACGAACTTTAACGGCATTTTAGTTCAAATAGATTTATGAATAACTAACTTATGCCCCGCGGCTTAGCCCCCGTGAAATATTTCAAAATGGGCTAGTTCCCTATCCCGTAGGAATTTCGAGAAATCCCTGTTTAGTGCATCTCTAGGATACTCAAGGTATATGTTTGCCAAATTTCAAGTCTCTAGGTCCAGTGGTTTAGACTTTGCGTTATCTGTCAGTCAGTCAGTCACGGTACTGTTTTATAGGTATAGCTTATGCCCCGCGGCTTTGAACCCGTGAAATATTTCAAAACCGAATGGAATTTCTAAAAATCCCTTCTTAGTGCACCTCTAGGATACTCAAGGTATATGTTTGCCAAATTTCAAGTCTCTAGGTCCAGTGGTTTAGGCTGTGCGTTGTCTGTCAGTCAGTCAGACAGTCAGTCAGTCAGTCAGTCACGGTACTGTTTTATAGGTATAGATAGATAGAAGATAGGGTTAATATTTACCTGCGATACGTATTTCCGCACAGAATACGCGGCTGCGACAGCTGGCGTGTTGATCGAACTGGAATCCTCATTAGCAACCAACAACTTGTGACCTTGGGAACAAATAACATTATTTAATCAGATGAATTGTCTGTTGTGTTCCACGACTTAACACCAACATCAACAAGCAGAGAGCGACCTCCTTACAGTAGCCAGACGTCATAGCGCGGGTGGCAGGACCTTGTGCAAGGTGCGTCCGGATCGCTACCACCATCTTACTCCCTAATCTCGACAAGCAGCAGTGCTTGCACTGTTGTGTTCCGGTGTGGAGAGTAAGACAGCCGGTGTAATTACGGGCACAAGAGGCATTTCATCTTAGCTCTCTAGGTTGGCAGCGCATCTGCAAACCCCCCGGGGCTGTGGGTGGCTGTGGGCAGAGGTGATCACTTACCATCAAGTAACCCACTAGCTCGTTTCCTTCCTATTCCTATTCCTTGTTGTAAAAAAAAGCCTGTATCATAAGAATAAATAATAACATAGTAGAACGGAATCTCTTTTGACCGAGCCCAAAACGCCGCCATTTATATACCTACTTCCCCCTTCACGTCGTTACACCCCTCTGTCGTCCAGGCGTGTTGCTAGGGTTGGTTGCTGTTAAATATTACTTACGTCCACAGATAATACCGCTAAAATACAAGTTTTTCTTTACTTTGAAATCATTATTTTATTCTAGTTTTACAAAATATGAGATTTATGAATCATTACGTACCTACATATTATAGTTACTTTTAAATAAGAAGTTACTATAAGTGCCATACCAAATAAAGCCATTTAAGGTGATTACTTACCTACAAATAAATATAAAACAAAATACATACAGGCTCACGTAAAACTATTAGCTACAACCAAATTATAAACAACCCGGCCGTGAGAACCTGACTGAGTAGCTCGTTTAACGAGTACTCTAATATCGTGACCTTGAGCCCATCCGGAGCGGGAGTTTCTGTTCTACTATGTTATTATTTATTCTTATGACTGGACCAAAGTCTCGCTCCCCGCTCATGGTGAAACATCATTCATGATCTTCAACTAACCTTTGTTGTCCATCTGAAGCCAATTCAGCAGCGGGCCACAATTGATGGTGTCATCAGCGATGATCGAGAAGTGATGCATGTAGTCGGCTATCAGGCTCCTGTATTCGGTCTCGTCTTGACAGCTGTCAATCTTCTCTGTCAAATTGGGCAGGCCGGACACCTTGCGGTCGTATATGCATCTGTTAAAGAGATTTTCATTTTAGTACTTTTAGGGTTACATACCTCAAAAGGAAAAAATGGAACCCTCATAGGATCACTTTGTTGTAAGTCTGTCTGTCTGTCTGTGTGTCTATCAAGACCCTTTTTCTATGGAACGCGTGGAGGTAGCATGCTGAAATTAATATCAAATACTCAAGCCACCGCAGGCCTGAAGCTGTGAAAAAATCAATCTTCTAAGTCAACGCAATCAAAAGATAGAGTAATTAAAAAGGCTATTTCCATACAAATTGCCGATTTCCAAAAACCTAAAAGGTACTTCCAGAAGTCCTAAAAACTTGAAATTTGGTATGAAGGTAGCTCTTATAGCACAACCACTCCGAAAAGTCTCAAAATCTTAAATTTTTATGTCTGTCTGTAGATTTCAGAGACCAATGTAAGTGGACCCCACACTGCGTACATTTTGCTTAAGAGCAGGGCTCTGCTAACACTTAAAACACTGGGGAAAAGCGTAAAAATCTTTCTACTGAACCCTCGTGCGCGAGTCTGACTCGCACTTGGCCGGTTTTTGATATAAGTGCGAAAAGTATTCCAGATAGAACAGGGGTGGACACTTGACTCCAACAAAAATTTGCTCTTCAACGTTAAATATTTCGCAAACAAATCCCTAAATTCGAAAAATGATCATCCAACATCCCCCAATATTTTAAAAAGGCTTATCCAACGATACCCCACACGGTGTGGTAGACGAGAAATCGCAAAATCATCCCCACTTTGCGTGTAGGGGAGGTACCCCAAAAATTTTTTTTTCATGATTTCATTCCAGCACTTTTTCGACCTAATTAATATGTATATCTATGCAAAATTACAGCTTTCTAGTACCAATAGTCTCTGAGCTAAGCCGCGGACAGACAGACAGACGTAATTATAAGGGTTCCTTAAAAAAATGTTGAAAAATAATTTCGAAAGGTCTACAGCTCACAAAGCCAGTATTTACTCACTTGTGCAGCATATGATCGAACTGTCTACAATGATCAGCGTTGCGCGCGAGCGTCCACTCGCGAACATCGCTCGCTTCGGACCACGAGCACTGCAGCGCCCTGCTTGAGGACTTGCTGTCGCGCCAGGAGACGTGGGAGCGGACCTTGAGGGTTATCCAACCTGAAATAATAGTACGTTGTGTATTAAGGGCGGTAAGTGAGGAGGTACAGCCGAGGCTTGAGTAGAAACCCGAATAAATAATAGTACATTGTGTGTTAAAGGCGGTAAGTGAGGAGTTACAGACGAGGCTCCAGTAGTAGCCCGAGGTAATATTAGTACATTGTGTATTAAGGGCGGTAAGTGCGGAGTTACAGACGAGGCTCAAGTAAAAGCCCGAAGTAATAATAGTACATACAATCAATCAAATCATTTACTGACAGAAAGTGAGTGATTAAATAAATGGTAACGATAATAATAAAGTTCGTCACAATCAGTCACTGTATGGCGCACAATATTCGGTAGATAAGCTCACCACATACAATTGAATCATTAAAATTTCAATAAAAATATTGAATAATTAAGATTTAGAAATAATAATAATCAAGGAGTGGAATAGTTCATAGCAGAAATCAAACTTCACGAGGGATTGAACAATGAACATAACGAAGGTCCCCGCGAATAACCGTGTAAGAGCTATTACACATTTTTTTGTTTATTGCATAATATCGTTCTTTTATCTATAACGCACGTCCTAATTTTTTGCCTTGGAAAAATAATGATAAATAACCTATTTTAAGTTAGCTTCAATGTTTGTTCTACGGAAAACACAAATGCGGAATACGCAGGAAAAAAATACTAAGCCGCCGGTACACACAATACCTCGTCTATTTTGAACAATAAGAACGCGTGTCATCATACGGAGCATCCTGCGGCTTGTGCAAACTACTTGCACATTCATTCGTGTATTTTTTTGTAACGTATGTTTTCGTATTGTCTCATAAAATATGCAAGCAAATCGAATTGCTCGTGTAATAGCTTATTATTGTTCCCTTTATGAAGATTTACATTAGTGTACTGATCTAATACCTAGTCGAGCGCTTATCGTTATAACACGAATAATAGTGTCAAGTTCTTTGATATAAAGTTTACAAATAAACTTTGACAAGAATAAATAAATAATATGATTTTCTCACATTTTTTTTATACATCGAAGAAGGCAAGCGAGCAAGTGGGTCACTTGATGGTAAGTGATCACCACTGCCCATAGACACCCGCAACTCCGGAGGATTTGCAGATGCGTTGCCAACCTAGAGGGCTAAGATTAAACTCCTCTTGTGTCCGAAATTACACCGGCTGTCTTACTCTCCACACCGGAACACAACAGTGCAAGCACTGCACATTTTCTCGGAAACCCACATTACGTATTATTTATTTAGGGCATAAATATATTTGATTATTAATTTCCATTGTTTACTGTATACATTGTTTTAAATTTAATCTATCAGGTGAAGAACGATTCAACTTTTTTCGTATTTTATTTTTCCTGTAAAGTTGGTGTTTTGATAATACACGTTTATTCGCGGGGACCGTCGATAAGTTTAATCGACTATTCCAGTTATCGATGTTATCGAATCGATTCTTCGCTTGTTATCGACTTTTAACATTATTCTGTAACATTTATATTTTTTGTGCAATAACGCAGCGCCAATGCGAGCTGCTATGTTCGATGTGCGAGTGTCATGTGCACATGCGTCAATATAGAGGCGTTGTGCTTACATGTCTTTATAATTCGCTGTCGTGCCAAGACCTCAAGACTCGTGCAAATGCCACACTTTACGCACGTGTATCATAAAGTACTATTGTACTGTCTCGTGTTACACGGCTGTGCGCCGTTAAGGCGTAGGCGGACGTACCCTCCCCCTGCGGCGAGTCGGCGCCCGGCCCCCCGAGCTCCGCGGGCTCCACGCACACGGTGCCGAGGCAAACGCGCTCGTAGTGAAAGTGCGCGCACTCCTCCAGCTTGGGGAACCGGCACGACGCGGCCGGCGGCGGCTGCAAGACACACACACATCCCTGAAATACCTTTCCCACGGGCCAGGCAAAAATTAACCTTTTTTAGGGTTCCGTACCTCAAAAGGATAAAACGGAACCCTTATAGGATCACTTTGTTGTCCGTTTGTCTGTCAAGACATTTTTTCTCTGGAACGCGTGGAGGTAGCATGCTGAAATTAATACCAAATACTCAAGCCTGCAGTCCCTTGAAGCTGTGAAAAAATCAAACTTCCAAGCCAACGCAATCAAATCAAAAGATACAGTCATTAAAAAGGTTGTTTCCATGCAAATTGCCGTACCCTGAAAACCTAAAGGGTACTTCCAGTTGTCCTAGAAACTTGAAGTTTGGTATGAAGGTATCTCTTACAGCACAACCACTCAGAAAATTCTTAAAATCTTAATTTTTTATGTCTGTCTGTAGATTTTCAAACCAATATAAGTTGACCCCACACTGCGTACATTTTGCTTAGGAGCCGGACTCGGCTAACACTGGACAACTCAAAACAATGGAGAAAAGCGTTAAAATCTTCGTACGCAACCCTCGTGTGCGAGTCTGACTCGCACTTGTCCGGTTTTTTTTTAATCGAAAGCTAGTTTAATCGAATTTCTCAGCTAAGTTTCATTAAAATCGGTTCACCCGTTTTAGTTATATTGAACTTCGAAATGACAATGTAGGGGGTTTCTCAACTTTTCTATTAAATGTGTCATATTTATGTTTCTTATGGTATACGTATTGACATACAGAATCGTCGTCGAGTCCGCCCGCGGGCACGGACTGGCTCATCGCGTTGCTTTGTGACGTCACCGGCGTCAGCGTTAACGCCGTCAGCGATATCGAGCCTGGAATGACAAAGTCATAAATAAGTAAGTATTGACACCAATTGACCTAGTCCCAAACAGGGCAAAGCCTGTACTATGGATCCAAGACAACGTATAAACATACTTATATTGTATCATTGACTTACTAACACAATGGACTTCGGGTTAGCGCTTGAAAACGTCCGAACCAAAAGCCCACTAACCGAGCGTCAGCCAGTCTTAGTTTGGTCGAACGACAGCGCTATGACGTATGGCTGTCATCGAAAATGCCGAATATTAGTACTGGGACACATTTTTAGTGAATTTTGTATTAGACCCAAGGTCCATGTGTCAATAAGTCAATGTACGTATGTGTATATAAACTTGCCCGTTATGTATAATAAGCGTGGGACCTCAAGCTTCATAGTCAGGGTCACTAGCCACTAGGCTATTTGGTCGTAGGTATCGGTCGAATAAGGACCATCGCGAGTCAAAAATCCGCCAGAATCGCTAGTGTTGAGTGAGTTCCATCTGTTATTATCCACCAATGAGAGCCAAGCTACTGGTCTATGATTGGTGGAAATTGACACATAGACCTCGCGCGACACTAGCGATAGCACTCATCGAGTTTGACGGTAGTTTAATGTTAAAACTGTGACTGACCCGGTGTCTCCCTCTTGCAGTCGACATCGTTAGAAGTTCGCGTCGAGCTGCGCGACTCCGAACTGAAGCGGACAGATCTGGAATAAGAATAGTACATTGTGTAATAAGGGCGGTAAGTGAGGCGTTACCGACGAGGCTCTGGTGGAAGCTCGAAGTCGAAGACTCGCGGCTTTCTGAGCAGAGGTTTATAATGAGGGCTATCGCGAGTTAAAAACCCGCTAGGATTGCTACTGTCGAGTGAGGTATATCTGTCAATTTCCACCAATCATAGGCCAGTAGCTTCTCTCTCATTGGTGGATAATAACAGATGGAACTCACTCGACGCTAGCGATCCTAACGGAGTTTTGGCACTCATTCCCGTTCTGTTCCTGCCCCAAAAAGTTTAGAATCCCTAAACCGAACAATCTTCTCACGTGTGCAATGTCTAAACGCTGACATTGGCAAAATACTCCTTGCAAAAAGAGTAAGGGTGAAAGCCATTAAAAAAAATCCTGTGCGGCCCGTGACACCTACAATTAGTGTTTCGTCACACTTGCGGGGCAACGTGGCGCGCAGTGCTGATGGGGCTGCGGCGTGCGCGATATTACAACCCTTGGGCGTGTCTTATTACCTCACGGTCAGTCCCCTAATTGGGGTTGTAAATTTTTTTGCAATGTATTGTAAATCGAAACCCATTTCGAGATGAATGCTTTTTGAATTGCTTCCGGTACTTTTTTCATTTTAAAATAAACAGAATAAGCAATGACCTTCATTTGCCCTTCACAGCCATTGAGAACTACGACATAGCGGTCCGAATCGTACTTTATCGGCGTGAGTACAAGAACTCATCACTATTTACCCGCGTTTTATGCTGTAAGTTCGATTTGGACTGGTGACTTGACAGTTGTTATTGACGTTTGATAGTTCAGTGACAACGGCAGTAACGATTCACCACAGATTAAAACTGAACTAAAGCAACATACGCTTACTGACAAATTTATTGAATAAGAAGCTGTGTGGAAGAGCTAGACGCAAGTCTGACATCATCAGCCTAAATCATTAAAAATAAATAAGGAGCGATTTCAATGAGAAAACAGCAAAACAGGTTTCTTATAATTGACTTTTCTGTACAATAAAAATATAAAAAGCATCGGTATTTTTTTTTAGACAACCCCAAATTCACCAACATTACAAATGTCAGTTTACAAACTTTACAATGACAATTCGGTGTAAATTGCTGACTTGAATGGCTGGCAGGACAAGCCCTGGGTGACAGTTACCTGTGGAAGCCAGCGCAGTGGGCGTCCGGTTTGTCGGGCTCGGAGAACGCGCGCGCCGCCAGCGACTGGCAGGACATCACCGAGCCGTGGGGAGAGCCCTGCAACCAAGAGACATGACTGGCTTCAGTACGGAACCAGAAACAGGTGCATAGGTCAAACTTATAACACCCCTTTTTTTAACCCCCGACGAAAGAGAGGTGTGTTATAAGTTTGACCTGTGTGTCTGTGTATCTGTCTGAGGCATCATAGCTCCCAAACGGATGGACTTATTTCGATGCCGTTCTTTTTAATCGAGATGGTTATCAGCCAAGTTTTATTAAAATTGGTTCACCCGTTTTCGAAATATTGAACTTAGAAATGACAATGTCAGGGGTTTTTTGCATTTTTTTTAAGTTGGTCAGGTTATTGTGTAAAAAAAAACGTATAATCATTACGAACCTACACGAGAGCCATAACTCCGATTTTAACCGGCCGCTTATCACGAATTCTCAGATAAGATTTGAGAGGACTTTATGTATATTTAATGACCTTTATCTCGAGTGGGGTGATCCTTCTGAAGCGAAGTACGTGACCCCACGGACGTTAATACTAAGAGGACTGCCAATGTCTGTACTGTCGCGTCCATAGTGAAAAAGATCACTCGTTTCGGACTAATTCGTAGTACTTCATCTGGGAGCGCAAGACCCAGCGGGAGCGAGACGCATACTACTAGATATACACAGGTCAAACTTATAACATCCCTGTTGGCGTGTGAACGCAACCTCCTTAATTAGATTAAGCAGTGTTTTTTCTACGAGTTTATGACACATTCTTCATGTCACTTGCCCTCTTGTAAGCCTCCGTTTGATACCGTAATATTATACATTATACACTTTATTCTTTATTTATATTTGCTACGGTTTATTTATTTCAACCTAAATATCAACATGGTAGCAGAGCGTGGTTAACTCAGTGGTTCCGTGGTCGAAACCTAAATATCAACAATCCTTCTTTTTCGTCGGGGGTTAAAATCCGTTCCGTTCCGATGCGATGCGGCCCGTCCGGTGAAAATCACACTTAAGTCTAAGATAGTAAAGAAATAAATCATCACATCAAATCGACAATCAGGCCCCTGTCACACCATATTTACAATTGTAAATTTTTATATAACAATTCGAACTACATTCCTTTGACAACAATGAAGCGCGCTAAAACAAAAGCTCTTCAAGTCAGCAGTTGACACCGAATTGTCATTGAAAACTGACAATTGTGAAGTTGGTGAAGTAGGGGCCAGTGAGTCGAGCACGAATATTCGAAACCTGAATCACGTAACGCCCGCCCGTGAGCGTATTTGGAACTAAAATTTAGTATGAGGTTCCCGATCTCGATACGATAACCGTAACGTTACGCAGCATTCGTAAAGTCGTGCTCGACCCTCAGACGCGGCATAGCGTGACAATATTAATAAGCAACCACTCATACAGTCGACCTTAACTCAACGACGCGTCGGCGGCCCATACAAACCGGCATTCCTGCTATATAGAGGCTAAATGTATGATAATGTATGGAAGAGTATAAACTGCGACGAATTAATATTGATACTATAAGAACAAGGCCGTAAGATGTAAAGAGGTCTCAATAACGCCATCATCATCGCCTCAAAAACTAATACAGATGGCGATGTTGTGTTAAGAGGTCTTAGTTTCATACGCAATTAATGGAACAGAGACCTCTTTGTAGTGAAACTACGAGGGGCGGCTGAAAGTAATCTACCTAACAATGAAACAAAAGACTGTCGTGGCTAATTTTTTTTTATTTTTCTATATAGTCCCCTGCTAGTAAAACGCACTTATAAAATTTTTCAAATATTGAATTTAAACCATTAAAAAAAATCTTTCGGTTTGTCGTCAAAAAAGTCAAAAACCGCAGCCTTCATTTCATCATCGGTCATAAACCTTCGTCCCCTGAGGTCTTTCTTGAGAAGTCTAAACAGAAAATAGTCACAGGGGGCTAAATCTGGACTATAAGGGGGGTGGTCAATGGTTTCGAAGCCATTGTCTTTAATTGCTAGCTTCGTTGTGTGGGCGGTATGCACTGGTGCGTTATCGTGCAAAATCAGAATTCCTTTGCTTAGTTTACCTCGCCGTTTTTCTTTTATTGTTTCTCTTAGTTGATATAGTAAGTTTGAGTAATAATCAGCATTCATTGTAGTTTTCTTCGGTAAATAATCTATGAGCAAAATCCCTTCTGTGTCCCAAAAGATTGTAGCCATAAGTTTATCTGCCGATGGACAGACTTGAATTTCCGAGGCGGCTTCTCATCCTTAAATTTCCACTGTAACGACTCTTGCTTACTTCCGGGTCCCATTGTCGAATCCAAGTCTCATCACATGTTACAATTCTAGAAATTATTTCTTTCTCTTTCCTTCGACTCATGTCCAAAAACTCTTCGCAACATTTGACACGCCTCTCCATGTCAAATGCAGTCAACATTCTGGGGACCCAACGTGCACTAACCTTGGACATGTTCAAATGCTCATGAATTATTTCATTGAATCGTTCTTTACTGACGCCCACATCTCTAGCTATCTCCCACTGCTTCACTCGTCGGTCCTCTAATATAATTTTTTTCACCCTGGCTACATTTTCATCGGTGACGGCCGAAACTGGTCTTCCGCTACGAGGATCATCTTCCAGGCTCTCACGACCTAACTTAAACTGCTTTGACCAAAACTTTATAACAAATTCGGAAGAACACGAACTGCCAAACACTCGTAACATACGCTGTCTGATCTCCGAAGACGTATTCCCTTCTTTAGTCAAAAACTTAATCACCGCACGCTGCTCGATTTTATCCATTTTCACTTTTTCTACCGACATGTTTGAAACAATTGTAGGAGACAAATAAACGTGATGCAATAAACAAATGAATGTAATACATTTTGAAAATAGAATAACAAACGAATATAAATCCATACCAGCCAGCATTATTTTTGTATATATTTCTGACCAAGGAGATTACTTATCAGCCACCCCTCGTAGCTACAGCAGGCTTATTATTCTATATTACTCTTGCTTAGTAAGTGTACAGTTAATCCTAACTAATATTATAAATGCGAAAGTAACTCTGTCTCTCGTCTTTCTGTCTCTCTGTCTGTCTGTTTGTTACCTCTTCACGGGAAAACCGCTGCACCAATCTAGATAAAATTTGATAAAAAGATAGTTTGAATATTGAGGAATAATATAGGCTACTTTATTCGGGAAAATTATATTGTTCTGGCGGGATAGCGATAACCGAAATCTACACGGACAAAGTCGCGGGCAACAGCTAGTAACCTAATCAAAGGCGCGAAAACCGTTCATTAAACCTCAAAAATCGGGGCAGTAATATTTATCAGGGCAGTAATGTATGAAAATTCATTATCGCCCAATGATATTACACAATGAGTAAAGATACGTCATTGTGCTCACAAGACAATCGAAAAACATGTTCCGAACACTTTGACATTTGCGCGCAAGTTTGGACCTTATTTGAGAGTGACTGAGGCCAAAGAGGCTAAAATTGTAGTCTTTTCTGGGCCTCATTTTGCTTTTTTTGGCGCGAAAACTGTTCGGCGCGCTAAAATCAACAATTAATCAACAAAAAAGTAAAACCGCCTTAAAAAAAAAACCTTACAAAAAAAAACATAAAACAATCCTCTAAAGCCATGAGTTTTATGGCCTAGCACTAGCAGAAATATGAAGTCGGTGCGGTGCGAGCAGAATATTCTTTGAACGAAGCACAGACTTCACACAGTGGAACGTAGAACCTCCTCCTTTTTTGAAGTCGGTTAAAAAAAACCTTATTGTTGGTTGATGGCGCGCTTGCTCGTATTTTGTCGAGTAAATTTTCTTAGTGTTTTTTTTTATTTATTTGATTGTGTAAGTATAAAGCAGTATACATCACTCGAGGGTAAGTACAGATTACTAAACTCGTGCGGTTTACGGTCAAATGCACACACGACTACTAATAATGTGCCTTATTACTCCCCTTGGTAAATAAAGTACTATTAAAGGGACGCGACATTGCATAGACATTGGCAGTCCTCTCAGTTGGTTTCGTCGTCCTTACTACGAGTAAGGAAAACCGCAAAAGTTCAAAAGAATACAAAAAGAGAGTTAAAAAACTCCAGACCGAAATTGCAGTTATATTTAATAACAGGTTTGTCTGCCTGTTAAACTATGTAGGTATTTCATTTCATCTTTCCATTTACTCTTCCTATGTTTTACGATTGCAATAAATATCCGGAACTGGGTTAACGTTCTGTTTTATAGTTGTGTGTAAAACAGAAGGAGACAGCAAAACTTACAACAGCAAAGTATTATTATTTATTACGATGGCTGTTTGATAAGTACCCGTTTTCTAAATATATTAATATCACTGGCCGCAAATAAGTATACCACAATTTATTGAATCAGGCGTTACTTTGCGGAGGTCCATATTTATGAACTAAAAAACAATTACTTTGCTCACCCGCGACCACTAATGACAAATAGTTATATCTGTGCGGCAAATGTATGTTTCCATGCAACACCTCCACCTCCACTGCTACACGAATCAACACATGCCACACAGACCCAACTATCACCACCACCACTATACTAAACGCTGACGCGTTTCGGCACTCTCCACGAGGCCATTTACGAAGCACAACAACAACCGCTCAACATGCCACCACTTCCACTACTGACATATGTAAACCATGTACTCAACTTAGTTAATGACAAAACCAACGTACCCACTAATATTTTATAAATTCCAAACTACCCTTTTATGTAAGTCCTAAACTACCCTTTTTTAAGAAATGAATTCCAAACTACCCTTTTTATTTTTATTTTTAATCTACGCCAGGTACCCTGTTATTTTTAACCGAGTACGGTAAAAAGAGAAGTCATGTTCTCATTATTACTATGACACATTATTAAAATTAGAACCAAGTCGTAACAAAGGCGAAGAAACCAAATTAACTTGTTCATTAATAATAGACCCCATGTTGTTGTACCTAATTATTTCCAATTGTTCTAAAACCGATAGCCGCAAACCCTTATCACAATAATGTAAAATTTCGTACGTATCTGAGTCTAACAACGAATGATTCGTTTCTAATAAATGCTTGGCAAAGTTTG
>OY829533.1:1020402-1293402 GCA_963691665.1 Clepsis dumicolana | reverse complement strand
CGTAGATTAAAAATAAAAATAAAAAGGGTAGTTTGGAATTCATTTCTTAAAAAAGGGTAGTTTAGGACTTACATAAAAGGGTAGTTTGGAATTTATAAAATATTAGTGGGTACGTTGGTTTTGTCATTAACTAAGTTGAGTACATGGTTTACATATGTCAGTAGTGGAAGTGGTGGCATGTTGAGCGGTTGTTGTTGTGCTTCGTAAATGGCCTCGTGGAGAGTGCCGAAACGCGTCAGCGTTTAGTATAGTGGTGGTGGTGATAGTTGGGTCTGTGTGGCATGTGTTGATTCGTGTAGCAGTGGAGGTGGAGGTGTTGCATGGAAACATACATTTGCCGCACAGATATAACTATTTGTCATTAGTGGTCGCGGGTGAGCAAAGTAATTGTTTTTTAGTTCATAAGTATACCACCTTTTTAAGCCATTTTTCAGAGGCGGGAAAATTATACAAAAATGGCTTTCTTTTGTTTTTTTCTCATTTGACAACGATTCAGTGAATGCGTGAACTTAAAATTGTTAAAATGGAGAAAGAACAGTATCGGTCTGTAATTAGATTCTTATTTTTGGAAGGAAAAACATGTGATGAAATAAAAGTAAGAATGCAAGCGGTTTACCATGAATGTGCTCCTTCTATGACAACCGTCAGATATTGGTATAACGAGTTTAAGCGGGGGAGAACAACCGTCTTTGATGAGGATCGCCCAGGCCGGCCAGTTGAGGTGACTACAGACGATATGGTTAAGAAAATTTAAAATATCGTTTTAGCCGACCGCCGAATTAAACTTCGAGAAATCGTTGATGCTGTAAACGTTTCAATCGAGAGGGTACAACACATATTAGAAGAAAACTTGGGTATGAAGAAAGTATCGGCGAGGTGGGTGCCGCGTTTACTCATGGAGGAGCAATAACGGAACCGACTGACTACTTCGGAGCAGTGTTTGGCCGTGTTCGAACGTAACCCGAAGGAGTTTCTGCGTCGTTTCGTGACCGTGGACGAAACGTGGGTCCACCACTACACCCCGGAAATGAAAGAGCAGTCGAAGCAGTGGATTTTACCGGGTGAACCTGCTCCAAAGAAAGCAAAAACCGTCCCATCGGCTGGAAAGGTCATGGCGACCGTTTTTTGGGATTCGCAGGGTATTATACATATTGACTATTTAGAAAATGGAAAAACTATAACAGGGCAGTACTATGCCAATTTATTGGATGAATTTGACGCCGTGTTGAAGGACAAACGACCCCATTTAAAAAAGAAAAAAGTACTGTTTCATCACGACAACGCCCCGGCTCATTCGTCCAGAGTTGTGACGGCTAAATTAGCACAGTTACGCTACGAACTATTGTCTCACTCCCCGTATTCTCGAGATTTGGCCCCATGCGATTTCTTTTTGTTTCCCAACCTAAAAAAATGGCTCGGTGGCAAGCGATTTGGATCAAATGACGAAGTCATTGCCGCCACAAAGGCCTATTTTAATGACTTTCCAAAATCATACTTTTTGGATGGTTTATTGAAGCTTGAGTATAGGTTGAACAAATGTATAGAGTTAAAAGGTGACTACGTAGAAAAATAAATGCATATATACAAAAAAAACGGTTTTTTTTTTCATAAACGGGTACTTATCAAACAGCCCTCGTAGTCAGGTTTAGGTACACCAAATTTTGTAGGGGACAGCATAGTTCACATACGAACAACAGTGCAAGAGTACCCCTAGTTTGGGACTAGGTGAATATTGGTATCAATTGTCCCATGAGATTTGGCTTATCTATGCACTACAATTTTTCTGCCATTTTTCGAGGAGGACGAGGAACACACGCGTACAGCACACGTTCTACGCTCATGACAAAATTTGTTACGTTCCCATAAACTCACACTAAAACAAAACTGTCACACAAATGCCAAAAACGCAAAAATCGAGCAATAAAAAAAACAAAAATCGCGCTTTAATATCTCTTTTCCTTTCCTGCATCACCTGAAGGACAGAGATGGAATGACAAGTATTTGGCTAAAGGTAGGCGTCCACATTTCAGCATCGTATGTACAGACAGACAGACGTAAAAGTTTCATACTTTTAGATTTTTCTGAGTGGTTGTGCTATAAAAGCTACCTTCATACCAAATTTCAAGTTTCTAAGACAACTGGAAGTACCCTTTAGGTTTTCACAGTACGGCAATTTGCATGGAGACAACCTTTTTAATTAATGACTGTATCTTTGCTTGCAAGCTTGAATATTTGATATTAATTTAAGCCTGCTACCTCCACGCGTTCCAGAGAAAAAGGATCTTGACAGACAGACAACCGGACGGACAAAGTGACCCTATAAGGGTTCCGTTTCTCCTTTTAAGGTGCGGAACCCTAAAAATAATCCGCTTCATGCGATGCGCCCGTTACTTACGGCCACGTGAAGAGACAGCATGAAGATGGCTCATCAAATTTCACATCACCATTCTGCTGGTGTCATTATGACCACATAATGTATAAGCGTATGTTTACAGTGATTGTTTACTATAGCTGTATGTGTCATTATTTATAATACGTATGTATATGAAGTAATGAGTTACAGTGAGGTGTTACTGCGATGAGATTAGGCCTAGTAAAAACTATTGAAGCAATCGGTTCCAGCCCCCATACTACGAAATTCGAAAATCTAAGTTCGTATCGTATCGTCCCGCTCACTCTCGTGTTAAAGAATATTAGCTTGAGAGGGACGGCACGATACGAAGTTCGAATTTTGCACTTCATAGTCAGGGGGCAGGACTGATGTCAAAATCATATCATTTTACTCTGGTATCACTAAATCGAGTACTATGAATAGTACTTCATGCAACTGTTATAGAAGGAGGGACCTTAAAACAAAAAGCAAAGTTTCATAATAAGATCACACAAGTGTTTTAAGGCCTAATTATTAGAGATGCATACATCACTTTATCTACACATATATTACAAGTACTCTAAGATGGGTTAAGAAGCCGAAGGCATGACAAACCTGTGACGAATTGACCGTTTGTTCTTAACAACTGTTTTTCTTTTTCAAATTGAGGCCTATTTTTAAATTGTATTTGTTTTTAAAGATGAAAACCGACTGCCATAATGCTGGTCATTCATTACCTACGGTTTCTGAATGCATTATAGAGGACTTATACCACTCAAAGGTTGACTGGCAGAGATCCCTTAAAGGGATAAGTCCGCCTTTGTACTCAAATGTTATTGTTGTAACTTGTGTTTTATCCTGTTTTTTGTACAATAAAGTGATAACTTACTTACTTACTTACTTATGATATGTGTTTAGATAAGCCTAATTGAAAGATACAGTTTGATCACTGAAAATTATGATGTCATATCATAGTTGAGCAATTAAGCATCTAACAAACTTTCAGGTTTATAAATTTATGATACCTACTAGCAGGATTTTGCAAAGATCCTTATCATTATCACTGCATCTACAAAACAAAACCAGACGATTTAGTAAAAAAAAGGCAATAAACATGCAGAAATTAAAAAGAAACAAACATACAGACAACATCAACGGCTAACAGCTCACATTCTGACCGCAGAGGTACCAGCTCTCGGAGCAGACCCCGAAGACCCGCCTCATCTCATCCGAGCGCTCGCAGATCCATCAACGACTAACTCCAAATAGATTCAATCCTTAAAATATTGCTCCATCAATACTATTGATGATTCCGGCAAGTTGACGTCGAAGAAGACACTTATAGTATGTTATTATTTTTTATTATATATCTGTTGTTCTGTGGCTTCAGTAACAACAGACAGACTTGCAAGTTTTTTATCTGCAGCACTGTAGATTAGCAAGCACTAGCATATCATTTTATGCTATTCTTTTAAACCTCAAAATTTAGTCATAGTCTTCCATTTTTCTTGCCCCCTGCAAGGGTTTACACTGGCACAAGCGGCACACTCCTAGTTACAGCACTGAACCAACACAGACTTTAACTTTTTTATCTGTGGCACTTTGATTAGCGAGGTAGTAGACTCTGTACTACAACACAATGTAAAATGTGATTGGCCAGTATTTTTAATGAGTACAGAAAAAATATATTTAGAGACTGCAAGCTTTGATTCTATAGCAATTTTTAGCACTCATGTACATACTGCTGCAAGTAGGTGCTGCATATACACAATATTCCCATATCTTTACTTTAACAACACTTTTAAATTCTTCTGGACAATTTTAGCAATGGCATCACTAAATTTGTGATTAAAAACTTCGGTTAGTGACTACAGAATATTCTGTCTTTAGCACATAGGTCAAAATTTAACACTGGCCATCAAGAATATTAGCACCAAAAACAGTCAATCTGTGGCCGTTCCCAATTCAAACTCACAGCATGTTCCACTATACAAATTTCAAGCTTAACTCCACTATTTTTGGCACCGCAAGTAGAACAATTTTGGACTTAATTTGGCACCGTTCTTCGAAAGGTTTTCGCGCGGTACTGTTTCACAAAAACTCTAAACGTTCGTAAAGGCGAAAAAACTCAGCGCTGCTTCACATTTCGACAGTAAAAACAATGTTTAACACTAAACTGGGTTACAAAACAAAAATAGACACTCGACTATAACGCGGCACATAATTCACACAGAACGCAACGAACTTTACGTCACTAGACATTCCCTCGCGGTGAAATTAACTAAGCGACGTGCTTCGCGTGTTTAGAAGCTTTATTTTCGTGAAATAAAAGCAATAAGTATAGCTAATCAAGAAGTACTCGAATACATCGAATAATTCGATTTGACAGCGAGCCGCCTCCCGCCCCGCGCCGCACTGCGGTCGATGGCAGGGTTGCCCGTACGGAAATTTACCCCGCTGTGGGGTAAACTGGGGTAGCGTTTTATTGTGTGGTAATTTGTTGAATAACGCAAGTGTTGCCCAAATGCTTAGCGTTTTAATTGTAGTGAATGTGTTCAGTGTCATCACGTTTACAAATATATTTAGACAGTTATGTTTATGTGTGAAGTAACATACCTAATTTAGTTTTATTAAGTCAAATCCGTTTGTTTGATTGCTTCAATTCTTACTCGTCAAATTTGACCCAGTGGCCAGATTTTATCAGATGAAATCAATTTTTGTTGCGTTTATACCACCTGTGTTAATTTCAAGTATTATTAGTAACTTGACTTTTGCCCGCGATTTCGAACGTTCATAAAAATCACGTTTATACTCTATCCTTCAACAAATCCGTCCATAGTGCTTGTCTACATCATAAAGGCAACCTCTGTGCAAAATTTTCAGCCCTTTAGGGCCAAGGGTTTCGGTTATGCGTTGTCTTTCAGTCACTCGATAATGTGTTTTACATTAGGTATATTGATTTTTGTATTAAGATCGAGCAAAAAACTAAAAAACACATTTCTTGTATGGCGCAACCACTTCAAAGTTTTAATTCAATTGTATTTTTTAGTCGTTGTTTTAGCGCCCATAGAAATACGCATTACTTGAAAATGACAGAGGGTCGAGCACGACTTTACGAATGCTGCGTAACGTTACGGTTATGGTATCGAGATCGAGAAACCACATACTAAATTTTAGTTCCAAATGCGCTCACGGGCGGGCGCTTTTCCAAATGTCATACAAACTCGACAACGTTTACTATTCGATTTTACGTGACGCAGGTTTCGAAAAGTCGTGCTCGACCCTGTTCTAAGCATACAGCCAGCCCTCTGGACAGTGTACGGAACGGACGGACAGACAGTCAGCGGAAGCTTATTATTAGGATGCCGTTGGAATCCTTTGTATACGGAACCCTATAAATAAGAATGAAACATTAATAAAAAGGAGTAAATTCGTAAGTGTTTTGCTAAATGTCTTAAATGATGATGCGTCGTTTATAATTGATATTTTAATGTGAGATTGTGTGGTAAATGGATGTCATAATCAAGATAAATCTCGATGACCACCTGAGGGTCGAGCACGACTTTGCGAATGCTGCGTAACGTTACGGTTATCGTATCGAGAAACCTCATACTAAATTTTAGTTCCAAATACGCTCACGGGCGGGCGCTGTTCCAAACGTCATACAAACTCGTCAACGTTTACTATTCGATTTTACGTGAAGAAGGTTTCGAAAAGTCGAGCTCGACCCTCAGGGCCGTATTTTACAAAGGTACAAGTTACAATTTACAAGCGGAAGTCTCTTTCTAACAAAAGGTGATTAGAATGAGACTTCCGCTTGTAAATTGTAACTTGTAGCTTTATAAAACACGGCCCTGCATGCTTAATAACTAACTCGCTCGCAATCATGTTCATTTTATGGGCTGACAATTGTTATCGGAAACAGCTGTCATAGTCGTACAAAAACTGACATTTCAGTCCGATGACAAGCGTCAAAATAGTTACGCAATAGGGCCTCAGAATTAGGGTCTATAGTGTCATTCTATGGAACTTGCTAACTATGTAAACGAAGTAGTAAATTCATCATTCAGAGACAATTTCAGAATGGCGGTTTGTTTACAATAAAGTTCCGTAGAATGACACTTTACGTCAAAGTTCATGCCATTATCAGGGTTACTATATTAACCACAAAAATAGCGCAATCACGATTGACAGACAGATAAAGACCCTATACATTTCCTGCTCAATTAAAACGTGCCAGTAAAGTAAAGTGTTCTGGTTTTGCTGTTCTAATAATTACTTTTAACACTTGTTTCTAAAATGCGGTATTTTTTTTTCTTTTAATCTTTTAATGACAGAGTGAGGTTTCTTTGTGTAATTTGTCTGCGGTTACGCATTGTAAGAGCTAATGTAACTTGTTTTTAATAAAACTTGTTTTTAGTAAAAAATTACTTTGTGCCAAGTTTCTTGCGGCGCATTCTTCTTGGCAATCATGGTCTTTCCGAAAGCGCTGGTAGACTCGAAAAAATGACGTGTAAAAGAGCATTCAACTGCCTATTTGCTGAATAAAATTTTGAATTTGAATTTGAATTTGATAACCACAAGGTACGAGGGTGAATTGAAAAGTTTTAAGCCTAGCCTTTAAAATAAAGACTTTTTATAACAATTTTTTTTCTTCACATAGTCTCCAAAACGATCTATACGCTTTTGCCACGTTGCTTCTAACTTCATTATTCCTTGTAAAAAAATTAATCTTCAAAGTGATCGAAATATTCAGTCACAGCTTCTTGTACCTCAATATCCGTCGAAAATGTCCGTTCTGCCAAGTGTTTTTTTTTTTTAGGTTCGGAAAAAGATGACAATCAAGGGGGCCAAGTCAGGTGAATAGAGTGGATGCGGCAATAATTCATAGGTACAGTTAAACAACTAATTCCAGATTCCTATTTACAAGAACGGAGTGCCAAAGCCCATGCATACTTCGAATCGTTCCCCGCAGTTATCCTAATTCGGGCAATTTCTAGATGGCGCCAAGGTCGTAGCCAGCGGGTCAAATAATAACAAAACAGTGGTTCTAATGTGTCACTCAAGCAAGGTAGATGGCGCTGAATGTAAATAAGAACGATTCAAAGTATGGGCTTTGTCAATCCGTTTACTTTCCATGATCCTTGCCCATTTATTTGTTTTCAGAGAACCAACACCAATAAATTACAGAGTAGGTTACGAGGGCTGTTTGATAAGTACCCGTTTTCTAAATATATTAATATCACTGGGCGCAAATAAGTATACCACCTTTTTAAGCCATTTTTCAGAGGCGGGAATTTTTTTTAAAAAAATGGCATTCTTTTGTTTTTTTTCTCATTTGACAACGATTCAGTGAATGCGTGAACTTAAAATTGTTAAAATGGAGAAAGAACAGTATCGGTCTGTAATTAGATTCTTATTTTTGGAAGGAAAAACATGTGATGAAATAAAAGTAAGAATACAAGCGGTTTACCATGAATGTGCTCCTTCTATGACAACCGTCAGATATTGGTATAACGAGTTTAAGCGGGGGAGAACAACCGTCTTTGATGAGGATCACCCAGGCCGGCCAGTTGAGGTGACTACAGACGATATGGTTAAGAAAATTGAAAATATCGTTTTAGCCGACCGCCGAATTAAACTTCGAGAAATCGTTGATGCTGTAAACGTTTCAATCGAGAGGGTACAACACATATTAGAAGAAAACTTGGGTATGAAGAAAGTATCGGCGAGGTGGGTGCCGCGATTACTCACGGAGGAGCAAAAACGGAACCGACTGACTACTTCGGAGCAGTGTTTGGACGTGTTCGAACGTAACCCGAAGGAGTTTCTGCGTCGTTTCGTGACCGTGGACGAAACGTGGGTCCACCACTACATCGCGGAAATGAAAGAGCAGTCGAAGCAGTGGATTTTACCGGGTGAACCTGCTCCAAAGAAAGCAAAAACCGTCCCATCGGCTGGAAAGGTCATGGCGACCGTTTTTTGGGATTCGCAGGGTATTATACATATTGACTATTTAGAAAATGGAAAAACAATAACAGGGCAGTACTATGCCAATTTATTGGATGAATTTGACGCCGTGTAGGACAAACGACCCCATTTAAAAAAGAAAAAAGTACTGTTTCATCACGACAATGCCCCGGCTCATTCGTCTAGAGTTGCGACGGCTATTATTATATTATTATTATATAACTATTGTCTCACCCCCCGTATTCTCCAGATTTGGCCCCATGCGATTTCTTTTTGTTTCCCAACCTAAAAAAAATGGCTCGGTGGCAAGCGATTTGGATCAAATGACGAAGTCATTGCCGCCACAGAGGCCTATTTTAATGACTTTCCAAAATCATACTTTTTGGATGGTTTATTGAAACTTGAGTATAGGTGGAACAAATGTATAGAGTTAAAAGGTGACTACGTAGAAAAATAAATGCATATATAAAAAAAACGCTTTTTTTTCCATAAACGGGTACTTATCAAACAGCCCTCGTATTTCAATCGAAACATTGAAGCCAATTACAGGATCTCACAACTAGAATAATGATTTTCCTTGTCAGGCAATGCGATGTCACCATGACATTTCCTACGAAAAGGTTCCACAACGGGTCACGATTCAGCCGGTTCTATAGTATTAAACATAATGAAAACGGGATATGGACCGCGATTACCTTATAGGTTTGATGAGCTCCCGATATTTCGATGCAGTTGCATGCATCATGATCACGGGCAAACTCTCGTTTCATCCCGTTTTCGTTATGTCTAATGCAATTAACCGCGAATCATTTAAAACGGTTCTATAGTACATCCATCAGATTGATAAACGACAACCGACAGTCATTTCACCACGGTTTCCTCAACAGAACTAGCTGTAAAAGGCAATACAATATAATATATGTAAGTGGGCACGATGTCAATAGCAAAACCTGTTTTTAAACACACGCGGGCTCGGTCGTAAACTGTGATTTCCTAAGATTAATAAAAACCCGGATTAGTCATACAGGTAAGAATGATAACTGCGTAATTGAGGTGTCATTATCGTTGCTATTTTTAGTGTTCCGTAGCCAAAATGCCAAAAATGGAACCCTTATAGTTTTTTCATGTCCGTCGTCCGTCCGTCCGTATAGCCGAGTTTAGAACCGAGTCTCTAGTGTAATCGACGGCCAAAAAAAAAACGTCTCCATCGCGAGTTTCATTAAAATCGGTTAACCCGTTTTTGAAATACTGAACTTTGAAATAACAATGTCAAGGGTTTTTCAACTTTTCTTATAAAGCAGTTATCTTCAAGCGATTAATTAAGATAAAAATTGTCATAGGTACTTATGTAAACCCGGTGACAATACAATAATCTGGTAGTGAAATTCTGGTGGTGCGGCCAGGATCGTTTCCGCAGGAGGGAACTCTGCAACGGTTAATGGCAATACATTTCAAATTCGGCATGGATGTGTAAGTTGGGTGACAATACAAGTACAGACAACAAAAACTACAGTCGGCAAAAAAAAACTTGTTTTAAAAATGAAGTTTTTATGGTTAGGTTATTTATTTAACAATAACTGTTACTGCGCAAGGAAGCCAGTACCTCTTGTTTACAAAAGATCGATTGTCACGATCGCGATCAATAAGTACCTACTTTTAAACAAGGTCGGCAGGGTCAGTTATTATCTTTTTATTTGGTCAAGTTAACACAACCGGTTATTCGACAAAATGTCCTACTAATATTACAAGCGAGAAATTTTGTAAGGACGGATGTAAGGATGTTTCTTTCAAGCAAAAACTACAGAATACAGAAGGGATTTTTATGAAACTTCACAGAAATATAGTTCATGGGTCAATCAATTTTTAATTGCCACTCGTTGCCATGGAGATGTCCCCTGAGTAACTCGTCTAAAATAAGATTTTCTAAGACACCGCTCCATCAAACGTTAGGAGTTTCGACAGTTAGGTATATATCAATCCCTTCATGCTTCATCTCCTAAGCATGCAAATCCGGACTCGGGGGAGTGGGCTCTTAGAAAATCTTATTTTAGACGAGTTACCCAGGGGACATCTCCATGGCAACGAGCGGCATTTAGAAGTTGATTGACCCTTATACGTCAAAATAAAATTACATTATTATTAGTGATCCATGATATGTTCCGCCATCAGGCATGTGAAAATAATAAAAATAAGAACAAGAACATTTATTTGCGAAAATGTAGTGGTGAATGTACAAGAAATTAAGGAAATAAAATTAGTACCTATATCAAAATCGTCAATGACTTTACAATGTTAATAGTTTTAGGGTTAGGGACACAGAGTCCTATCTGCCAAAAATTATACATTCCTCTGACCAGGGTAATGAACGTTGATAGTGCGTGTGTTTGGCATTTGTGCGAGAATTTTGTTTTGGTATGAATGGTGTGGGTACTACGTAACAATAACAGTTTTAAATGATTCGCGGTTAATTGCATTAGACATAATGAAAACGGGATATTGAACGCGATTACCTTATAGGTTTGATGAGCGTCGAAATATTGGGAGCTCATCAAACCTATAAGGTAATCGCGGTCAATATCCCATTTTCATTATGTCTACTAAGTAAAATTAGCGTGGAAATGTGCTATACGTGTGTACCTCGCCCGCCTGGAAAAGCGTCCGAAAAAAATCATCTGTGAAAGAAAATCATATACTAACACAGAACAGAAGCTAGTAAATACGATGCTGTACCCGGAAAATGACACCACACAATTTATCTCAAACAAAAATTTCACTTTCTTCGACTCCGTCCGTAACTTCAATAAGACATTAAAACGTTGTGCAATAGCCAATAGCATCTAAAAGAAATGTAAACAAACCATACGCAATCACAAATCAGTGATGACAGATATGTATTACTTTCCGATCCGTATACAGCTGAAGCGGGCATATAAAATCTTATAGCATTGCAATAAAACCGTCATTCAAGATCTCCATAAAATTGTCCGATCTTTTTTATTAACGAAAGCGTGGGCTTAAGTGACAGAGTTGTTTTCACGGTTTAAGATGGCGCTGTCGTCTTAGAGTTTTATTTATTCAGTACGAGGTAATTTTAGTTCCCGTGTTGGCCACCGGCTAACGTAAATTTGAAGTGGTAATTGCTTCTTCTCACGAAATTGTGTTGCCAGTAATAAACAAGTGTTTCCCCAAAACGAAGAACTGGCGAACAATTTAACGTCAAACATGACTCTTAGCATAAAAAAGCAGTGACAGCCTAGTGGTTTGACCTATGGCCTCTCAAACAGAGAGTCGTGGGTTCAAATCCCGGCTAGCACTTCTGAGTTTTTCGGAATTACATTAGTAATTTATCGTGAACTTTTCGCTGAAGGAAAACATATCGTAAGGAAACCTGCACACTCCTGCGAAGGAATTCAATGATGTGTGTGAAGTTCCCAATCCGCACTGGGCCCGCGTGGGAACTATAGCCCGTTTCTTGTGAGAGGAATCCTGTGCCCAGCAGTGGGATGTAAAAAAAAGCTGGTGATGATGATGACTCTTAGCATAGACGATGGCCACGACGCTCTGCTTGAGAGGCCATAGGTCAAACCACTAGGTTATCACTGCTTTTTCCACTTTCATCTAAACATCACTGGACTCAAAGTGTACTGGAGCGCAAAACTAAAGAAATATTGAGAGCAAAACGTATACAATCCTGAACCATCTGCGGCGCATGCGTTCACGACAGCGCATGAGAATGACGCAACGGTGGACACACGTGGTCTCAACTTTATTGTTGAAAAGATTAGGCAGAGCAAGAAGAGGTTTAAAGGGAAGGGAAGGGGAACGGGGGGGGCGGGGGCGGGGGGGGGGGGGGGCTTGTCTAATGATAAACATTTTAATTTAACTCTCGACGCAAAAAGATGGATGTTGTAAGTTTGACCTGTGTATCTGTGTATTGTATGCGTATCTGTCTGTGGCATCGTAGCTCCTAAATCTAAACGGATGGACGAAATGGGGCGCGGCTTTTTTTTGAAAAGGCGGTAAAGCCGTTTTTAAGATATTGGAATTTAAAATTAAATGTCGGAGTTTTTCAAAATTTTCAAGTTCGTTTTGTTGGTTGGTACCTTTTACCTAGTTTAATGGTAATTAAATCATTTTACTTCAAAAGGTTTGCAATCTCAATAGGAAGAAATAAACTGCTTTAAGTACTGGCACCTTAAAGACAGACACAAAAAAGACAGAAAAAAAACCGGACAAGTGCGAGTCGGACTCGCGCACGAGGGTTCCGTAGAAAGATTTTAACGCTTTTCCCCAGTGTTTTAAGAAATCCAGTGTTAGCAGAGCCCTGCTCCTAAGGAAAATGTACGCAGTGTGGGGTCAACTTATATTGGTCTATGAAATCTACGAACAGACATAAAATTTTAAGATTTTGAGACTTTTCGGAGTGGTTGTGCTATAAGAGCTACCTTCATACCAAATTTCATGTTTCTAGGACAGCTGGAAGTACCCTTTAGGTTTTCGGATTTCAGCAATTTGTAGAGAAATAGATTTTTTAATTACTGTATCTTTTGATTGCGTTGACTTAGAAGGTTGATTTTTTCACGGCTTCAAGGGACCGCAGGCTTGAGTATTTGATATTAATTTCAGCATGCTACCTCCTCGCGTTTCAGACAAAAAGGGTCTTGACAGACAGACAGACGGACAACAAAGTGATCCTATAAGGCTTCCGTTTTTTTCCTTTTGAGGTACGGAACCCTAAAAATATGGGGACAATTACAAGTTTACAAGAAGTCTCACTAAATGTTATTCACACTATACCGAGAATCGAACCCGTCTTCGTGCCATTCCTTGTGACGTGCCATACCCTTACACCAAAGCAAGCTACTTTATTTAAGAAGTTAGTTTTAATAATAATTTTTAACGGTGAAAACGTTAACATAACAAAAAAAATCAAAAATACAAAAAGATATTGCAATACTATGACTTTAAAACTCTAAAATCCCATAATTCACACTAAACAGACAACCAGTGCTGCCCTACACTAACAGCGCGCAACAACAAAGCGGCCATATTTATTATTTGACAGCCAGCCGCCAGTGTTGCCGCGCCGCGACTCCAATTACCCGTAAACTCCATTCAGACGTCCGTATTGCCGATTTCCGGGGTAATAAACGGATTATTTAGTGGCTTTGGCTTTGCGGACACTTGTATTCATATCTTTACTATTATTTCATAGAGCTGTAAGTGCTGTACATAATAGCAGTTTGTTTGTTTGAAGAATGCCACTTGATGTGAATGGATTGGCACACACGCAGACTCATTGTAGTATTGACAGCGGAATTCTGAAGTTTGACATTTCGCTTTCGTACCAACAAGCGAACTCAAAGCGCGAGCAAAGCGTCTCCGTTTCAGCTTGGGCAAAAATTCTTTCGTATGTCCGGATGTCCAGCTGTTCTCTACGTCGCATTTCTCAATCGATTCTCGTGAAAAAAAAAATATTTTTTCATCGATTCGTTTTTGTTGTTCGAAAAAAAAAAGGGAAAATGTTTAAATACCAACAGCTTACAGAGCCACTAGTAATAACTAGAATAACCTAACCAACTTAGAAAAGTTGAAAAACCCCCGACATTGTCATTTCAAAGTTCAATATTTCAAAAACGGGTGAACCGACTTTAATGAAACTTAGCTAAAAACCATTTCGATTAAACTACCTAGCTTTCGATTAAAGAAAACCGCATCGAAATCAGTTCATTCGTTTGGGATCTATGCTATGACGCCACAGACAGATACACAGGTCAAACTTATAACACCCCTCTTTTTCGTCGGGAGTTAAAAAGTTCAGGCAGAGGGATAATCATCTTCTAAGATCTGATTCCTCAGCCCCCTATTTCATCAACTTTACAATTGTCAGTTTTCAAAAAATAATGTCATATACAACTGACAATTTTATAAATATGGTGAAATAGGGGCCAGGTACAGTCAAGTTCATAAATATATGAGCATTTCCAAGGCTTCAAAAATATCTGTACATAGAACGGTACATAAATATCTGAACAGATTAAAGAACCAAAAATACATGTGCGATTCTTCTATCATATTCATCTGAGCAAGCCTTCACTAATATGTGAGCAACTGAAATTTCAAAAATATTTGTACATAGAACGGTACATAAATATCTGAACAGATTAACCAAAAATATATCTACGATTCTCCTATCATATTATATTTTTGGTTGTTTAATCTGTTCAGATATTTATGTACCGTTTTATGTACAGATATTTTTGAAATTTCAGTTGCTCATATATTAGTGAATGCTTTCTCAGATGAATATGATAGGAGATTCGTACATATATTTTTGGTTGTTTAATCTGTTTAGATACTTATGTACCGTTCTATGTACAGATATTTTTGAAGCCTTGGAAGTGCTCATATATTTATGAACTTGACTGTACCAGCGGGGTAATTGCATCTCTTTGACACTCGTTATCGGATTGAAATGACAGTTTTTGTGTGACTGTGACAGCTAGCTGTTTCCGATACCAATTGTCAGCCCATAGAAAAACTGTAAAAATAAACACGATGGCGATTGCGAGCGAGTTAGACTAATAGCCTGCTTTAGTTTTAAACAAAAATAAATAAATTCCGACTAATTGAGAACCTCCTCCTTTTTTTGAAGTCGGTTAAAAACAGAGTAGATTTTTTTAAATACTTTTTATTAAAACTTTACTAAACCAATGATTTGACTTATTTACCACAAAATTACGTTTGCGAGAAAATTGCAAAATCTCAGACTTTTTCAATGGAAATCAGGCTTTTTCTCCGGACTTTAAAATTTTCCATCTTGCAAGCATAGACAAGGAAAATCATCATCATGATGATGACATCATGACACTTACTATGAGAACGTTCTACGGTCGGTCCGACTGTACACACCTGACTGTACATACACACCTGAGTCTCCTTAAATCTTAAAATAAC
This sequence comes from Clepsis dumicolana, assembly GCA_963691665.1. NCBI lineage: Eukaryota > Metazoa > Arthropoda > Insecta > Lepidoptera > Tortricidae > Clepsis > Clepsis dumicolana. The sequence goes on along the minus strand of OY829533.1, from coordinate 1,278,104 downwards.
AGTACCGAAGCCAAATCCACAATCACCAAGGCAGTCACTGGATGACTCAACTGTTATGCCAGATAACGTTGTCATTGCTGACACTGCAAGCAAGTTGTATAGACATAACATACTGTTGTGTAACGGTGTACGGAGATGTCTGCTGATGAGAAAACTTGGGGTTCAATATTTGTATTTGAAAAGTTTGTTGAATACCTATATCGAGTTAGATTTGCGGGCCCCTATTTTACCAACTTTACAAATGTCAGTTTTCAATGACAGTTCGGTGTCAACTGGTGACTTGAAGAGCTTTTGTTTCAGCGCGCTTCATATTGTCAAAGAAATGTAGTTCGAATTGTCACTGTAAACTGACAATTGTAAAGATGGTGAAATAGGGGCATAAGAATAAATAATAACATAGTAGAACGGAATCTCTTTTGACCGAGTCGAAAACGCAACCATTTATATACCTACTTCCCCCTTCACGTCGTTACACCCCTCTGTCATCCAGGCGTGTTGCTAGGGTTGCTTGCTGTTAAATATTAGGTACTTACGTCTAAAGATAATCATTATCACTAAGATATAAGTTTTTCTTTACTTTGAGATGATTATTTTATTCCATTTTTACAAAATATGAGATTAATAAATCATTACATAATTATAGACACTTCTAAATAAGAAGTTTTTATAAGTGCCATACCAAATGAAGCTATTTAAGGTGATTTAAGTAATTATTACTTACCTACAAATATAAAATAAAATACATACAGGCTCACGTAAAACTATTATAACCAGATTTTAAACAACCAAACGCGCGTGCAGCGACGCCGGCCGTGACAGCCTGACTGAGTAGTCTGTTTAACGAATACTCTAATATCGTGACCTTGAGCCCATCCGGAGCGGGAGTTTCCGTTCTACTATGTTATTATTTATTCTTATGATAGGGGCCAGGTTTTAAAAACTAAACACCTTGTTGTTCGACAATTAACTGTTCAAACACCACCAAAGGAGCCGGAGCTGCTAATCGATGTATTTCCTCACTAAATTACACTCGTGACGTCAAAATACTTAAGTACGCGAAATGTGACACGTTCGGTTCCCGTACAATCGTTGAACTCTTTCCTACATTGTCTGCGTCCCATGCAAAATTAGAGTAACTGTCTAATCTATAGATTAGATAGACTCTAAACTTAAAAATACTTTGGTCGTCTTGTTGTGTGTACATAGCAAACTCACATAAATAATTACTTGGGTGTTTGTATGACTCACGTATAATGAATTTGTCATTGGCTGGTCATTGGTTTTCCTCATTGCTTTAGCCTAGCAGCTTAGTAAGAACTCGATAAGAGCTGCTGTTATTTTTTATAGGTATTCCACTTATCAAAAAGTTATAAATCGCAGAAATTTATCAGGACAAAAGGAAAGAGTACATCTTTTAGCATGGGAACCGAGCATGTAACATTTTGCGTTGGTATTTTGATGTCAAGAGTGTGAATTGAGTGAGGAAACACCTCTATTATCAGCTCCAACTTTGGTGGTGTTTGAACAGTTAATTGGCAACATTTCATATTTTTCACACCTGGAAATTAATTTAGGTATCGAAAGGGCTTTGCCTTCTGAACACACCACTATTAATGTTTATAAAAATGTAATATTACTTATTTTTTATAAATACAAGAGTATAAAATAAAATTACCAATTCTACCAAAACTACGTAAGAATGGGTGTAATACCTTTGCCTTTTTCAAACAAACCACAAGCACAACACTAATTTGACATGACACATATTATGTATGACAATGTCAGATTTGACATCTTGGGTTTTGGTTTTTTGATCGTGACAAGACAAAGGCAGTTGATCCATCCTAGCGTAGTTTCGGAGTTACGTCCTTTTGGAATAAGTACCTTTTAATAAATTAATTACAAATCCTAATGAAAATTTAAAATCGTAAAAATTTAAAATCCTCTTTCAAAGTAGATTGCACACAATTAATCAAATTATAGTCTCAAAAATATGAAATGTTGTCAATTGTTGAACAACGAGGCGTTTTGTTTTTAAAACCTGACGTCGCGCGGAAAGCGGTCGGGAGCTGGCGGAGGCCCGAGTACGAATATTCGAAACCTGCGTCACGTAAAATCGAATAGTAAACGTTATCGAGTCTTTATGACGTTTGGAACAGCGCCCGCCCGTGAGCGTATTTGGAACTAAAATTTGGTTTCTCGATACGATAACCGTAACATTACGCAGGATTCGAAAACTCGTGCTCGACCCTCAGGAACGCGTAAGATTCTCACTTCTCAGCCCTTTACGGCACGCGAGGTACATCCACTCTTTCCTTCATCTCGATATAGTAGGTACTGTGGCTCTTTCGTATAAAAAAATCACACAAGATTACAATCACACAAAAGCCTCATGCCCATTGACTGGTAATTAACTAACAGCTTAACAAGCGATTGTGTAGATAACGCGTAGTCAAAACAGCAAAAAGTTAATTGCAGTTTACAGTTACTCAGCAGGTACCGTTCGCATTCGTGACTGTATAAATAGTACGTAGAAAGGTAGGTATAGATAGCATTTCCTTTACACTGAAGTGAATCAACAAAAACCGCTTTCGTAGAAAAAAAATCCTCCTAAAGCCATCAGCTTATGGCCTAGCACAAATAAGACGTCGGTACGGTGCGGCCGGAGTATTCTTTGAATGAAGCACCGACTTCATATTACTTGTGCTAGGCATAAAGCAGACAGACGGGAGGCGCCTTTGGCTTATCTATGCACTACAATTTTTCTGCCACTTTTGAGGGGGACGAGGAACATCACACGTACAGCACACGTCTACGCTCCTGTCAAAATTTGCTATGTTCCTACAAACGCACACTTAAACAAAGCTGTCACACAAATGCCAAGTCTTCTGTGACCATACTCGCAGGACAAGATTCAATGTGAGGTTTCGTAGCGTTGATAGAAGATGCAACCTCATTTCTTTGTGCAGATATCATGCAATTAACAAACATGTATGCAAAAGCGAATGGTACGGTAATCCGCGTTACAGTCGATGGCGTAACACCCGTAACCGCCGGCGCATGGCGAATGACAAAAAACATTACCATCAGGGTTCCGTAAGTAAAGTATGTCATTTTGCACGAGCCCCGAGGTGTCTGGGCCCGAGCCGTGACGCGAAAATCAATCAAAATCAAAACCATCAAAACGCCACGCGTTCGGTCTCTATAGTGCCACAAAGGAACAAACAAACACACATACATACATACATACATATTACATAGGCAGATAAACACATTACCCTCCTTTTCGTTTCGCAGTCGGGTAAAAATCCAACTTTCCGCACTATGCGTAGCTACAAAAAGTACCTACCACTTTTTGAGCAACTGTATTAATAAAACTATTTTTACATTAAAAATTAAAGAACAAACGCCCCGTCGGCTATTTTGCATTTTGCGGTTTATGATTGCGAATGATTTTTAACAATGGGATATTTAAATTTATATTTGTCCGGACACTTTTTGAAAATCCTTTCCAGACGCTCCCCGGATGCCCCCTAAACTAGGACAAATCCGGGGAAATCTGGAAGGCTGGCAGCCCTATTCCTAGGGGGGGATACAAACACTAGAGTGAAGTCGCGGGCACAAACTAGTTTACTACACAGAACCCCAGTATCTCAATTTAATCTCGACACACACAATGAGTCTTAGACAAAACCCAATCGACCGTGAACGCAACAGTTAAACACATACACATACAAACACCGGAAGCGAATTGTTTTAACTGTTATTGTATGAAATTATAGTTTCTTATATCATGTTATACAATCAATTGAATGTTTGGAGAAAGTTTCGACAGGAGGAAGATTAGTACGTTGGAGATTAATCTTACTTGAGCATCACAGAACTTTGTCGAGATACACAGAACTAAATCAGAATCAAAGATAGTTTTTTTATATATAAGAGGGGGGCCATGGACATCTGCAACACGAGGGGAATCTCAGATGTGTTGCCAGCCCTTTAAGGAATAGGCAGGCTCGTTCTTTAAAGATTCTCGAGTTGTATCGCTCCGGGAATGTTGCCGCAGGAAGCTGATTCCATATCTTCGTCGTGCGAGGGAAAAAGTTCCGTTTAAATCGGACAGTGCAGACTGCCAATCGTCAAGGTGGTGAGGATGGAAGGATAGACGGTTTCGCAAAGTACGGTGGTGGAACTTAGCCGCATGCAACAACTCGAACAGTTCATCAGAACACTCCCCATGATACATACGGATACTATGTATAGAGCGGGCATTGCCAATAAAATCATAATACACGACTTTCATTGTACTGCTTCGGCACAGTCATTCAGTGCGGTGTATTTTTCCCATTCGAAGGTAGGCGGCGATACTGACACTGGAGATCATTGACTTACTAACACCATGGACTTGGGGTCTAGTACAAAATTCACGAAAAATGTGTCCCAGTACAACACGGCATTTTTCGATGACAGCCAAGCCAACACGTCATAGCGCTGTCGTTCGACCAAAGTAAGACTGACTGACGCTGGATTAGTGGTATTTTGGTTCGGACGTTTTCAAGCGCTAACCCGAAGTCCATGGTGTCGGTAAGTCAATGAATTTAGACAGTCAAATTCAAATAAATTAATAGATTTCCCTGTGAGTGTGGCATCACAAGATTCTTGCAGCGACGAAGCTATTCAAACAAATTCGTGCCACTGACCGTTATTATTTACATAATTATTGCGAATGCGTTTAAATAATGCGGGCAGCCGCTTTTAGAAACGGCTACAGTTGCAACTGTAGTACTCGGACGCAGAGGCCTATTTAATATATTTGTTTCAGCAACGATATAACACACTTTTTAGGATTCCGCGCCTCGGAATAATAACCTAACCAAACGATATCTGGCTGCGCCAGTTTTATGTAATTTTAATTATATATTTATTTAGTTAATTTCATACTCTCACATCTTACTCGAACGCACTACATACATTAAAAAACACTGGCAACACGATCCTTTTTTCCTTTCCCCCCCCCCCCGTACCTCAGGACAAGATGAAGAAGTTTTTAAAAACGAACTCTCAAGAAACAAGTGAATCGCGAGTGACGCTATAATTTTCTCTCTCACGCAAATGACTCTTTTAATTTTATAAATAACGCTAAAAAACTGTGAAAAGTGATATCTGTGTGCTCACATTAGGTTTAAATATTCGGACATAATGTATAAACTGTGTCAATAAAGAAAACTTACAAAAACTCAATTGCTGGAGTCAGGTCAGGTGTGTCCTGGATTAGAGGTACGTGTCCTGCCCCTCCAAGTCTGGTCCTTCGAACCGGATCCTTTCCCACATTCCTATTATCCTCCTCAATACACTCACGCCATTTATTTACTCTTTCAAATACGCAAAAACTCATATTACAAGTCATTCCGCCATTATTTCTCGCACGCTACTCCCCAACTTTGTTCCGCTCTAATCTCACAAATCGCGTCATATTACTATGTATATACTCATTATTTCTCAACAATAACATCTAAAGTAAAGAATTAAAGCATCACTTACTGTATATTTAACGCATTTCATACTTATTTCTCGCAATAATTCCCTCGACGCACCATTCATTCATATATCTACCCGCCATATTTGACAAGCGCACCGCCAACTAATAATTTATATTTATGTCGTAATTCTGTTGAAAACTCTTATTCCGATCTTTAACCTGTGCTTATTACTAAACTCAGTTTATTTTTGAATGTAAATATTGCTCTTTGCTAACCACAATGGGAGGCACAGAAGAAAAGAATCCAAGCACAAGTTCTAGTGAGGAAAATATTATGATCAAATTTCTTGAAAGTAAAAAGCAAAGTTTGTTCCATATAATACAAGAAGTGTATAACCTAAGCCTAAAGGTTGTTGACCCCGCATTTCACATGCAATTCCTTGCTAGGACTCAAAGCCTAGACAAGACCCGTGCTGATTATGTAGAAACAGTTGATAAACTTTTGTTTGAACAATTCAAAGAAAACCCAAACGCACAGCCGAGTTATAGCACTCTCAACACATTTGATGAATTGTACTGTTTCATTAAACAAAAAGAAACCACTCTGAGACAGGAGCTTGAGGCTCAAAGCAAGCATAGCAATTTTAACATCAAACTGCCTCCGCTTCAACTCACAGGTTTTGATGGCACTCCAAGTAAATGGCCAGTGTTTTATGAAAACTTCCGCAGTGTCATACACTCTAATACTCAACTTACCAATGCAGAAAAGGTTCAGTATTTAATTGGCTGCCTCTCTGGTAAGGCACATTTAGTATGCTCAGGTATAACTCCTACATCTCAAAATTATGATATCATCTGGAATGCTCTTCTAGCTAAATACCAGAATACAAGAGTACAGGCTTCTATGTATTTAGAAAAAATGTTGCAACAAAAGCCCGGTCAATCATCTGATAATATGCTGGATTACTTTTGTTCCGCTGAAGCCGGTGTACAACAATTAAAAATTAAAAATTTGTCAGACTTCATCATAACTCACATTGCCTTAAGCAAAATTGATAAGACAACTCTTAACCTGTTTGAGCAATCTCATAGACACCTTGAAATGCCCACATTTGCTGACTTAAAAAAGTTTTTAAGCGAGCAAAGTAAACTCCAAGCTCTCCATACTCCAATGCAGTCCTCATCTCAAGCTAACTATAAACAAGTTAACAAACCCGCGCCGCAAATAAACAAAATAAAATCATTTTGTGCTCAAACTGAGATCCCTCAAATGCCTAACACTCATAGCTTTGATAACTGCAAAGTCTGCAATGCAAATGCTTCTCACCCTCTCTTCAAATGTCAACACTTTCTTAACCAAAACACTCAAACTCGCAATGATATGGTTCGACGACATGCATTTTGCATTAATTGCCTAGGTTTTCACCACATAAATAACTGCAAATCGTCACACAGATGTTCGATCTGTAACCGCAAACATCATTCGCTTCTGCACTATGAAAATAACAACAATTTAAATATGAACCGCGCTCAACGATCAGCTGATTTCCAACAAAATGTTATCACTGATAATAATAACCAAAGCATTCCGTCAGTTAGGTACCAACCCGCTTCGCAAGTTCCCAAGTCGCCCGCAGGCGCTGCCGCCGGCACTGGCGCGCAATACTCGTCTCACTCGCACTCGCCGCCGCCGCGACCGCCGCCTGTGAGTACTGCTCGCACTCATGATGAATCGCAAACCCAGCGCTGCTCATGGCGCGCGAATTCGAATATTGATAACAACGACAACCGGGCGATGTCTGTTACTGTTCCCGCGCGCATCTCAAATAATGATACTACAGTATTATTACCTACCGCGTCTGTTCACGTGTATAATAACAATAAAGTAAATCGTATGCGCTTATTTCTCGATACAGGTTCGATGAGTAATTTCGTCACGAAATCTTGTTGCGAACGCTTAAATTTAAAGATAACTCCCGCGCCTTCGGTAGTTAAAGGTATCGGTCAAATTGAAAACCGCGCATTTGGAATAACGCAGTTTCAAATATTTTCGCGTTTTGACTCGCGCTGTTTCTATACAGTTAACGCTCGTGTTATTGACACAATAACCGACTTTTTGCCGAACGCTGAAATTGATAGGACGGAATTAACGCATCTGCAAAATTTGCCAATGGCTGATGAATTTTATTACGCACCCGGAGAAATCGATTGTCTGATAGGCAACGAATTATTCCCGCTTTTGCTCGGTTCTAAGAAATCGACCTCGCCAAACTCCACGGTTGTAGGTATCGAAACTACTCTCGGATATGTAGCCATGGGAAAAGCCCAATGCATCGCACGCTCGCTGAACTCAACTAACTCAACGCACTCACACTCTATGAACTCAACGCAATCTATTGACGCTTCACAATCGCAGTCTGCTGACGCAACGCACTCGCACTCTTTCAACGCAACTCATTCGCACTCACCTGATGGAACTCACTCGCATTCTCAAAACTCGCACTCTAATAATAAATTCGCTCGCACTCACTCTCATCCATCTTGCTCTTTTACGCAAAACGCACGCAACTCAAACACTCAAACGCATCACGCACAAATCCAAGACGAACCCGCACCCGCTATAACTACAACCGCGCCTAATGCTCCCGCCACACTCGCGCCTAACGCTCCTACTACACTCTCGCATAACTTTGACAAAGCGTTCTTCTGTCAAGCAGAATCGCTTTCGCTCGAACAATTAACGCACCGCTTTTGGGAAATAGAAAATGTACCCGATAAAAAACACTTCAGTCCCGATGACGAAGCTTGTGAAAAAATATTCCAAAGTACTTACTCACGCGATGAAACCGGTAGATACACAGTAGATCTCCCGTTCAAATACTCACCTTCTGAATTAGGTCACTCATACGCTATAGCTAAACGTCGCTTTTTAAATCTAGAAAAGAAACTCGACTCATGTGATTTACGCGCCGATTATAATACAACTATACAAGCCTATATTGATCAAGGTTACTTGTCCAAAGTTTCAAATAACTTTCAAGACGATAACGAATATTACATGCCACATAAAGCCGTTTATCGTCCGGAGAAAGATACCTCCAAAACCCGCGTTGTTCTCGATGCTGGTTGTAAAACCACATCAGGCAAGTCGCTTAACGACATTTTATATGTAGGTCCGATTTTACAAAGCAGTATATTCGAACTACTTCTCAACCTCCGCATGTTTTCAATCGCGCTAACTGCTGACATAGAAAAAATGTATTTTCAAGTAAAGCTCGCACCTGAACACCAACCATTTCAACGCATTTTGTTTCGGTTCGATACTAATTCACCAATAGAGATCTACCAATTTAATAGGGTGTGCTTTGGTGTGTCTAGCTCGCCTTACCTCGCCATGCGCGTTGTGCGTCAGCTCGCCGCTGACAGCCGCGACTCATTCCCGCTCGCCGCTTATGAAGCAGAGAACCATATGTATGTCGATGACTATGTCAGTTCTATTGACGGTTTAGATAACGCTGAGTATATTTACAATGAAATGGTAGCTATGTTCAAATCCGGAGGTTTTAATTTAGTCAAGTGGATCTCAAATGATCATGCACTGATGTCTCGCATTCTTTCTTCTCATAAGAGCCCGCTCATTGTTAAGTTTGACGACGATCCCAACGCTGATACAAAAATTGTAGGTATGCAATGGCAGCCTAATGATGATAACTTTCAATTTAAAATAAATATTGACTTACCGCAAAATTGTACCAAACGCTCAATCCTTTCAGTTACCGCACGCTTATTCGATCCGCTCGGTCTCATAAGTCCAGTTGTCGCGTATATGAAGCTTCTCATCCAGGAGTGCTGGAAGTTACAGCTCGACTGGGATGATGAGGTTCCTGATTACATAATATCCAAATGGGAAAACTTTCATAAAGAACTTCCGCTTCTTTCTGACATTAAAATACCGCGTCACATAGGGATAAATTCTACGCATAGAGTTCATTTGATTGGTTTCGCAGACGCTAGCGAAAAATGCTACGGTGCTGCCATTTACGTACGCATTGACAACGATGATAACGCGCCAGCACAGTCAGTAAAACTACTTACCTCGAAGTCTAAAGTCTCAACTCCGAATAAAACACTCGCTCGCTTAGAACTTTGCGCTGCTGTCCTGCTCGCAAAGTTGATCGACTCAGTACGCACGGTCCTCAGTAAACGCAGCAACATAAATAAAATATGCGCATTCTCTGACTCTACAGTAACTCTTACCTGGATCCACTCACCTGCACATAAGTTCCATACTTTTGTAGCTAACCGCATCGCACAGATTAACGAACATTTACCTGCATCTCATTGGTTTCACGTACGAGGTGTAGATAATCCCGCGGATATCGTCTCTCGTCCTGTAACACCAAAAAGTTTAGTTAATAATGATTTCTGGTTTCACGGTCCGCAGTGGCTCGCCGCTCCCGTCGTCTCCTGGCCTGTAAAAGAATATAAAATTAATAACAATGAAAATTCGAATACAGAAGAATCTAAAACTATATCGCTACCTACGCAAAATGTAAACGCAATAGAAAATACTCACTTTATCCACGATCTCGCCGAACGCTGCTCGTCTTGGTTGAAATTTATACGCGCGCTTGTATACGTACTTCGCTTTTCAAAAAAACTCGCCTCACGCGGTTCTATCACAGTAACCGATTTAGATCACGCTGAACAATACGCAATACGCTATTTGCAAAACAATGCATTTACTCAAGAGATTAACGCTATCAAAAATAATAGACTTTGTCCAAACAAGGCTATTCTAAAGCTCAACCCTTTTCTAGACGATCAAAACCTATTGAGAGTAGGCGGTCGTCTAACGCATTCTCAATTGAATTTTGACCAAAAGCATCCAATACTATTGCCCGCTAAAAATCGCATAGTTTCGCTCCTAGTTGACTACTATCACGCTTCAAATTTACACACAGGTCCCGCATTACTATTGGCGTTAATACGTCAAAAGTACTGGATTCTGTCCGCTAGAAATTTAATTCGACAACGTGTTCATAGTTGTAACTTATGTTTTAAACTCAAACCGCGTAGCACGAACCCATTAATGGGAGATCTTCCTTCTATTAGAGTCTCTCAAGTCAAAGCCTTTGTGCATACCGCTGTCGATTACGCTGGACCATTTTATATCACGCATATCCGCCATCGTGGTGTTAAAAGCCACAAAGCATATATTTGTTTGTTCGTATGTCTTACGACAAAAGCCCTTCACTTAGAGCTAGTTTCTGATCTAAGTACTGATTGCTTTCTTGATGCTTTCAAGCGCTTTATTTCCCGCAGAGGTCCAGTCTCTATATTATATAGCGATGGAGGCACCAACTTCATTGGCGCTAAACGCAAATTAAACGAAATCTATTCCAAAATACAGTCAACTGATTTCCAAAATGATTTGAGTCATTATCTTACTTTACATAGAGTCCAATTTAAAAATAGCCCTCCGTATGGACCGAATTTTAATGGTTTGAGCGAAGTTAATGTCAAATCTTGTAAAACCCATTTATTTAAAGCTATCGGCAGTCAAATTCTCACCTACGAGGAATTTAACACAATTTTAATACAAATTGAAGGTCTGTTAAATAGCTGTTAATAGTTATTTGTGTACTCTCGTCAGATCCTTCTGATCTGACCGCTCTTACTCCGAATCATTTCTTAAATGTAACTTCACTTAAATTTTTACCCGCTGAAAATATCGACTCTACACTCTCAGACAACAGACTCAACCGCTATCAACTTTTAAATAGAATAGTCCAGAGCTACTGGAAACGTTGGAGCATGGAATATTTAACTTCACTTCAACAACGAAATAAATGGAACACGCCTTCCAAACCTGTGAGTGTAGGGACTGTAGTTGTCGTCAAAGATGACAATGCTCATCCTATGTTTTGGCCCCTGGCTATTGTCTCAGAGGTTTATCCTGGCAAGGATAACATTACTCGTGTTGCTAAAATAAAAACCGTTTCTGGGACGTATATACGTCCACTAACTCGACTCTGTCCTCTGCCTACTCAATAGTTCCAAACTCTTTCATATTAGCTTAAGTTTATCAACCGCTTTAATATTAAATGTTATTTTCAGTTCTCAATGTAGAGGAAACCTCTAGGCCCCCCGAAGTTGGCTGCGCCAGTTTTATGTAATTTTAATTATATATTTATTTAGTTAATTTCATACTCTCACATCTTACTCGAACGCACTACATACATTAAAAAACACTGGCAACACGATCCTTTTTTCCTTTCCCCCCCCCCCCCCCCCCGTACCTCAGGACAAGATGAAGAAGTTTTTAAAAACGAACTCTCAAGAAACAAGTGAATCGCGAGTGACGCTATAATTTTCTCTCTCACGCAAATGACTCTTTTAATTTTATAAATAACGCTAAAAAACTGTGAAAAGTGATATCTGTGTGCTCACATTAGGTTTAAATATTCGGACATAATGTATAAACTGTGTCAATAAAGAAAACTTACAAAAACTCAATTGCTGGAGTCAGGTCAGGTGTGTCCTGGATTAGAGGTACGTGTCCTGCCCCTCCAATATCTCAAAAACAGGTGAACCGATTTTTATGAAACTTAGCTAAGAACCGTCTCGATTAAACTAGCTTTCAATTTCCTTAACTTGGTAAAATTAAAAAAAAAAAAACAGAAGTTTGCCTCATCGTTACTAGGGCGTCCTAAAAAAAACATTTCCAAAAAAATACAAAAAGTTAGTCTTACATTCTGTCAAATTTAGGGTCGAAAAAGCGGCGTTATAAAACACGGCCTAGGCCGTCCGGTCGGCACATGTCGGTCGGTATATCATGTCACAATACCGATTCTAGTTTCGGTTGCGCCCGCGCCGATATCACACGGAACCGGTCCGGTCGTCTGCTTTCTACTAACGCCTGAACCGGCCTGTGACGAGGTGGTCGCTGTATTTGAGAGAGATTTTAAGAGTATAGTTTGTGAAAGACTCCAGTAGATAAAGCGACCTCCCTCCATTGACTTACCAACACCATTGACTTCGGGTTAGCGCTTGAAAACGTCCGAACCAAAAGACCACTAACCGAGCGTCAGCCAGTCTTAGTTTGGTCGAACGACAGCGCTATGACGTATGGCTGTCATCGAAAAATGCCGAGTTATACTGGGACACATTTTTCGTGAATTTTGTACTAGATCCGAGGTCCTTGGTGTTGGTAAGTCAAAGTCATGATCTCAAATGGAGTACCTTTTTGTATTTTTTTCATTTTTTTTAATTTTTAACCGACTTCAAAAAAGGAGGAGGTTCTAACTACGTTCCACTGTACGTATTATTATTTTTTACGGTCACTTTGCGGGCGGTAGGACCTTATGCAAGGTCCGTGCGGATCCCTACCACTATCTTACTCGCTAATCCTGCCGCTAAGCAGCAGTGCTTGCACTGTTGTGTTCCGGTGTGGAGAGTAAGACAGCCGGTGTAATTACGGGCATAAGAGGCATTTCATCTTAGCTTTCTAGCTTGGCAACGCATCTGCAAACCCTCCGGGGCTGCGGATGCGGGTGTCAAAACAATGTTGCGTACTCTTAGAAACAGAAATAGAAATATTTATTTGCTAGAATACGTTACAAACAGGTCTTAACATAAATATCAGAAACAGTATTCAGTCGACGTAAAAATTAACGTGCAAATGTATAGGAATTGGTCCTTAAGATTTCACATCACACAGAATTAATTAAATTTACAATTAATAAGCCTTTCAATTTATTATTACCCATTATAATTTAAAAATTCCTTAACACTATAAAAACAATGGCAATGGAGCCACTTAGTCAGCTGTGTCTTGAATGCCTTGCCGTGCAACACTCTTAACTCATTAGGGAGGGAGGTTATTAAACAAAACCATACACATGGAATGGGCATTTCTCTTATACATATCTGAATGACAAGAAGGCTGATTTAACAAATTTTTATACTGTGCACGCAGCTCTCCTGCGAACTTTTTTTTCGCGCTTCTTAAAGTATTCTCGATGGTTCTTAGTAAACAGACACGCTTTCAAAATGTACATAGAGGCTAAAGGGAGAACTTTTAAAATAATAAGCTACTTAGCCAACTAGTTTCACTAAAAAGAGGTCCCTGTATCATTCATTTCGTATGACACTTCGATCTCTACTAACACAACACCGCCATCTATGAACTCAAAGAAAAAACCTGTACAACCAATTGGCACTTGATACCAAACAAACTTCCACAACGTAAATAAAGAAAAAAAAAGCGCACGCCACTACACCAGAACAAGCATACTAACATGCCAATAAAATTCCAACACAATGCCATACGAAACTAGGTCCACATTCGAGAAACCTAATTTCAGTACTCAAAACTGGATCAACGCGTTGAGCATTTGTGCACACGCAGGTTTGACTCCCAAGCCAAATTGAACTCTATCTCGTTGATTTTAGGGTAGGATTTTCATTGTTTCAGTAGTTTAGTATAATTTGTCAACATAGCACAATTGAAAGAATTTCCCACGACAATAAACGTTTGTTAACGGTTATAATGTTCGGTTTAATGCTATTTTCACTACGAGTTAGCATTAGCAAGGAGACTTTGACATTCACACAGTACGCCGAGCACGAGTTTTCGAATCATGCTCATGCGTAACGTTACGTTATCGTATCGAAATCGATAAACCTCATACTCTTTAGTTCCAAATACGCTCACGGGCGGGCGCTATTCCAAACGTCATACAAACTCGACAACGTTTACTATTCGACTTTACGTTACGCAGCATTCGTAAAGTCGTGCTTGACCCTCAGCGCCCGCCCGTGAGCGTATTTGGAACTAAAGAGTATGAGGTTTCTCGATTTCATGATCAATGTAAGATGACCCCACACTGCGTACATTTTGCTTAGGAGCAGGGCTCTGCTAACACTGGACTTCTTAAAACACTGGGGAAAAGCTTTAAAATCTTTCTACGGAACCCTCGTGCGCGAGTCCGACTTGCACATGGCGGGTTTTTTTTCCTTTTGAGGTGCGGAAGCTTAAAAATTTTCACGAATTCTTAGTTCAGGGCGATGCACCAGTGTACATACATATAATATATGTATAGTCAAACAAAAAAACCGTAGTTCACACGAGGTCAATGGCATTGACTTGAGCTTGACCATGATTTGACCTCATGTACCGTTTAATAGGTACCTACTTACCCGATCGGTTCAACTTGAAACACGGTAAAAGATCTAAAACACAAATTGACAGTCATCATCATCATCATCATAATCACAAGCCTTTTTACGTCCCACTGCTGGGCACAGGCCTCCTCTCACAATAAGAGGGCTTGGGCTGTTCCCACGCGGACCCAGTGCAGATTGGAAACTTCACACACACCATTGAATTGCTTCGCTGAGGGTCGAGCACGACTTTGCGAATGCTGCGTAACGTTACGGTCATCGTATCGAGATCGAGAAACCTTATACTAAATTTTAGTTCCAAATACGCTCACGGGCGGGCGCTGTTCCAAACTTCATACAAACTCGACAACGTTTACGGTGCCCTAAGCACGACTTGTCGAATCCTGCGTCACGTAAAATCGAATAGTAAACTATAACGAGTTTGTATGACGTTTGGAACAGCGCCCGCCCGTGAGCGTATTTGGAACTAAAATTTAGTATGAGATTTCTCGATCTCGATACGATAACCGTAACGTTACGCAGGATTCGACAAGTCGTGCTTAGGGCACTGTTCGATTTTACGTTACGCAGCATTCGTAAAGTCGTGCTCGATCCTCAGGAGTGTGCAGGTTTTGCTCACGATGTTTTCCCTCACCGAAAAGCTCCTGATAAATTACAATAGTTATTTGTTAAACAAGGGTGCAAAGTTGTATTTTACCCGCGAGTGTGGAATTGAAACACAAGCATGCGAAAGGATTCCGTAGTTGAACCACGAGCGAAGCGAGTGGTTCTAAAATAGAATCCTGAGCGTAGCGAGTGTTTCAACACACGAGAAGTAAAATACATTTGCACCCGTGTATAACACAAAACTTTTCGGCTCACTGTAGCGAGGAAATCGCAACATGCAAAAAACAGCTCATAAAAATAAATCTTCATCACTGGAATCACTTTTTTTTTACGATATTATAACAGAAAACTCTGGAAGTTGTGTATTTTTACGTGACTCTGAGTCGGTGACAAATTTTTTGTTGACAATGTTGACATTTATGACAAAGCTAAATTTGGTACTTTTTATTAAATTCTCAAACCGTTTATCATTTATTTAATGATAATTAATATCGAACGAACCATTATTATGAGCGTTTTACGTTTTGTTATCTGTCTAAAGCTACTTGAACACGCTCCACTCCAAGGTCAAATTACTTTCCCCACTAGTGGATAAAATGCGATTTTACTCGCTTGTATTAAAGGATAATAGACGGCTTTCCGAGGTAGTGAGGGGAAAATGTAATTTCACACATGAATTCCGAAAAACACACAGGTGCGAGTCGGAGCTTGAACCCACGCCCCTCTGCTTGAGAGGCCGTAGATCAAACCACTAGGCTATCACACGGCTATTTATTAACCCCGACGAAAAAGAAGAGTGTTATAGGTTTGACCTGTGTATCTCTGTATCTATCTGCGGCATCATAGCTCCCAAACAGATGGACCGTTTTCGATGCGGTATTTTTTAATCGAAAGTTAGTTTAATCGAGATGGTTCTTAGCTAAGTTTCACTAACTTCGAAATGACAATGTCGGGAGTTCTTCAACTTTTCTTAGTTGGTTAGGTTATAAATAAATTATACAGGAGGATAATGAAAATGAATCAGTCGGAAGCTATCCGTATGATAAAGTCGTGATTAAGTTAAATGACGCATTATCACAGAATAAGTAATAGCACATTTTACATTAGTGAGGAAACGAGGATATAACGACCCGAAATAGAAGAATTAAAAGCTTGTCCATTAAGGAACCAAAACGCTCCAGATGATTAGACATTTAATAACCTCACTTTTCGACTAAGTTTTTAACCCCCGTGGCAATAAAAATCGTTTAGAGCCGTCTGTCTGTCTGTCTGTCTGTCTGTCTGTCAAGATCCTTTTTGTCTGAAACGCGAGGAGGTAGCATGCTGAAATTAATATCAAATACTCAAACCTGCGTTCCCTTGAAACTGTGAAAAAATCTAGCATCTAAGTCAACGCAATCAAAAGATACAGTCATTAAAAATGTCGTTTCCATACAAATTGCCGTTTTTTGAAAACCTAAGGGGTACTTCCAGTTGTCCTAGAAACTTGAAATTTGGTATGAAGGTAGCTCTTATAGTACAACCACTCAGAAAAGTCTCAAAATCTTAATTTTTTATGTCTGTCTCTAGATTTCGAGGACCAATATAAGTTGACCCCACACTGCGTACATTTAGCTTAGGAGCAGGGCTCTGCTAACACTGAACTTCTTAAAACACTGGGGAAAAGCGTTAAAATATTTCTACGGAACCCTCGTGCGCGAGTCCGACTCGCACTTGGTCAGTTTTTTTCTAAATTCCGATCCTTTCGCATTTTACATTCCTAATTCAGTTTCCCCATTTGGCTAAGTGCGCCAAGATTGAGCGCGAAGCTAAAAAAAAAACCAAGGTAGGTATTTTAATTGTAACATGGCATTCATACTCTACTGTCGATGGGCCGCGTCAACCTAATTGACAGCCAACGGAAATGCCAATGAACTTGGCGGGAAGCGGACGTTCTTATTTTAAAAGTCAAAATGACAAGCTGTTGGTGTGCGATTGTCTATGCCGTCTTAACCTAACCAACTTAAAAAAAAAGTTATAATAACAAAGTAAAAAAACAAAATTTCTAGACTTGGTCCGTTAATTAGGAACTATGTTAACTTTGGCTTAGTCGGGTGCCGTATTTTTAACCGACTTCAAAAAAGGAGGAGGTTCTACGTTCCACTGTATGTATTTTTTTTGTATTTGTACGCCCTCCGAGCTCCGTAGGTACGGAACCCGACTGAGCAAAAGTTAACATAGTTCCTAATTAAACGACCGGTCCTGATTTTTTTTTTAACTTTTTAATAAGTACGTTTTTTCATGTCGGTTTTTTGATCAATTTTTTTTTGTTACTTTTTACATGTCGAAGATATCAACGGGCTCCTGGATACCTATGTTATCTTTTCTTGTTGTTTTATGGTATAGTCTTATTATTATTTTCAAAAACTCTAAGCACATATTATAAAACGTGTATTAGTATATTTCTCAACAGTGAATTTTTGCACAATTTTTTCATAAACTTACGTTGCCACGGGTTATATCCAGTTTTCACAACTCATTCCACATTGCGGATCTGAAAAAAAAAAGAAATAATGAATGAATGAATGAATGTTTATTCACAGAACATATGGTACAAAAGATGTTGCAATAATACATTACATCCATAATATATTCGGCCTATATACGACATGTGAAAATGTTTCATGATCAATAATAAATCAATCATAGCTCATTGCAGTTTCTACTATTGCAAATTCCGCTTGCGAAAACTGACGTAAAAGCGAAGTTTTTATTGCGTAATAAAAATACTAATTGATAATAAACCAGGTTTGTTTTCACCCGACTGCCGCCAGAAAGAAGGGTAATACTTTTCGAGCGTATGACCCACCGTGGACCCTTTTCACAGAAAACGTCATAGTGACATCGCATTGTTTGTTAAGGATAACCTAGTGAAAAACCAACGACATTGTCATTTCAAAGTTCAATATTTCAAAAACGGGTGAACCGATTTTAATGAAAATTAGCTCAAAACTATCTCGATTAAACTAGCTTTCGATTAAAAAAACCGCATCGAAATCGGTCCATCGGTTTGGGGGCCATGATGCACAGATAGACAGACAGACATATACACAGGTCAAACTTATAACACCCCTCTTTTTCGTCGGGGGTTAAGCTAAGTTCAAATAAACTTGCGTACCGAATGAATAAGTCACCAAGTTGATTTAACAAGTGTCAAAAGATGAGCTAACACCAACACACGCCTAATTCTCATCATTCAATTCGCACAAATCAAGGACCATAAAACCAAGAGGAGCTGCCAGTGTCTATACGATGTCGCGTTCCTTTGAAATAATAAGCCCGCTGAGGCCCGAGTACGAATATTCGAAAGCTGCGTCACGTAAAAACGGATAGTAAACGTTAGCGAGTTTGTATGACGTTTGAAGCGTATTCGGAACTAAAATTTAGTAAGAGGTATCTCGATACGATAACCGTAACGTTACGCAGCATTCGTGTAGTCCTGTGCCCTAAGCACGACTTGTCGAATCCTGCGTTACGTTACGGTCATCGTATCGAGATCGAGAAATCTCATACTAAATTTTAGTTCCAAATACGCTCACGGGCGGACGCTGTTCCAAACGTCATACAAACTCGTTATAGTTTACTATTCGATTTTACGTGACGCAGGATTTGACAAGTCGTGCTCAGGGCACTGCTCGACCCTTTGTAGATAGTTTTACTACCTCTGGCTAACACAACAGCCCAAAAGCCGAAGGGCTTCTCTTTGCAGAGGAAACACTGGTGTCGCCTCAACAGAATCCACACAGGCCACGGTAGGTGCAACTCCTTGAAGTTCAAGTGGGGATGGAGCAATAGCCCGCTCTGTGACTGCAGCCTCGAAGACCAAACTGCACAGCATATTGTGGAGCGCTGCCCAAAGCGATGCTACCGGGGCGACCCGGAGGACCTCTACGTGAACGTGACACCTGACGCCGTTGACTGGCTGCGCGACCTGGATGTTGACTTATGATATAATTTTGTGTGATTTCCTATATACTTGCATAACGCCATACGATTAAATAAATAAATACACAACAGCGCCATCTAAATTCGTTTTTTCTTTCAGTTCATAAATGGCGCTATTGTGTTACGTACAAAACTAATGGTACAGAGACCTCTCCATAGTGAAGCTAGCTACAGCATCTCATTATTTTACAGGCACGCGACATTGTATAGCCATTGGCAGTCCTCTTGGTTTTATGGTCCTCGGCACAAATCGCAATACGCGAACGGTCATGATCTCAGTACACTTGGGAGACAAATACTGCCCACGCGCAACATTCCATGTTGATTTGTTCTGATGATCGCGTGGTTCAGTTATGAGTGGTTATGATAGGATATGCCAATTGGAGACGAAACACTTAACACTACTTTTGGGGGCGAGTTGAAGTAAGCCAGTAAACTTTATTGTACAAAAAAAAAACAGGATAAAAACACAAGTTACAATAATTAGAGATGCAACGGATATCCGGTCACTATCCGGTATCCGGCCTATCCGGCCACATTTTACTATCCGGCCGGATACCGGATAGTTGCGTTGTCGAATTTACTCCATTTAGATATTTTAGGTAAAAAAGTATTGGCCGGATATCCGGCCAAACCACTATCCGTTGCATGTCTAATAATAATAAAATTAAAGGACAAAGGCGGACTTATCCCTTTAAGGGGTCTCTACCAGCCAACCTTTGAGTGATGGAGAGGATTAGTTCACTGGGGATCGACAGAAAGTGAGTTCATAATTATAAATATCGAGAGACAATACAGTATATAAACTTACAAAAGCCTACCCATATT
Source organism: Clepsis dumicolana (assembly GCA_963691665.1). NCBI lineage: Eukaryota > Metazoa > Arthropoda > Insecta > Lepidoptera > Tortricidae > Clepsis > Clepsis dumicolana. The sequence continues at coordinate 1,258,021 of OY829533.1, read as the reverse complement.
ACAATATACTGCAGCTAAATACATAGTAGAAATAAATACCAATACGTAAATATAAATATGTACATATAACACATACAATAAACAAATAATAAATATCATGGGACAATTGACACCAATTGACCTAGTCCCAAACTAGGCAAAGCCTGTCTGTACTATGGCTACTAGACAACGGATAAACATACTTACATAGATAAGTACATACTTATATACATATCAAACATCCAAGACTCGAGAACAAACATTCGTATTCATCACACAAACAACCGCCCCGACCGGGGATCGAGCCCGGGACCTCAAACTTCATAGTCAGGGTCTCTAACCACTAGGCTATCCGGTCATCGAAGTGTTTACTTATTTCTTCTTTAGTAGAGTCAAGCCCCTAGCCAAGCCCTAACTCTACAAACTCTACTTTCGTTGATACTTTCTCTAGGAGAGTAAAAGCCTATATCCTCAATCACTATGCAACAAACAGCTGCGCACACGCCGCCGCAATATCAATTAGCAGATGCGTATCGCATCCTTAACGACTTCTCTACAACACCTGTGACAAGTGAAAATTAAATAAAACGCTATTACTTATTAGGGATCAATGAAAATAATCGATTTGTTGAATGTGATGAAAATACCTTTGAAATTAGGTATCTATGCCAGGGCTTTTTCGTAATCGCTTAGAAACCCTAACCTGGGCGTGTCCGACACGCTCTTGGCCGGTTTTTTTTTAAGACTTCGCTGCCCGTCTGTCTGTTTCTCGCGTCATCGTCGGCGCCATCTGTCTCGTGTTAGCCGCGCGAGCAGACCCAAGCACGAATATTCGAATCCTACGTAACGTAAGTAGTAGTAACGTTATCGAGAAATTCGTATGACGTTTGGAACAGCGCCCGCCCGTGAGCGCATTTGGAACTAAAATTTAATATGAAGTTTCCCGATTTCGATACGATAACGTTACGTATACGTTATGCAGGATTCGAATATTGAATATTCGTACTCGGACCTCTGAGCCTTGGAACGCCGCTCAGTCGTGCGCTCCCAGAGTAAGGACTACGAATGACTTCTATGTACAAATAAGTGAGTAGTATTGAATTTTAACATTCGACCGGAAATTCTCCGGCACACATTTGTGATTGGACTATAAATATTGCAAGCAAGTTATTTATACGTTTAGTAAATTGAAAAGCCTTATAAAGGTATTATTAATCCCGATTAAAACACTTATCCTAAATCTCACCCACGTCAAATTTAGGGTCAAAATTAGGGTTCCGTCCGAAAAGGAAGAGAGTTCCGAATGTTTTCAGCCGCTTCGATTTCACTATTTTTAACATCCGACGAAAAAGAGGTATCTGTGTATCTGTCTGTGGCACCATAGCTCATAGCGAAAGTTGGATATTTAGACAGCAAGCTGAAACGACGAAATATAAAAAAATACCGCATTCAAATAGGTAAAACCGTTTAAGAGCTACGGTGCACTGATAGACACACATAGCGGTCAAACTTATAACACCTGTCATTTTCGTCGGGGGTTAAAAACAGTATTAAATCAATTTTTAGGGTTTCGTATCTCAAAAGGAAAAAACGGAACCCTTATACGATCACTTTGTCTGTCTGTCTGTCAAAGACCCTTTTTCTCTGGAACGCGCGGAGGTAGCATGCTGAAATTAATATCAAATACTCAAGCCTGCGGTGCCTCGAAGCTGTGAAAAAATCAACCTTCTAAGTCAACGTAATCAAAAGATACAGTTATTAAAAAGTTTGTTTCCATACAAATTGCCGTACCCCGAAAACCTAAAGGGTACTTCCAGTTGTCCTAGAAACTTGAAATTTGGTATGAAGATAGCTCTTATAGCACAACCACACAGACAATTAGCAGAATCTTAAATTTTTTTGTCTGTCTGTAGATTTCACAGACCAATATAAGATGACCCCTACATTTTGCTTAGGAGCAGGGCAGTGTTGACTGAACTTGTTAAACACTGGGGAAAAGCGTTAAATCTTTAGATCTACGGAACCCTCGTGCGCGAGTCCGACTCGCACTTGCCCGGTTGTGAATCAACAGAACCCTCTCTCCAACCAACTGATACCAGTTCATCGCTACAAATTTACCAAAAAAAGGTCTCAATAATGACTGCCTATGCGATACCGTTAGGAGATTTGATTTGCATCGATTATATTTCGTTGGCTAAGGCCTGGTTTGGACCGGTCAAGTTTGACCATTTTCACTTTGGGATGGGAAACGAGTTTCATTTATTTGACTTTAGTCTATGAACTTATGAACGGTAAGCCCACGCCTTAGTTACTATACGGAGAAAAAATATCCAAATGAGACATGTAATGAAAAACAAACCACCTTTTTCCTGGCCGGTAATTATACCTAACTGCGAACACAGAATAACTAATAGTACTACACCATGACTTACTAACATCATGGACTTTGGGTCTAGTACAAAATTCACGAAAAATGTGTCCCAGTACAACACGGCATTTTTCGATGACAGCCATACGTCATAGCGCTGTCGTTCGACCAAACTAAGACTGACTGACCCGCGATTAGTGGTCTTTTAGTTCGGACGTTTTCACGAGCTAACCCGAAGTCCATGGTGTTGGTAAGTCGTACGACACAAATAAATTAATGAAATCAGAACAAACGTCCCAAAATCCCCTTTCCTCCAAGTACTTTAAAACATATTGGCAACCCAACCCAAAACAAAAATGGCTGTCGTCACTCGCTATTCGAAGTTTAAAATAAATCGAGCATTATAACTGGCCATTTGTAACGTAACTAAGCATCTCGGTTTTCTCGACCTTGCGCTCTGAAGCGGTACCGTGAATTGGGTCACTCGGCCACAGCCCGGCTAGCTCAGTCGGTAGAGCATGAGACTCTTAATCTCAGGGTCGTGGGTTCGAGCCCCACGTTGGGCGGAAATCATTTTTGCTTTTTTATTTTTGTCACCTAAAAAAGTCACTTGTAAGCCGTTGACTAATTAACACCATGGACTTTGCGTCTAGTAGATACGAAATTCACACAAACTAAACTATACTGTATATAAACTAGTTTATATAATGTTTGTGGAAATTCACGAAAAATGTGTCCCAGTGCAACATAGCACTTTTCGATGACAGCCATACGTCATAGCGCTGTCGTTCGACCAAACTAAGACTGACTGACACTCGATTAATGATCTTTTGGTTCGGACGTTTTCAAGCGCTAACCCGAAGTCCATGGAGTTGGTAAGTCAGTGCTTTAAGCTTTAAAAAATCTGTCGATTTATTACCTGTCCCGGTGCCAGTTCTATTTTGTCGACCTAAGTTACCTAATTGAGCTCTACTGTCACTTGCGGTAATAAATGACAACCGATGTGACACCTCGTCGTGAATAACCATAGCATGTTGAGCGGTTGTTGTTGTGCTTCGTAAATGGCCTCGTGGAGAGTGCCGAAACGCGTCAGCGTTTAGTATAGTGGTGGTGGTGATAGTTGGGTCTGTGTGGCATGTGTTGATTCGTGTAGCAGTGGAGGTGGAGGTGTTGCATGGAAACATACATTTGCCGCACAGATATAACTATTTGTCATTAGTGGTCGCGGGTGAGCAAAGTAATTGTTTTTTAGTTCATAATAACCATAGCAAACATCCTAAAGATTTTTAAATCTCGCCTGCGAATTGTGTTACGTTTTTGTAACTATACTTCATTTAGATTTTAATTAACGGTTGAACTGCACGTTTTTCGGCAATTCAAAGACAAAATGAGACAATAGTAGTTTATGCAACTGCTACATAACGAGTGTTTTAAGGCCTAAATTATGTGGAGTTGCATACATTACTTTATCTACACACATATTATAAGTATACTCTCAGATGGGTTCAGAAGCCGAAGGCATATATCTATAGGCGGGTCTTCGGCTTCATCATGATCGCTCATGGCAACCTTCGTGGGTAATTGGGCGGTTGGAAATGAAGTAATATCGAATTCGATGTCGTAATGAATATTACTTTACTGCTGGTGGTGGAGGTGCTGGGGCTGGCGCTGTCTGCGAGAAGGCCACGTCGTGCTGCAGTGCTGGTCATTTTCTACGGTTTCTGAACGCATTATAGAGGACTTATGATATGTGTGTAGATAAAAATACGTACCTACCTACATATACTTAATAATGACACCCATTAGCAATATTTGTATTATTACTATGTTTTCCTCATAGAAGTTAACACAACTTTAATTAGAGTATTGTCATCGATTTTTACTTAAAAACGTGAGCTAATTTGACTGTTAAAATAAACTAAATACAGTGAACAACAGTAGCAGTGTGTTCGTTGTGATGTAGTGTGTTTTTAACCCCCGACGAAAAAGAGGGGTGTTATAAGTTTGACATGTGTATCTGTGTATCTGTCTGTGGCATCGTAGCTCCCAAACGGGTGGACCGATTTCAATGCAGTTTTTTTCAATCGAAAGCTAGTTTAATCGAGATGGTTCTTAGCTAAGTTTCATTAAAATCTGTTCACCCGTTTTTGAAACATTGAACTTTGAAATGACAATGTCGGGGGTTTTTCAACTTTTCTAAGTTGGTTAGGTTATTATGTCAATAAATGTTGTGAGTTTGAGTTTGAGCAACAATACCTACTTACAGAGCGGTAATTTAGATTAGCCTTTAACAATGCAGATAGATCATTCATAAAAGATATCCAATATTTCAGCAGCGTAGGATTCTTGACGTCGCGACGTCAGGCCAGACGTCGCGACGGTCTCGTGACGTCATCGCGGCAGTCTGTATTAAATTAATTAATGGAATAACATTGACGTTAACGACAAACTAAGGGAAATAAATAGGTAAGTAAATGATAAACTAGACAAACATACCTATTTAAAGAAATACATAGTACTTATACATATTAAACATCCAAGACCTGAGAACAAACATAATATTCATCATTGCGTATCATGTGAATAAACTAAATTTTAGTTCCAAATACTGTTCCAAACGTCATAAACTCGATAACGTTTACTATTCGATTTTACGTGACGCAGGTTTTGAATATTCGTACTCGGCCCTCTGGACCTTAGGTACTCCATTTATGTTGACAATTTTGTGGTACTAATTAGTTCCAACCATATGAACCGCTCACGCCGCATCACGAGTGGGCTGCTCGCCGCACACCGCTGGCGGGTTTACTCCGCAGTTCCTGCGTTCAAAATGTTCTAAGAGAGCGTCACAAAACGCCAGGTGTGAGAGGGCCCTACAGGACATATCCTGATGTTTAATATCAATGCTCTGACGCGTTTTAATTGACAAAGATGTTTATTATTTACCTGCGTCAAGTGTCTTCTAAGAAAGCCACAAAGAACGGCAAGATAATGTGCTGATACTGGCCGCTTCCGAGCATTGTACATTATGTAATGATAATCAAATATTGTGACGCTAGAGGCCTTAGGGGATACAATCAGAAATGATGATATCCTCAGCAGAACTAAGGTTACCGATATAGCCCGAAGAATTGAAATTAAGTGACAGTGGGCGGGGCACATGCTCGCAGGACCGATGACCGATGGGGTCAGCAGGTTCTCGAATAGCGTCCGCGGATCGGGAGACGAGCTGTCGGTAGGCCTCCGACAGGATAGAGCGACAACCTGGTAAAGTTTAAGGGATCGTGGTGGATGTGGAAAGCACAAGACCGGTCCGAGTGGAGAGCCTTGAGGGAGGCCTATGTCCAGCAGTGGACGTCTTTCGGGTGACATGATGATGAGAGGCCTTAGAGGTTTCAGACGGGAGCACAAAGGAAAGGCCGAAAGAGAATGCAATTTTTTACCTAAACTTGACTTTCGTTCGAGAGTGAGCCTTCTGTACCTTAGTACTACTATCTTATTCAATGCCAACGGCAAGGTTCCGTGAGTCACGGTCGTTTCACTTGGCACGTAAGTACTTTCCACTTTCGATCTAACCTCAGCTCAGAGTAACATGAAATAGGTACTTACTTAGAAGGCCTAAGATTTAGACAGTTAAACAGCTTGGCGACTGTCAGTTGAGATGAAGGATTACATAACGTACCGATTGCAAACGAGAAAAGTTGAAAAACTCCCGACATTGTAATTTCAAAGTTCTATATTTCAAAAACGGGTGGACCGATTTCAATGAAACTTAGCTAAGAACCATCTCGATTAAACTAGCTTTCGATTAAAAAGAACCGCATCGAAATCGATCCATCCGTTTGGGAGCTATGATGTCACAGACAGGTACAAAGATACACAGGTCAAACTTATAACTTATAACAACACCCCTCTTTTTCGTCGAAGGTTAAAAACAGTTACACAATTACGGTACTGGTAGCGCCTTAAATTACAAATCTAATTTCCCAATTTCGCACAATCACGAAAAACTCAAAGATATTGATTCATGGTGACTAAAACCCCATCGAGACGCCATGTCTAGACGAGCAATACCTACGATATATTTTATCCCCCTTGTTATAACTTCTCAGAAATTTTTTCAGCACTGACTCACAGAATGACAAATTGAAATGAAACTATAGCTACTGAACCACTGAACGTTTTGTTAGCTCCAGAGCCACTAGTGTTATTTTAAACCCCTGGCCCCCGACGCAAAAAGAGGGGTGTTGTAAGTTTGACCGCTATGTGTGTCTGTCGGTGGCACCGTAGCTCTCAAACGGTTGAACCGATTTGACTGCGGTTTTTTTATTTGAAAGCTGGATTTCCGGCGATGGTTCTTAGACATGTTTCATCAAAATCGATTCAGCCGTTTTTAAGATATTACATTTTGAAAGGAAAATTGCGGGGTTTTGTCAAGTTCATATAAAAAAAAATGTGAAAGCCCGTTGATGTTTTCAGTATGTTTAAGTTCAAGAACCAGAATCCCGTCCCAGGAGCCCGTTTATATCTTGGAAAGTGAATCAATCACTTTTTACATATAAAACTATATATGCAAAAAATTTGAAAAATAAATAAATTTAAAAACGACGACAAAAAAACACATCAAAAGTAAGAAATAAAATTTTGAACTATGTTAACTTATGCGCAGTTGGTGAAGCCTGCAAATACAAAAGACGGCACCCGACTGCGCAATAGTTCTTAATAAAAAATAAAAAAAACATTTATTATCAGATCATTATAAATCCATATATCGTTAGTCACAATGGTTCTGCTTACGAACTATATTAGTGAATAAATAATAAATACCGTATAAAAAATGAAAGGACCAGGCCCAGATTTTTTTTTTTTAATTTTTCTACTTTTTTTATGTCGGGTTTTTTTCGACAGTATAACCCCGCCTCGCCCGCAGCCTCCATCACCAGTGTTACTTTCGGTACTAAGTGACAATCGATTTCACACTTATCGCTGAAACAGCCAAGAATAAATAAACCCTTTATTATTATTCACAACTCCAATCTTACGGGGTACCTATCCAGCATATCCGCAATGCGCAAATACTATTTAGGTCAAGGAAGGCGAGTTTATGGGTCCAGGAATGCTCTCTGCGGGCTATGCATGCCTGGTAACTATAGAAAGTACCCGGCACACTGTGAGAAGTAAATTAAAACTTTAATCCTAACTTAACTAATATTATAAATGCGAAAGTAACTCCGTCTCTCTGTTTGTTACCTCTTCACGGGAAAACCGCTGCACCAATCTAGATGAAATTTGGTAAGAAGATAGTTTGAATATTGAGGAATAACATAGGCTACTATATATTCGGGATAATTGTGTAGTCCCCGCGGGATAGCGATAACCGAAATCTACGCGGACGAAATCGCGGGCAACAGCTAGTCAGTCTATATATTCAGTGTCAGTCTATATATTAGTGCAATATTTCAAAAACGGGTATACCGATTTTAATGAAACTTAGCTAGAAACCATCTCGATTAAACTAGCTTTCGATTAAAGAAAATTCCATCGAAATCGGTCCGTCCCTTTGGGAGCCACGATGCGACAGACAGAGAATTTAACGCAAACGCGATCGAGACGTTATTTGTGACATAAAATAAATTGCACTAAAAGCCATTGACTTACCAACAACATGGACTTCAGGTTAGCGCTTGACAACGTCCGAACCAAAAGACCACTAATGGGGCGTCAGTCAGTCTTAGTTTGGTCGAACCACGTATGGCTCATTATCATGATACTCGGGACTTAATCGCGTAAAAAACTTTAAACTTTGGCTGTCATCAGCTGTGTTGTACGGGGACACATTTTTCGTCAATTTTGTACTAGACTCAAAGTCCGGTGTTAGTAATTCAATGCTAAAGGGTAATTTTTATTTAGATAATCCTACAGTTCTAGCTATTATGTTATGACTAGGTATCTACATGTTACGTCATCCTACTCCACCCCACCTTATAACATTATATCTAATGGTATTGCGGACAGAATGGTCAGGACACTGTTGGAAAAGCTGAATGATAGTGATGTAGTTCACCTACTATACTTTATTGCACAAGTATATCAGGATTAACGGAAAGAGTTGATCGATTTGAGTCGTAACCGAGCTTGTAACATTTGTGCATAGGTATTTATAATTTAACCCCCGACGAAAAAGAGGGGTGCTATAAGTTTGACCTGTGTATCTGTCTGTGGCATCATAGCTCCCAAACGGATGGACGGATTTCGATGCGGTTTTATTTAATCGAAAGCTAGTTTAATCGAGATGGTTCTTAGCTAAGTTTCATTAAAATCGCTTCACCCGTTTTTGAAGTATTGAACTTTTAAAATGACAATGTCGGGGGTTGTTTAACTTTTCTAAGTTGGTTATTAGTTTTTTTACTTAGGATTACGATTTTTAGTCGGAGCTGCAGTTGTCCCTATCGCACTGATTATGGTCCCGCCTACGTCAGCGCGACAGAAATATTGATTGAGGATTCACTGGATTCATGAATTCCTCGTCGCCTCATTAGGTACGACGTCAAACGAGACAGACAAACGCCCCAGATGCGAAGTAACTTAATAAGCGTAATTCAAACCGACCGCAGGCCGCAAACTTGATCTCTCCAAGTATTTAGGTGTGTAAATATACTTTAACAGTTATAATATACTGGTATAATAACATAATGCGATGACAGTAAGGTAGGTATGTTGACTTTCTAGTTATTACACCTAGATCTGTTAAAAAAAATTAAAAATATGCCAAGTCTTGTGAAATTTTGTGATTGATTCATTGATGTGACCAAGGGATAGATTCGTTTTTCTGAAAAAAAAAAAAATATAGGTACTATTTGTGTTTGCGAGGTCTACTCATAGAGCCACTACTAAAATAGTTGACTGATGTTATCTGTCCGTTGAACACAATATGCGCCTAATTCCATACTAATTAGTAATTAACAAAGGGCCCATCACCGCGCATATCAATTGAGGGCAATTAACTTAGATTAAGAAATGGTATGACTGTATGAGTTAGTTTATCTGTTGCATAACAACACATCACAAAAGATTACGAAAATTAGTCACCTAAACTGAAATATAACCTTTTTTTTTTGCCGACTGTACTTTTCCTTGCCTGTACGTGTATTGTCATCCAACTTACATATCCACACCAAATTTCAAGCCGATGCCATTAACCGTTAAAGAGTTCCCTCCTGTAGAGACGATCCAGGCCGCACCACCAGAATTTCACTACCAGATTATTGCATTGTGACTGAACTTACATAAGTGTGCAAAATTTCAGCTAAATAGAACATTGGACACCGGGAAAGTGGGTCAAATTTAACTCGCAAGATTTGACCCGAACATACAAACAAACATTGCAAGTTAAATAAAAGCCTGTAATAAAAATGCTTACTGTGAATGTTTGCTAACCAACTTTAATTCATAGATCCTAAATGGAATCCCTGAGTGTGACGGTAAGTCAATAACCAACTAAGAGTAACTAACATGCCGCTTTCGGTGAACCAGTAGCCTGGTTCAATTAAAAATTGCAAATTGAATTAGCAGGAGGAGGAGGTAAAGAGAAAATAGCCAAAACCCAAATATTGCTATATTGTGTTAATTGATGAATACTAAAGGTACTCTGCCCCCATAGTTGGCGGGGATCGGGAGGGTTAATTATGGCTTCCACCCTTGCTTCTATGGCAAGTAGTATTTTGCCAATGTCAGCGTTTAGACATTACACATGTGAGAAAATTGTTTGGTTTAGGAATTCTTCATTTTTAGGAAGGAACAGACGGGTGACCTAAAACAAACAACAAAAACACAAAGTTATAGACGGCACAGACAACAAAAAACATTTGAACAAGTTGTTATTTTTCTGGACCATTTTTTTTTAAAGCATGTGATAGAGACAACACCTGGGTTTGTTACTGTAAAGGGGCTTCTAAACAGGGTATATTTTTGCTGCAATATGTGGCCGGCCACTATAGAAGTCTGTCTAGCTTTCATAATAAAAGTCAGACAACAATAGTTGCCGGCCACATATTGCAGAAAAACGTTGCCCGTTTAGAAGCCCCTTAACATGCAGCTTAGGAAATTCTGACTCGATGAGGGCTATTGCGAGTCAAACCTGCTAGGCACAGACACAAGTGGCATTTCATCTTAGCCCTCTAGGTTGGCAACGCATCTGCAAACTCCCCTGAGTTACAGGTGTCTAATATGGGCAGTGGTGATCACTTACCATCAGGTGACACACATCTTGTTTGCCTAACTGTATAAAAAAATAGACTGACTTCCAACTTACATCAACCTGGGTTAAAACGCTAACCAGGGGTTAAATTGAAGTATTTGTCGGCCTAAAAGGGCTTGGTATTTACTATTCAGGAAAGCAGTTCGAATAATGTTTCCTTTACAAAATGTTTGAGGTAAATTGCAAAATAAATTACGCAATTTCAATAGAAATAAAAAGTGTTAGCCTAGGTTGAAACTTGGAAGTTAGAGCCCATAACTCTACTTAAGAGACTGAATGCAACCATTGGGCTATTGAAACACTGAAAAGTTTATAAACAGTATTTTTATACGAGCTACAAACGCGTAACCGAAATAGAATTTATTTATAAGCCTACCTTCAATGCAGGGGGTGTTGGAATCAAAACAAATCCATTTTTAGTTCACACACATATCCACACACTTAACTGCACCATTTATATTCACAATACCTTTTAACGAATTTATTTTCGTAATTATAATTATTTATACACTTTCGAAACACACTCGAATCGACACGAACAATAACTTTTTCTATCCGTCTTCGGCACAGGAAATCTGCAGTGTGCCAAAAGAAATATTTAAACGCTTCTCACTGCAGGATGTTTGGTGAAAACACAAAACTGTTTCTGTTTTTTTTCACTTGCATACGATTTTAATGTTTTCGATTTCGAAACCACATACGTGCGCACCTTTGTAGCGAATATTTATAATTGTGATGTCATAATTTATTGTTAATTAACCGTTACAATTGCGTTCAATCAAATAATCCTCAAAATTTGTTTGAATTATTTTCTTGATTAACTTTCGCGGACGATCAGATACACCCGCAGCGGGAGTCAACAACCGTTTGACATTTCGCCTCGGACACAACGCGACGCCATTTTGAAATTGGTATTGCCAAGGTAATAAAAATAAACTCCCTGTTCTCTTTTTCGACATGGCTGTAATCACTTATTGTGGATTTTTATTATAGCAATAAAAGCATAAGACTCATTCGTGTTTTATGCAAGTTAAAAGTTTCAATACATTCCGAATTATTTTATAATTCCACTTGTAACGCCATCTGTTAAGCGTCGCATTGTGTACCTAAGCATCTGAGAACTAATTTGGCATTGTAGTTTGAGTAACATTACATAGATGTCGTTGTCATATAGTACTACTCTAGTCTGGTGTCTGACAGAGGGCGTGGAAAATAAAAAAATCATAATAACTTTCATTAGATTTATATTTTGAAGCATTTACATAATAAATTTGATACGACTTTGGCGGCATAAACTTTTTATACAGACACAAACATCTACTTTTCTAATACAAATTGTGTGTATTTAGATTAAGTTTCTAATTATCATCATCATCATCATCAATGAACAAAGCCATCAATTTGGAGGATTTCGTGTCTTTCTCGACTCCTGGAAACACACAACCTCTTTTAGCCAGTTCCTCGTACGTTAGCTCGTAGAGATCAACAAAACCAGCTTTTTTCGCTGCCACTTGAGACGCTTTGGCTGTGAAGACTGTGGCCGTAACTTTGATGCCAAGACTGCGACAGAGCTTGATTCTGAAATTCATAATGAGTTGTTATTTTCTCAGGTACTCTATTTGTATATAAAAAAAAAAACAATAAAACAAAAAACTGCATAACTTACTTGTTGTAAACTCAAACAGGTCAGTGTTACAGGAAAAACATAAATAAAACTCAAAAATAACAACTAAAAATCACTATAAATTATAGCAAAAAAAATCAAAACCTATTCTTATCAGTCTTATTCAGTTTGTGTCGTTGTTTACAGTCAACTTTGACCGGCTTATCATTTTCAATAAAGTTTCTTGTAATATGTAATATCGGTTGCGCATAGCCGAATTTTTGTTCACAGTAATATAAATGCTTATTTCTATCAGCAGGGTTAGGATAGTAAGCAGCGTACAAAATTTCGTCAACTTCATAAATTTTAACATCTATCGTATGTTGAAACAAGGCACCACTTAGTAACATCCTTTCGATAACACCACACGCAACATGGCCAAAAGTATTTCCCCAAATATTCAAAAACCTCAAGTAAAACGGTTTCTTTACAGTATTCAACAAATCCAAAATACCCCGATCTGATATTTTATTGTAACTGACATCCAACGCGCGAATTTTCGAAAATGGCAACCCTTGACTTAAAGCGCGCGCTCCTGTGTTCTTAATGTCGTTTCCCGCCAAATTCAAAAGAATTAGGTTAGGTTGTTCTTTTAAATAATTCGCCAATAACTCGGCTCCGTACTCTCCAATTCTGTTGAAACCCAAATCTAAATACAGCAAAGTTTTGTTACATCTTAAACCTCTCGCAAAATACTCCATGTCATGCCCGATGAATTGATTTTTCTGCAGATGCAGTTCTATGATTGTATCATTTCTCATCAACAAGTATTCAATATGATACGCAAGCCATTTGGTTTCGTAAGAATACCGGTCGAACAACGGTATTATTCTACTAAAATCGAACACTTTGACTGTTGTATTTGAACCATAATCGGTTCTCAGAGCAGTTACAATCTCAGCAACAGAAGTCAGTGTCTGGCCAGTTTCCCCTATATCACAGAATTCAACACTAGTATTTTCTCTTAAGAATTTGGCGAAGTATTCTCCGCCTTTAGTTCCGAAAACATTACCATTCAACCTCAAGTATTTGAGCCTTACGAAAGTCGCGTAGTTAGCTAAATGGCGGATAGATGTCTCTGTCAACTGATTGTTCATGATGTTCAAATTGGTTACGCACGAGCGCCCCTTTACAAGCAACTTTTTTAATAATTTAAAAAATCCGACATCTGTAATTTCGTTGTAGCACAAATCCAGCTTCGTTATTCTTCTAGGTAGTTCTCTCACGAACAAACATATGGCTCTTATATCGCTGTCTTTGATTCTTCTTTTGTATCTTTCGTAGATATCTTTGCCTTTAAGAACTAAATACCCGCTGCCATCGGAATTTCTTTCAGTGAAGAGACTCAGCCGTATTTTATTTATTTCCGTATCCGGCAAGGGTTTGGGGATACCAGTAATTTTCTTCAACAACTCGTTGGTGTTGCAAATGCATCTTTTCTGTTTCCTCGGCGATTTGACCCCCATTTTGACTAAAAATAAAAATTGTAAGAAACGTAAGAAATAAATTGTTATGAAACCACAAGCTGACAAATTTTCATGTGAAGAAACGTGTCAAATTGTTGAGTAAAAAAAAAAATTTGACGGCTAAAACCTCTTTGCACCTAGGTATAAGTAATAATTTTATCAATAAAGTTTGCGTACCTAGATGAATTCACGAGATCTTTTCTATCGATAATTTGTGTTGATTTTAGGGTTCCGTATACCAAAAGGAAGAACGGAACTTATGATCACTTTGTTGTGTGTCTGTCTATCTGTTAAAAGCCCTTTTTCTCTGCAATACGTACGTGGAGGCAGCGTCCTAAAATTAACATTAAATGCTTACTCAAGACCTGTAGCCCTGTGAAGCTGTAAAAAATCAAATTACTAAGTCAATGCCAGTCAACGCAATCAAAAGATACAGTCATTTTAAAAGGTGTCTCCATACAAATTGCCGTATTATAAAAACCTAAAGGGTACTTCCTCCTGTCCGATGTCCTAATAGAACACGGACCAACCATCCTCTGGACACCCAATGTCAGGGCGAACGTTTCCGAAACGCATAATGCTCATTTGCACCTATAAATCTCTCTAGCCTCGAATCGCGGCTCACTTTTGACCAGATGACAAGCGAGATGACAAGCGAGATGACGAGCTATGAACCAATCACGACGCATTCCCCCGGCCCGCTCACCGCGGCTTTTTCGTAATCACTTTCTAAGTAAATTATAAAAGAAGCGGTGTCCATAGGGTGGTTGGTCCGTGTAATAGGAACCTAAAATTTGGTACGAATTTGGTTGGAATTTGGTTTGGCTCTTACAAGGTATGATATGCCTAAAGTCAATAGTATGTGGTGAATTGAAGGTTCCCCTATAGAATCGAACCTCCATAATGAACTGAGCATTCCGGTATCTCAATAAAAGAGGAATGCTTTCGCGCGCGGAATAAATTCTTGCCTCTCCGTCGATTACGGTATGTCCCTAACCTATATTATACTTATCTACTTACAGAGGGTCGAGCACGACTTTACGAAAGCTGCGTAACGTTACGGTTATCGTATCGAGATCGAGAAACCTCATACTACATTTTAGTTCCAAATACGCTCAGGCGGGCGCTGTTCCAAACGTCATACAAACTCGACAACGTTTACTATTCGATTTTACGTGACGCAGCTTTCGTAAAGTCGTGCTCGACCCTGGCATTGGCTTACTAACCCTGTGGACTTTGGTCTAGTACAAATTTTTCGAAAAATGTGTCCCAAATCCCAATATAAGACGTTCGTTTTTGCCATTTAGACCATGGAACTCTTAGTAGACACGGCGGCCAAGTGCGAGTCGGACTCGGGCACCGAGGGCTCCGTACAAATTTGTGGGTATGTAAATAGTTCGTCTATCACGGGAATACTCTCTGAGCTGAGCCGTGGACAGACATGACGTAGCTATAAGAGTTCCGTCTTTGCCAATTTAGCCAAAAACCTCCAAAGAAGTAAAAAACGTCAACCTGGCTGTCAGAATCTCCTTGGCAACACCCATGCCCCGCCACTCCGGGTCCACCACCAGACCATAAGCAGTCAGGTACTTGTCGACGCCGTATCTCTCGAAGATGTCCACTCCACGGGAGACCAGGTCCACGGCGCCGAAGAGCTGGGCCCAGATCTTGTCTTCCGTCTAGAAAGAATATGCAGAATGAAAAGGTCCATCAGTAGAGGTGAGTAGAGGGGTGTTATAAGTTTGACCTGTGTATCTGTGTATCTGTCTGTGGCATCGTAGCTCGCAAGCGGATGGACCGATATCGATGCGGTTTTTTTTGGTTCGAAAGCTAGTTTAATCGAAATGGTTCTTAGCTAAGTTTCATTAAAATCGTTTCACCCGTTTTTGAAATATTGAACTTTGAAATGACAATGTCGGGGGTTTTTCAACTTTTCTAAGTTGGTTAGGTTGTTTGACACTCGACGTCGGATTGCAATGTCAGTTTTTGTACGACTGTGACAGCTAGCTGTTTCCGATACCAATTGTCAGCCCATACAAAATGAACACGATACTGATTGCGAGCGAGTTAGACAATAAGCATGCAGGATTGTATTTCGGAAGCGGCTTACATAGCCATCAGAAACTGATGCCAAATATAACATTTCATCATGAAGAATTAGCTGGGTTCTAAAAACTTATTTCATCATCATCATAAATGGCGATGGAAATTGGGAGTGGAATTCCCTGCCTGAGTTTCTGTTCCCTGAACGCTATAATCCGGCCGTTTTCAAGTCCAGGGTGAATGGGCATTTGCTAGGCAAGTGTGCTCCATCGTAGACCACATCTTCGCTCACCATCAGGCGTGAATGTGGCGAAACGCAAGCTTATTAAGTACTAGTACTAAATAAGAATACTTAATATTGCTAAATGCTAAATGTAGTTAAATTAATTACCTGAAAAGGCTCATCCTTATCATCTTTGCACACCACCGCCAGTATATTCACCCCCACCACTTTCGGTGGGAGCGTGCCGTCGTCAACCACACATACGAGTGACACTTTGTCTTTGAGCGCGTTACGCCATAGCTGTTCCAATTCGTGCATGGCTGTTGGGTAGTTTTCTATGCCTGAAACAAAATAACCCTTTTATTTCTTTTCACTACACTAGTGTGAGCTGCGCCTCACACACACACTCTCCCATCATGTACCTGCTGTTATAAATAGCATTAACTTCTTATATTAAAGACAGTATTTAATCGCAACTCCGAAATTTCGGCATTTTTTTCTTGGAATCCTTTAAGTTGTAACGCGATATAAAATGTTTACTTATTAATTTTCCCCGCTGACTCCTCCCTGCACTTCTAACCGCACACCGCATGCCACTTTGCTATAATTTTCAAATCAAATCATCGTTTCGTATAAAAACACAGCAACCCTTATAAACTGTCAGGATCGTAGTAAGTGGAAACCCCTCGGGGAAACAGGTGTGACTATAGTATGTAACCCTTATAAACTTACCTATGCACCTGCAGGGTGGCTCGTCCCTCGTAAAATAAGTCTTCAGGAGATGGATGGCTTCCTCATGCAGCTCTGGAGTCAGATCCTGGACCCTCAGGGCAGTGGAGCGGGCGACAAAGCTACGCCATACTGTCACGGCGGACGGCGCACGCGCGAACGGCATCCTGGCTTCTGAGTAATAAGTATAAAAAAAAATCATCACCAGCCTTTTTTACGTCCCACTGCTGGGCACAGGCCTCCTCTTAGAATGAGAGGGCTTGGGCTGTAGTTCCCACGCGGGCCCCGTGCGGATTGGGAACCCGTGCCATTTCAAAGTTCCTGAAAAGCTTTTCATTAAAAGCTATTTGAATCGAGATGGTTCTTATGTAAGTTTCATTAAAATCGATTCACCCTTTTTCGAAATATTGAACTTTGAAATGGCAATGTCGGGGGTTTTTAACTTTTCTAATTTTGAAGTTGGTTAATAAAATAGATATCGTGGGACAAATTGAAACCAATTGACCTATAGTCCCAAACTATATAGGCAAAGTGTATGTACAGTCAAGGAATTTAATTTCCAACCCACCTAAGGTTTATAATTGTATAGCAAACTGTCACCATAAGAGCTAGATAGAACACGACGTTGCTTTGACATGTCGCGTTTGCGTTGACATTTTCGACCTTAATGCACAGCGAACGGCTAACAACATTTTAACGAAATGGGTAGGGAATTTAATTCCTTGACTATGGGTACTAGACAACGGATAAAGGGTGAATATCAAAAAGGCCCGTTTTTTCCAAATTCTGGTGGCAGTTTTCATTTTTAGACTTTTGATTGAAATAAATTTCTCATACAGACAGATACACAGATATACAGACACATAAATACACAGGTCAAACTTATAACACCCCTCTTTTTCGTCGGGGGTTAAAAACTGCCCGGGGTGCCAATTTACCCTACGCCGCCTTTGCAACTGCCCCGACCGGGGATCGAACCCGGGGCCTCAAGTTTCATAGGGTTCTCTAACCACTAGGCTATTCGGTTGGTAAATATGATTAATAGCGCTTGTCACTTAACAGTTCCCGCTAAAATCAATGGGCATCTTTAGGGAAACTGGATTATGTTTATTGTACCTGTGCAAGGGAACGAAACGACTGTCAAAGTGCGTCACAGCCACTTTTGATAGTTGCCCAATAGGCTTATCTGCACGTACCTACTCGACTATCCGATGACACCATCTTTCTAAGTTTACATACTTACATAAGTATTTATTTTGGCTTTCACGGGTTTGCTAGAGCCTTGACTTGCGAATTTAATACTTACATTTAAGTAGAGGTATTAGAAAAGCTAAATCACTTGCGATATTTTCATTTCAAAGTTCATGAAATATTAAGTAGGTACTTAGCTGAGAACAGTTGTGGTCTTGCGGTTAAACTAAGTAGCTTTCTAAAAAAAAACACGTCCAAATCGTCTATCCGTTTACGAGCTATGAAGCCACAATCAGACAAGCAGACACACACGTCAAACTTATTAAAAAAAAAATCAAGAATAAACTCATTAATCGCGTAACCTGCACCGGATTACAAAAGCTGAAAAACACCCGACATTGTCATTCCAAAGTCCAATATTTCAAAAACGAGCTAACCGATTATAATATAATTGAACTAAGAAAACCATATCGATTAAACTAGCTTACGATTAAAAAAAACCATATCGAAATCGACCCATCCGTTTGGGAGCTATGATGCTATGAGTACAGACAGATACACAAATACACCCAATCACAAGTCAAACTTATACCACCCCTCTTTTCGGGATGGGGTTAAAAAGTGAACCTCTAAAACCTCTACTTAGTTTGAAGTCTTTAAATAATTAAGTTAACCGTACCTACCTAAGTACTCCTACTTATACAATTCCCTTCTAAAACTCTCTTTAACCGAATTCATAAAACTTAAAACTAAATTAAATCTAAATAAGGCCCCCGTGGCATGGTGCCCAAAAGGCTGGCAGCGTTGCCTCGCTGAATAGCGATGCTGATTCTTTGAGAGAGAAAACTGCCAGCCCTTTGGTCACCAGTTGCATCGACCAAGCGCTTTTGCAACTCCAATTAGGTTTGCTTTTATTGTGTTAATAAATAGATACCACTTCATAATACTTACATGCACATTTAACTTTTGCAACTGAAATTAAAAAGTATAAAAAATCTTACCTGAAAGTTTAGCCGGTTACACAGACACACAGACACACAGACGCTCACTCCCGACCGTCGCCAGAGGGTAAATGCGGTTTATAAGGGATGCTCGAAGTCTGAGGTACACAGGGTGCTCGAAAATACTGCCTTAAACCTATTCAGACTTTTAGTAGGTAGCTGTCACACGACTTGCAGGTGGTAGGACCTTGTGCGAGGTCCGTCCGGATCGCTACCACCATCTTACTCGCTAATCCTGCCGCTAAGCAGCAGTGCTTGCACTGTTGTGTTCCGGTGTGGAGAGTAAGACAGCCGGTGTAATTACGGGCACAAGAGGCATTTCATCTTAGCCCTCTAGGTTGGCAACGCATCTGCAAACCCCTGGGGTTGCGGGTGTCTGTGGGCACTGGTGATCATTTACCATCAGGCATAAAGCAGACAGACGGGAGGAGCCTTTGGCTTATCTATGCACTACAATTTTTATGCCACTTTTTAAGGGGAACGAGGAACACACGTACAGCACACGTCTACGCTCCTGTCAAAATTTGTTACGTACCTACAAACGCACACTAAAACGAAACTGTCACACAAATGCCAAAAACACGCACACAATCAACAGACCCTGATCATTTTGGTCAGACTTAATGTTAGAGATGACATCAGCTCGACCGCTGGCCGCTGGCCCGATCTGGGCGAGATCCACAGCAAACCGGGCCGAGTTGAGAAAAATTGGAGAGGCGTTTGCCCAACGGTGGGCGCAAATGCGCTGAAGAAGAAGAATGTTAGAGATTTGGCAGAGGGGAAATCGCGCGTTAACGTCAACATTCCTTTCCTGCTCTAAGCCATCAGGTGACCCCACTTGTTCGTTCGTTTGCCTTGCTTATTCATACCTAGTATTAAAAAAAAATTAAGTACAAGACGTTTCTCAGTGTGTCTCCACCTCTTTCAGGTGTCGTCACATTCCAATCTACCAAATAACTGGCAGATAAATTGCTATCTGGAATCTGTCTCTTTCTAATTAATAAAGTAGGTCCTTTCGTGAATATGCATAAGCGGTTAATTATACAATTTTGACAAGTTCATTTTCAGTCTTAGGGGTCTCCCTCTAGTCGCATAGCAACTATTCTCATAATTTCGATTGTCATAATCATAACACTTAACGCATGAAGTTGAATTGATAAAAAGTAATAAAAAAACCGGAAAAGTGCGAGTCGGACTGTTCCGTAGAAAGATTTTAACGCTTTTCTACGGTGTTTTAAGTAGTCCAGTGTTAGCAGACCCCTGTTCCTAAGCAAAATGTACGCAGTGTGGGGTCAACTTATATTGGTCTATGAAATCTACAGACAGACATAAAAATTTAAGATTTTGAGAATTTTCTGAGTGGTTGTGCTATAAGAGCTACCTTCATACCAAATTTCAAGTTTCTAGGACAACTGGAAGTACCCTTTAGGTCTTCACAGTACGGCAATTTGTATGGAAACGACTTTTGTAATGACTGTATCTTTTGATTGCGTTGACTTAGAAGGTTGATTTTTTCACAGCTTCAAGGGACCGCAGGCTTGAGTATTTGATATTAATTTCAGCCTGCTACCTCCACCCGTTCCAGAGAAAAAGGGTCTTGACAGAGTACCGTCCATAACTTTGTATTTATGTTGTTTGGTTTAGGTCGCCCGTCTGTTCCTTCGTATAATGAAGAATTCCTAAACCGAACAATCTTCTCACGTGCGTAATGTCTAAACGCTGACATTGGAAAATACTCCTTGCCGCAGAAGCAAGGGTGAATGCCATAAAAAAACAAGCAGAGATTGACCCCATGTAATTAATTCCTGCGCTGTACAGTCAGGTGACTTTAGGTCAATATCCAAGGAAAGTTCAACGCGCTACGGATGCACAAAGACTCTTTATTCAGCAAGGTAAACGCACCAATCGTGTACCTACAGTATACCTGTTCTACTTTTAAAATCATCATCATACTAGCCGGATGACGTCCACTGCTGCACCGGCCTTCCCCAAGGATCTGGCCCATATCTAGCCCCTATATCACCATCTTTACAATTGTCAGTTCTATATGACATTTCGATCGATATTTCTATGACAATATGAAGCGCGCTAAAACAAAAGCTCTTTAAGCCAAGCGAGCGGGTCACCTAATAGCGACCACCGCCACCCATGAGAACCAACAATCCCAAGAGAGTCACTATTCCGTTGCCTGCCTTTAAGGTGGAACAGGTGTAGAGGAAAGGGTCCCCTTTCCAAAGACTCTTTTTTAACCCCCGACGAAAAAGAGGGGTGTTCAAAGTTCTGTGTATCTGTCTGTGGCATCACAGCGCCCAAACGGATTTATCGATTTAGATGCGGTTTTTTTTGGTTAAAGCTAGTTCAATCGAGATGGTTCTTAGCTAAGTTTCATTAAAATCCGTTTACCCGTTTTTGAAATATCGAACTTTGAAATGACAATGTCGGGGGTTTTTCAACTTTTCTAAGTTAGTTATTCCCATAAACGTTATTCAAAACTACTTAACTACCTAGCTAAGCTAATGTACTTATTAGGCAGACATAAAAAACATTCCGTTTATGAGCTACGATGCCACAGACAGATACAGATACCTACATCCATACACAGGTCAAACTTACAACACCCGTCTTTTTGCCGGAGTTAAAAATATCCCAACTATCCCAAAAGAAAATTAAAGGAATTTTCCATTACGTTCTTTATATAGATTATAAATGAAAAGTGTCCCACAACACCCCACTGTACCCTGCACCAAACGCAGTATGTACTTCGTATTTGGCTGTCAGCCATCTTGGATTATTTCCAACTCGCACCAACGGCGCTTTCGGAGCCAGTACGAGACAAACTAGCTAACTGAACGCACGTTAGAGTTACCTAGAAAACAAAAACAATATTAAAACAACCGTGTTTTGCTGTAAAACACGTTTTTATACAAAATTTGGAGGTTATAACGCTTTCGTGGTTATAAAAAGCGCGCGCTTTTTAACTTTTTCACGCCGGAAAGGCATAGGTTTTGTGCTTCCAGCCTTTGTTTGGAGTTGCAGCTACGGCTGAAAATCAGGGTGAGTTTTTTTTTTATGGCTTAAAGTAATTATTTCAAAGAAACGTGTAAATGACAATAAATAAAAACCTTAAACTAATTTAAACTGTGACTATATGTATATCTATTATGAGTATATCCTAAAGTTGACAAGATAAAAAAAATCAGGGTGGTAGGACCTTGTGCGAGGTCCGTCCGGATTACTACCACCATCATACTCGCTAATCCTGCTGCTAAGCAGCAGTGCTTGCGATGTTGTGTTCCGATGTAGAGAGTAAAACAGCCGGAGTATTTTATGTTTATCCAGCCGGTGTGCAACAAATAAAGAGATTTGTATTTTTATTTGTAATTTGACTCACTTGACAATAGAAACGTTAACATTATTATAATTAAAATCGGATATTTTTACCTTTACCCTACGTTACATATAGTTACGTACATAACATATAGTGATGACACCGCTAGTTCTGCGTTTTGGCAGAGATATATGTTAGCGTTCAATGTCCATGACTTATGCTGGTGATGAAAACATATAAGTATTTATATTTAGTCATAGATATGTTTAAAACGAAATATTGATAGCTTTATAACCTGGACTTCAACTTAGTGTCTAAAGGGCTTCAACCTAGTGTCTAAAGGGCTTCATCCGGCCGGCCGGATAGCCTAGTGGTTAGAGACCCTAACTATGAAGCTTGAGGTCCCGGGTTCGAATCCCGGTCGGGGCAGATGTTCGTATGATGAATACGAATGTTTGTTCTCGGGTCTTGTATGTTTGATATGTATATAAGTATTTATCTATATAAGTATGTTTATCCGTTGTCTAGTACACATAACACAAACTCTGCTTAATTTGGGACTTGGTCAATTGGTGTCATTGTCCCATGTTTTTTTTTTGTTTATCCTAATGTCTAAAGGTCTTCATCCTAGTGTCTACAGGGCTTCAACCTAGTGTCTAAAGGGCTTGAACCTAGTGTCTAAATGTCTTCATCCTAGTGTCTACAGGCCTTCAACCTAGTGTCTAAAGGGCTTGAACCTATTGTCTAAATGTCTTCATCCTAGTGTCTACAGGGCTTGAACCTAGTGTCTAAATGTCTTCATCCTAGCGTCTACAGGGCTTCAACCTAGTGTCTAAAGGGCTTGAACCTAGTGTCTAAATGTCTTCATTCTAGTGTCTACAGGGCTTCAACCTAGTGTTTAAAGGGCTTGAACCTAGTGTCTAAATGTCTTCATCCTATTGTCTACAGGGCTTCAACCTAGTATCTAAAGGGCTTGAACTTAGTGTCTAAATGTCTTCATCCTAGTGTCTACAGGGCTTCAACCTAGTGTCTAAAGGGCTTGAACCTAGTGTCTAAATATCTTCATCCTAGTGTCTACAGGGCTTCAACCTAGTGTCTAAATGTCTTCATCCTAGTGTCTACAGGGCTAACCTAGTGTCTACAGGGCTTCAACCTAGTGTCTAAAGGGCTTCAACCTAGTGTCTAAAGGGCTTGAACCTAGTGTCTAAATGTCTTCATCCTAGTGTCTACAGGGCTTCAACCTAGTGTCTAAAGGGCTTGAACCTAGTGTCTAAATGTCTTTATCCTAGTGTCTACAGGGCTTCAACATAGTGTCTAAAGGGCTTCAACCTAGTGTCTAAAGGGCTTCAACCTAGTGTCTAAAGGGTGTCTAGGGATAGCGAGTCAAAGATCAGCTAGGATAGCTAAGTGTCGAGTGAGGTCTGTATGTCAATTTCCACCAATCATAGGCCAGCAGCTTGTCTCTCATTGGTGGAGAATGACAGATAGACCTCAATCGACACTAGCGATACTAGCGGATCTTTGACTCGCGCTTGATCTAGTGCAGGGCTTCACAAACTTACGAACCCCTAATGAATTTCCCAGACGGCGCGAACACCGTAATAATCACGGACCAACACCGCATCTTCTATAATTTACTTGGAAAGTCATTACGAAAAAAGCCGCGGTGAGCGGGCCGGGGGGATGCATCGTGATTGGTTCATAGCTTGTCATCTCGCTTGTCAGGTCGAAAGTGAGCCGCGATTGGTGGCTAGAGATTATATAGGTGCAAATGAGCATATGCGTTTCGGAAACGTTCGCCCTGACATTTGGTGGTGTTTGGTCCGTGTTAATAATAATAATAACCTAACCAACTCAGAAACTTGTAAAACCCCTGTCATTTTCGTTCAGTATCAAAAACAGCTGGCCACTATTTCACCAACTTTACAATTGTCAGTTTTCAATGACAATTCTATGTCAACTGCTGAATTGAAGAGCTATTCGTTTTAGCGCGCTCCATATTGTCAAAGAAATGTAGTTTGAATTGTCATATAAAACTGTCAATTGTAAAGATATTGAAATAGCGGCCAGCCCCCTATCCAACAAAAGTTACAGTCCTACAATTTGACATATTTGACATATTTTAGTATGAATTTTTTACAAATATGTAAAGTTGTAGCACTTGTAATTTTTGTGGTATAGGGGCCAGTTGAGGTTTTATTCAACGAGCCTGTAACCAGTAAGAACACCCTTCGGTAGTGTCTGAAGGAGACACTAAAGACTGCCGCACAGACGTAGCTACGTCGCTCGTGTGATCGGGAGCATTAATTGGTACGTTGTTTGATAAACAAGCTCTATTGTGAGCAAAGCATCGTAATCGTAAACTTATTCTTGGCTTCTGCGTGCTTCCCCGATCAACACAAACACACCACCTACTTCATTCGAGGCGGTTATTTTTAAAACCAATTTATTTGCTTTAAAAGCTTGTTTATTTTCTGCGTTCGGATGAAAATACAGGCTAAGCGCGAGTCGGACTCGCGCGCCGAGGGTTCCATGTCTAAAGTTATTTGGGTTTCTTGCTTCGTGCCTAGTTTCATGATTCTAGGTCA
Source organism: Clepsis dumicolana (assembly GCA_963691665.1). Lineage (NCBI taxonomy): Eukaryota > Metazoa > Arthropoda > Insecta > Lepidoptera > Tortricidae > Clepsis > Clepsis dumicolana. The sequence goes on along the minus strand of OY829533.1, from coordinate 1,233,185 downwards.
ATAGGAAGTACCCTTTTTTTTTTTTTTGATTTACTTCGAATTGACAGACGGACAAACAGACAGAGAGACGGACAACAAAGTGTTTCTTTGAATTACTCAGCAATCAATGATATTACACAGTTAAGATATGTTAACGTCCCTAGTACTTAACCTGACCAACTTAGAAAAGTAGAAAAATCCCCGACATTGTCATTTCAAAGTTCAATATTTCAAAAACGAGTAAACCTATTTTAGTGAAACTTAGCCAAGAACCATCTCGAATAAACTAGCTTTCGATTAAAAAAACCGCATCGATATCGGATCATCCGTTTGGGTGCTGTGATGCCACCGACAGATACACAGGTCAAATTTATAACACCCCTCTTTTTCGTCGGGGATTAAAAAAGAAACGTTTGCATAATACTTTCACGCAGAGTTATAGCGTGTTATAAATCCGCGAGGGTCGCTAGTATCCAATGAGTAGGTCTATGTGTCATTTTCCACCAATCATAGCTCAGTAGCTTGTCTCTCATTGGTGGAAACTTACAGATAGACCTCACTTGAGCGGATTTTCGATTCGCAATAGCGCTCATTGATTGGGTCACTTAGGAATCTTCAACTCTGGCGCAGTATATGGTATATAGTAATTATAGTAGCATACTACTTCCTGTTTACATGAAATATCATTGACAGGTATACTTCCAAAATATCACAATCGGGGCCATCTTTGTTTTTCACAAACACAAACTTCAAGGGTAGAGTTCAAAGCTTGGCGTTCTAAATATAGACGCCATCTTGTTTTGGTATTCGCCATCTTGCGATATCGGGCGGCACGTAAATATTTTGCAGTTCGTTTTATTACTTGATGCGGTTAAATCACAGATATGGTTAAAAATTAAATAATATGTATGAATAGCTATACTTAATTAGATGGTTAAATAAATAAATTACCACCTTGTCACACAAGGCATTTCAAGATATAACTAGCATCTTAAAATTCACGGTACAGTGTTCAAGTAAATCTTGCTTAAAAACAAATCCAGAAAGACTTAATTTTAATCTAAATAAAGCTTCTAAAAGTAAACATTCTTAAATAAGCCTACACGCTTGCCGATTGTCACGTACAACCAAAATAAAACAACGTGTTTTGAACTAAAAAGGACCAGACATAACTTAATAACAATAACTAAGCAAATTTAATAAATAACAAACGAACTCCATTTCAAGGTTACCTCGCGCGGAATAGCTCTCATCGCCATAGCAACGGCGTTCCTGATTGGCAGCGACGGTAGACGGGTGATGTCCGCAATAACCTTGGTAAGACGTCGTATCAAAATTAATCAATTTGCTATAGCAACTAGATGTAATCATTGATCATGTCCAATTTGGCATGAATGTAATTACGTCAAGCGAATGAAAAAAAAATTATAACGGGTTTGAGAGGATCAGATGCAATATTGACAGGCATTTGGAACAACATAATGTTACCTATTATAAATTACATAATAGCGGACTATGCCAATTTATTTCATACCGGAAAGTCCTTATACGTTGTAATTGATAATTGATAAGTATTGTATAAGTAATGAACTAAAATAAAAACATTTAATTTGCTCACACGCGACTCCACATGTAAGGTGCACTTCCACTCGTGTATTTTTTTACAAGAAAACGTCTCGACCGCGTTCGAGTTAACGTCTCAACTACTATTGATGATCTCAGTAGGAGAATCTTTTTGTATTTTTTCTCCCAATTTTTTTATTTTTACGGTTTTCCCGTGAATATCAATAATATTTTTATAAACTCACTGAAACATGAATACACAGAAAAAAACCAGAAAAATGCCAACCCCGGGAATCGAGCCCAGATCCTCGACACTCCGGGTCGTGTGCTTTTCCCCTACACCACGATTGACATAGAGGAAAAGGCCGAATTTTTTCCATGTATTCAAATCTTAGCTCGTTTTTATCACTTTTTGCAGTGACTAGCGCCATCTATGCGCTTACTTCGTAAACCGAAGACAATGTCCCGAGGTTGGCATTTTTCTGTGTATTCATGTTTCAGTGAGTTTATAAAAAATATAATCAATTACTATTGGCCAATCGGCAACGCCTCTAGCGGCAGCGGCACGTATTCCCATAGTATTTGACACGTTAAATAAGAGCTTTATAGAGGGGTGTTCACTTAGACTTACTCAATCCCTGGCTGAATTCTTGACGGTTCATTAAAAAGCACCCTGTATGTGTATGTAGCCTAGTGGTTTGACCAATGGCCTCTCAAGCAGAGGGTCGTGGGTTCAAATCCCGGCTCGCACCTCTGAGTTTTTCGGAATTTATGTGCGGAACTACATTTGTAATTTATCATGAGCTTTTCGGTGAAGGAAAACATCGCGAGGAAACCTGCACACACCTGCGAAGCAATTCAATGATGTGTGTGAAGTTCCCAATGCGCACTGGGCCCGCGTGGGAACTATAGCCCAAGCCCTCTCATTCTGAGAGGAGGCACAGGGCCAGGAGTGGGACGTAAAAAAAAAGGCTGGTGATGTGTATGTATAACTCTTTATTGTACATAAACAGCTATTATAATTAAACATAGTGAAAATGGGATATTGACCGCGATTGCCTTATAGGTTAACCGCGAATCATTTAAAACAGCTATTGTAATTATGTACTGTCACAAGCCGTTTACAGGAGAAACAGTCTGTTCTAGGTAGCCTATCTAGGGTTTTTATGAAGGAAAACAAACTACAAGTTTAATACATTTATTTACACAAAACTCGATAGGCTAGTTTGACAAATAGAAAATAATAGAGAATCTCAGGGATTGAGTACGAAGACACTTCGGTGTGTCGAATTTAAATTAATATTATTCGCCTAAGTGCGGAAAAGCGCCATTTAGCGGATTGTGGCGTAACTTTTAATGTCCAAGAGCAAGCGTATTGTGACAGTACATGTACAAAGGCGACCACTAAAACCGAGTGATACTTCTCCGCAGCTTGTATTCCTTCCATATCTCCCGATGCGACTTCATCATCAAAAAGAAAACGTTTGTAAATAAAATCGTACCCGCATAAAACAACATGAATATCGCCATATCTATATCTAAAACTGACGTTACACAAAGCGGTAATAACGTTGACAACCCCGTCACTGTAAAAGTGAAAGATGACAATATGACATTTTTACAAACACTTTGTCCCGCATCAGTGTGTGAAACTCTGCGTCGCCACAATGCGAACAAGACATTGATATACAATAAAGAATTAATACAAACCGATATTACTGTCATAACGACAACAATAACCATACCATAAGACATTTGGAACAACACTACCAGTAGAGGCAAATTCCATCCCACAATATTGGCATAGAGATACTTATGTTTAATTGCGTCGACACTGGTAAAAACTTTGACAAATTCAATGAAGAACATTACAGTGGTAACCATCATCCAATGAACGTAAGAGTTCATGACGTACGATATCGCAAGAGGTTCCACATCAGGCAAAGCATCAGTTCAACATACAATGACAATGCAAAGAAAAATTCGTTAAGCAGCTGGCGTCCAGCTGCTTAACGAATTTTTCTTTGCATTGTCATTGTATGTTGAATTTCATTCTATGAATGTTTCATAAAAATAAAAACAAAAATAATCAATAAATCGATTATTTTCATTTTTTTTTTTTTTTTTAAAGCATCAGTTACCGGTGAGAACACCCAATTCAAAACGTTCGTCAACAGCAAACAGAGGAACACGTAGTGGCGGAACTGACGCCATTTCGGTATCACTGTCCATGATACTACCCCAAATAATATACTAGCTATAGACAGCATCAGTGCACCGGAATATAAACACATCGCAACCAAATCCAACATGTTTTGGTCTTTAGAATCTTCCATAGAATCCTCGAGGCCAAACACTTTGTTCACAGAACTGTTCTCAGATCCAAAAAGTTCTAGCATAGAGTTCTTGACTTTGATGAATTCTTTCGCATATTCTAAGATATCTTTCGAGCTGTTATTGTATTCAAACTCTCCCTCGAATTCTAAGTCATCTTCCGTGGAATTGTTCGTAAGTTCGAAGAGACTTTGTGAAATAATGTTGAGTAGTACGTCGGCCATTTTGCGGTGAATAGTTATGTCCGTCCGTGTAGTAGCGAATAAAACTTAGCCTTATTTGAAAGATTGAGGGGAGCTGTTTGTTTTTCCTTGTAGTATATATCCTTCCTCCTCGTCATTGAGCTTATTTGAAGTATTGATTCTTGTGTTGTTTATTTTATGATTCATAAATTATTGATCAAAATAGAGAAGGAAATTATTGTAAGTACCCCGCTTCATGGGACTTTCTGAATACTTAGCTACCACCACGGAATAGATAATAGTACAAGGCACCGCCAGCTCTAATCTGCTCCTACCATTGACTTACCAACACTATGGACTTTGGATCTAGTACAAAATTCACGAAAAATGTGTCCCAGTGCAACACGGCATGTTTCCATGACAGCCATAGGTCGTAGCGCTGTCGTTCGACCAAACTAAGACTGACTGACGCTCGTTTAGTGGTCTTTTGGTTCGGACGATTTCAAGCGCTAACCCGAAGTCCATGGTGTTGGTAAAGTCAATGGTAATTTATTTGATTATGGTTGCCTGGTAGAGATCGGTCTGTAGCGATACGGCATTGCCATAAAGCAGACAGACGGGAGGCGCCTTTGGCTTATCTATGCACTACAATTTTTCTGCCACTTTTTGAGGGGGACGAGGAACACATACGTACAGCACACGACTACGCTCCTGTCAAAATTTGTTACGTTCCTACAAACGCACACTAAAACAAAACTTTCACACAAATGCCAAAAACACGCACACAATCAACAGACCCTGATTATTTTGATCAGACTTAATAAAAGAGATTTGGCAGAGGGAAATTTCTTTCTTGTATTTTCTTTTTACTTACTTTAAAGAGAGGTCTTTTATTGTATTGTTACGCCAGCTTCAATCAATTAGCTATGCAGTTGGTGGTTTATCAAATTGTTATTCTTTCCATCCCAGCCTCTGACGGCACCACAACGAATCCATCTTACTAGGCCAAGATCTCTCTCGTGCACTGCCAACCCCCAAGGTGTGACCATATAAGACCGCGGTCGGATGTTGGCAACACCGGCTGCGGCTGTCATTCAAGTGTCAAGATAACCTCGCGAGAGCGATGACCCCATTAAGGTGTATTTTTAACGGATTTCATTAGGTTAGGTTTTATTGACCGAGCGAACGAAATTTCAGTTTTCAGTTTCAGCTTGGACAAAATTTCTATCCAGGCCCCTATTTCACCATCTTTACAATTGTCAGTTTTATATGACAACTCGAACTACATTTCTTTGACAATATGAAGCGCGCTAAAACAAAAGCTCTTCAAGTCAGCAGTAGACACCGAATTGTCATTGAGAACTGACAATAAAATTGTAAAGATGGTGAAATAGGGCTGTTCTGCTCTACAGGTCGCATTTCTCAACCGATTCTCCTGAAATTTTGCGAGCAGGTTCCCTAAATAAATAGGTTTTGTTGTCGATTCGTTCTTTGTATTTTTGATAAGAAAAAAAAGGGTTCCATATAATTACATAGGATTTTATGACAAAAATAAAAAAATAAGTTCAAAAAACGTCGCGAGGTCTGGGTAAGGCTTACAGAGCCATCACTTTTTGATTGGTTTGATTAGAATAAGCACAATTACAAAGTTAATGGAAAATAGCCAACGCCTTAGAGCCTCAATGATAGCGGAACGAACAAACAGCCAATTCGAGGGGAAGTTAAAAGAAACAACAAAACAATCAATCACTGCATATCAAAAGATAGTTCCTCCAAACAATAAAATATGAATAGCCAATAAATTTACACGTGTTTTAACATCGTCACAACTCCGTTTGAAACTATAAATCAGTGCTGCCACACGTCAAAACGCAATGTTCGAACGCGCGACACTGGCTGCCCACAAAAGATCTTAGTCAATAAAAAATTAAAAATAAGGCAAACAAAGATGGCAGCCCTCCAACCACGTGTTGTTGAACCGCGTGGTTTCAAGAAAATTTCACAATTTCGGCTTTTTATTTTGTTTTCCTTTAAGGAAAACATTTTTTATACCAAGTCGGAGATTTGAGGCGATGTTTTTTCGATAATTTCTTAGGAAATGGTGATCTTCCACGAACTGCTATTTGAACAAAGAATCCAATGATGAAATATAAAGTAAAGATACTTACTTACGTCATACAGCATAATGCTGAGTCAGCGACCGTTTCACTTTTGCGAGGACACACTCCCTTGAGAAGAAATGTGTGAAATTGTGTGTATTTTCTTGTATTTGTGTGTCTTCTTGTGAAAGTGAATAAATGTCTTCTTTCTTTCTTTCTTTCTTTCATATTATGCTGACAAAACAATCGAAAAACATTTTTCGAACATTTTGAGATTCGCGCGCAAGCTTGGACCTCACTCGAGAGCGACTGAGGCCAAAAAAGCTGCCATTGTAGTCTCTTTTTTTTTCATAAATATGTACTATAAACTGAATCGTCGTGAATTCACCGATGATGAACTTAATAACATGTAGAGCAAACGCGACCGCGTAGGAAGGCGAAGTATTGGTACCTCCCGCAAGGTGGACAGACGATCTGGTAAAGATCGCAGGAAGGCATTGGCTGCGGGTAGCACGAGAAGTCTAGCAGTGGACGTCTTTCGGCTGATATGATGATGATGAGAAAAACAGAGTTATGTCTAGTGATAGATTATGATAAACATTTCGTTATAAATTTCAATCGTATGGGAAAAAATACAGACTCAAATTTAATGCGCACCATGCCAAGCATAATATGTAGTGCAGTCAGCAGCAGAAGTAGCTAAGCAACCGACGCGTTCACAATGATCTAAGCACGGCTCTATTGTTACAGACATAGAGCTTGTGCAGAGCATTATGACCGTTTCGTTTGCTTAGCTACTTCTGCTCCTGACAGTACATCATCTAACTAAAGTACCCTTGAATTTTGCGTTTCCAAGAAACTACTTTAAATTCTGTGTTTATAAACACAGCATGATCGCGACCACGTGTAGTGTTCTGATTACGCACAATAGGAACAAGGTCGTTGGACTGAATCCACGAACCAATTACACTTGGCTACGAAACAAAGTAAAGTTTTCATTGAATACAACTAAGATTAACTCGCGTCTTCGCTTCTCTTGTCATCATCAGTCTATCTACGTCCCAGTGCTGGGCACAAGCCTCCTCTTAGACCGAGAGGGTTGCTATAACATCGCGGGCTCGGATTGGAAACTTCTCACACACCATTAAATAGTTTCGCAGGAGTGTGCAGGTTTTGTTACGATGCTCTCCTTCACCGAAAAGCTCGGGATAAATTGTTAGAAGCACTACGAAGGGATTTTCTTAATGCCCTATAGAGATAAGAAACTCTTTCACAGGAGCGAAGCCGTGAGCGGAGCGAAACCGTCATAGTCAGTTATTTGATCCATGTGCAATTGTGCATTTGCTACAACCAATAAATAACATAACGAAAACCTGAGTTAAGTATTATAATGTTTAAGATCTGAAGAGTCTTCGCGTTCGGAATTGGACGATTTCCAAACTCCCATACCCACTAGACATTCTGGCTGTTTCCTGTTCGAAGTTTGCGTGAGAAATTCTATTTTTACATGTGACGGATATTCTGGTTTACCTTAACCTTAGGTAACCTCATTCTGGTCAGTCGTATTATGTAGTGGTGACAGAGTTCGAGACCACAAGACTTCGAGTATATCGGGGTAGAAGGAATGAGTTTTTTGGGGGGACTCCAATAGAGAGATCTCTCTCCAACCCTTACCAGATTAAATGTTAATGTTAATGTAGGCGAAGCTACATGGACCAGACAGACGGCCGGTGTCTTAACAAGCCCCTATTTCACCATCTTTACAATTGTCAGTTTTCAATGACGATTCGGCGTCCCATTATCATGATACTCGGGACTTAATCGCGTAAAAAACTTTTATATTTAAATTTGAATTTAAATACCTCGACGTTTCGGACGCGACGTTGCGTCCGTGGTCTCGAAGGGCGTCAATTGCTGACTTGAAGAGCTTTTGTTTGAGAAACTGGCTTATAGGAGAGATGATTGGATGAAACTCCACCAGCAAGAGTGTAACTCTTTAGTTTGATGATGGTGATGATGAGATTAAATGTACCAGTAAATAGACAAAATAAATTGGGCAAGGTGCCCGACTGCCGACCTCAATCCAAAACGAGAGCGTATTTTTAAAGTTTACAAAAGCAACTGCGTAACGTCTGCGCGGTAAGTTGATCGATAACATGTTTGTTTACAATTTATTGTTGCATATTTTTGTAAAGAAACGTCGTCATTGTACAAATCAAAATTCTAAATCTACAATTTTGTTGATGTCGGGTTTGAAACCTTGGGTCCATGGGGTCCCGGCGCTTACAAGCTTATTTCAGAGTTGCAAAAGTGCTTAGTCGACACAACTTGTGACCAAAGGGCTGGCAGTTTTTCTCTCTCAAAGAATCAGCATCGCTATTCAGCGAGGCAACGCTGCCAGCCTTTTGGGCACCATGCCACGGGGGCCTTATTTAGATTTAATTCAGTTTTAAGTTGTAGTTTACTTAGTTGTTAAATGGAAGCCAAGTTCTCTTCGATACTAGCCCTATTATTATTATTCATGAACCTATTTTAAATAAAGTGCCGCTAAAGTTCGTTTGTCCTTTTCTGTCGCATTGACATTTCCGTTAGTAAGAAGAAGACAAAACCTAGTTTAGCTAATTTTTATTAATAATATTATATTTTAACTAATGGAGGCTTGAGTGACGTTTATGAATAATGGCATAAGTATCTAAATGCCGCTAAAAGCGCTGCCAATTCGCCCACAGTACTTAACTGAGACGTAAACGCGAACGCAATCGAGAAGTTTTAACCCCTGACGAAAAAGAGGGGTGTTACAACTGTTATAAGTTTGTCCTGTAACTTATAACACCCCTCGTTTTCTTCGGGGGTTAATAAATGTGCGTAAGATTGTTACGCATAAAATCAAACGCGCAGTTTTTTGTTCTTGGCAATTGCTGGCGGTCTGGAAATAAAAATAACTGGAGAGATACTTATTGGTATCGCGCGCTAATATTTATGACATTATCAACCTCATGTTATTTTGGGGCTTGGCTCGTTTCTTTTTAATCCCTGACGCAAAAAGTGGGATGTATCTGTGTGTCCGTCCGTGGCATCGTAGATTCTGAACGGATGAACGGATTTGGAAAGCTAGTTTAATCGTGATGATTCTTAGCTAAGTTTCATTAAAATCGGTTTACCCGTGTTTGAAATATTGAACTTTGAAATGAAAATGTCGGGGTATTTAACTTTTTTAAGTTAAGTTAAGGTTTAGGTTAAGGGGTTAAGTTTTGAGTTATTAACCTGTCGGGCTAAAGTCGACTTATGTACGTGAGTGATCCGTTTCATTTCACTATGATTGAGTCTCACGGTAGTTTTTAACCCCCGACGAAAAAGAGGGGTGTTATAAGTTTGACCTGTGTATCTGTGTATCTGTGTAACTGTGTATCTGTGTGTCTGTGTATCTGTGTATCTGTCTGTGGCATCGTAGCTCGCAAGCGGATTTACCGATTTCGATGTGGTTTTTTTTATTCGAAAGCTAGTTTAATCGAGATGGTTCTTAGCTAAGTTTCATTAAAACAGGTTCTCCCGTTTTTGAAATATTGAACTTTAAAATGACAATGTCGGGGGTTTTTAATTTTTTTTAAGTTGGTTATTCTATTTTATGTTAAAAGTTTTCTAAGTTGGTTAGGTTATTTAAATTTATATTTACAGCCATACTGTATATATTTATTTGTCATCAGAAATCATGCCGTCGGAGGTGATAACGGGCAAGTCCCTGCAGCGGGAGCTGGCCGACTCCATCATCAGGATGGTGCCTCTGGACGAGATCAGGATCCTGCTGGCCTGTGGAGCCAAGGTAACTTCCTTCACTCTTCATCCTTTTCAACCCTGTAGGTTTAGCACAACTCACGGTGCGACTTCTATATCGATACACACAACCCCTTAGCTAAAGTAACCTGCATTATATATATACACATTCTCTACTAACTACAAAACTAACAAATAAATGTTCTATGGAAAAATTAAGGACAATTTTGCCAAAAATGGAAAGATAGATGGAAGGAGAGGAAGGGGAAGGCCGAGGATAGAGTATTTAGATCAAATAAAAAAGAAGATAGACGCTGTGTCGTATCGGGAGGTGAAAGAACTTGCATTGGAAAGAACGGAATGGAGACAACTGCATCGACAAGAGTAGCACTCTTAAATAAGATGATGATGATGGTAGGTAAGTACACAATTTTCTGAAAATGCCCGGATATGTCATCTCCTTGACAATTAACTAAGACTAATTAAAGTATTATTTTAAAGGTGAACGAACCAGTGACGCAGGGTCTGCGTCCACTGCACTACGCGATATGGCAGCGTTATCTGGAAGCTACGAGGCTGCTGCTGGTGAGGGGCTGCGACGTTAACGCCCGGGACGACTGCGGGTACAGCGCGCTCCATCTGTCCTCTGAGCACGGGTGAGGGTTTACTACTTCCGCTAAGATAAGTTACGAACGGACTGTCTGCTGTCTGCATTGTAACTGCGAAATGGTCATTGCTGAATGTCAGTCAGTCGAGTGTCGCTGCATATCCTCAACTAGCTTTCGCTTGCGGCTTCTTGGCTGTTTTGAGTCGACCAGCACTCTCGGAAAGAAGTATTATTGCCAAGAAGAACGCGCCGCAGCTGATCGCAAGGTACTTGGCACAAAGTATTTTTTTTTTATCAGGCGGGTAGATTTTCAAACTGGAGACCCCTGGTCACCCTGGTGTAATTTGCGTGGTCGTATTTTTGTATGAAAAAGTGCCACACAAATTATTTAGGTGTTATTTGGTCTGGCACTTTTTCATACAAAAATACAGCCACGCAAATTACACCAGGTGTCTCCAGTTTGAAAATCCACCCAGGCGTAACTTTGCGGAGGTCCATATTTATGAACTAGAAACAATTACTTTTCTCACCCGCGACCACAAGTGAAAAATAGTTATATCTGTGCGGCAAATGTATGTATCCATGGAACATCTCCGCCTCCACTGTTACACACATCTCTTTCAGCAGCAGCTCTGCTGCTACATGCTTTGCTCTGCTGCTGTTGATTCGTGTAGGTGTTGCATGGAAACACATTTGCTGCACAGATATAACTATTTTTCACTTGTGGTCGCAGGGTGAGTAAAATACCTAATTGTTTTTAGTACATACTTTTCAATGAGCCAGAATTTTGCTGGATGGAACCGCAACTTTCCAGGATTCTTATAGTCTTCTCTCCCGTGTAACTCTGCTCTACCTTATATCAGACATTTTCTCCCTTCACAGTTACACAGAGCTGGTGAAGCTTCTCCTCCAGAGCGGCGCGGCCGTGGACTACCGCCCTGATACTGGCGAGGAGTTCCCGAGGACCACGCTCTGCGACGAACCGCTCCGGCTTGCTATAAGGAACAAGCATTATGTAAATATTTTTAAGCTTGATTAATCTTTATAATAATACACATAAGTTTAAAAAGAAAAGTCCTAACTGACTGACTGACTGATCAACGTCCAGCCCAAACCCTTGGACCTAGAAAGTTGAAAGGCATGGCGTTTCTTTTTATAAAGTTAATGTGGGATTTTTCGAAATTCTACCCTTAAAGGAGGGCAGAACTTTGTATGGGAAAACGTTATTTCCAAAGTTACGATCGTAAAACTTAGACATTGGGATAGGGAGGGATTTTGCGAAATACACGGATTTGGAGTTCACCATGGGAGCGAAGCCGCGGGTGAAAGCTAGTGTCATATAACAATAGGTTCACGAGTCTGTCTCGCATTTTTTTCAAAACAACTTGTCCTCTTCCCAGGAAGTAGCGCGTCTCCTCCTAGAGCACGGCGCGGACCCCAACAAACGTTACTTCTTCGGCGCCGAGATCAACCTGGTCTCTGACCCTGAGTACTTGGAGCTGCTGTTGACCTTCGGAGCCAACCCTGACTCTCGGGACCGGGCGGGACTGACGCCGCTCATGAAGGCGGCCCGCCAGAGAAAGGTAATCCTGGTCAACAGCACCAACTGTAACTAAGTAATAACCAGTAATCCTGGTCAGCGGCACCAATTGTTGCTATTCCACCCGAAACTGCAGTGTCTAATACCCTTTAGTAACAGTACAGTAGGCTTGCCATTAACGATTTACTGAGTTTTCTTTATGCTTACAATAATTGTGTGGTTATGTATTATAAGAGCCATTGTAACTTGTAACTTCTAAACGAGTTGCCCGATTTGGACGCGTTTTCTATGCCTATAAAACAGTACATTGACTGACTGACAGACAACGCGCAGCCTAAACCACTGTATCTAGAAACTTGAAATTTTGCAAGCACCTTACCTTACCTTTACCTTGAGTATCCTAGAGGTGCACTAAGAAGGGGTTTTTCGAAATTTTCACGGGATAGGTAACTAGCCCATCTTGAAATATTTCAATTGGACAAAGCCGCGAGGAATAGGTAAACTAGTTGTTATACAAAGCTCATTCAATCGAGATGGTTTTAAGCCAAGTTTAATTAAAATGTGTAGGTGAATACTTAATACTTTATACTTAATAATTAAATCTTTTGAGAAATAAGTAATCTTAAACCATAAGCCATACGTTTTTGAGTTATGAGATTTGGAAGTAAAAACGTCTAGGTTTTTCAACTTTTCTAAGTGGTGGCTCTTCTTCAGGGCATGGATGCCGTGCTCCTGCTGATCAGTCACGGAGCCGACGTTAACGCTATGGCTGACGCTCGGAACGACTACCGGACTGTGCTGCACTATGCTGTGCTTAGTGGTAAGTTACATAAGTTATTTAAATACGTACCTACTTATATAAATATGTAAAATACTTTATTGCACATAATGATAAAATTAAACAATCAAGTACACTAAATAAATGTGGGGAATTTTCGAGGTAAAGGCGACCTGCACACTCCTGTGAAGTAATTCAACGGTGTGCGTGAAGTTCCCAATCCGCACTAGGCCTGCGTGGGAACTGTAGCCCGAGCCCTCTCATTCTGAGAGCAGCCGAGCTGCCCAGTGGGATAGATAAATAGGCTGATGATGAAACATAAAACAGACCCGTTCTTCAATCCTCAGGCAATACCAACGTGGTGAACTTGCTGGTGAAGCAAGGCGCGTGTGTCAACTCATGCGCAGCGCTGAGCAAGCCCAGCCCGCTGGATCTGGCCATACTGAAGGGGGACGTGCCCATGGTCGAGTTACTGTTGGCCGCTGGTGAGTATGCTTTGGTGCCATCTGTCATGTACTTTTAACATGAAACTACCGTGAGACTCGACCATAGTGGAATAAAACGGATCACTCACTTATATAAGTCGAGTTTAGCTCGACTTGCTTCGGACTAATTCGTAGTCCTTCCTCTGGGGGCGCACTATCCAGAGGCAGCGAGACGCACAATGCGCGCCGTGGATCTGCTCGCGCGACTACTAGGCGCAGCTGTTTGTACAAAATTGTTGCCATATTTAGCTAAGTAAGTAATTTACGTCAAAAATGTTGATGGTTACAAGAAAATAGTGGTGCTCTCATTTAAGGTCATGACTTTTTAGTAGGTACGAATACAATGATCGATTTTTACAATAACCTAACCAACTTAGAAAAGTTGAAAACCCCCCGACACTGTCATTTCAAAGTTCAATATTTCAAAAACGGGTGAACCGATTTTAATGGAACTTAGCTAAGAACCATCTCGACTAAACTAGCTTTCCATTATAAAAACCCACATCGAAATCGATAAATCCGTTTGGGAGTTATGGTGCCACAGACACATACATAGATACGCAGGTCAAATTTATAACACACCTCTTTTTCTTCGGGGGCTAAAAATTGCACATTCACATGAATCATAATTATGTTTTCCCAGGGGCCAGAGTGAATTCGTCTAGCTCCGTGATCGGCTCCCCGCTCCACGTGGCCTGTTCCGACAACATTACCAACAGGAAGGAAATAGTTCAGGTAACTACCGCTGAATAGGTTGGAACAGTCGTGAGAAAACTACAAAAAAATACAGCTTTCTACATTTACTTACCAACACCATGGACTTCGGGTTAGCGCTTGAAAACGTCCGAATCAAAAGACCACTAACCGAGCGTCAGTCTTAGTTTGGTCGAACGACAGCGCTATGACGTAGGTATGGCTGTCATCGAAAAATACCGTGAATTTTGTACTAGCTACTTAACGCAAAGTCTATGGTGTTAGCGAGTCAATGGCTTTCTAGTACCAATGGTCTCTGAACTAACCCGCGAACAGACAGACAGGCGGACATGACGAAACTATCAGGGTCAGGGTAAAAGTCATGTTAAAAAAAAAACATACATACAGTGGAACGTAGAACCTCCTCCTTTTTTTGAAGTCGGTTAAAAAAGGTCAACCACGGAACTTACAGCCCGATGGTTCTGAGCTCGCGGTGCCTTACAGATCGCCTGTAGATCAGACCCTTAAGTAACATCTCCTTACAGATCCTTCTCGAAAGCGGAGCAGACCCGAACCTGAAGGTCTACAATGATGAGGACGCGACGCAGCTCCGGCCGCCATTGGCTGAGTACCTCGCCAGCAACCCTGAGCCGAGCGGAGAGATCGTTGCCATGTTGCTGAGACATGGAGCCAGGGTATGGACGTTTTGTTGAATAATTTCATAATCTATTGAATCAGGCGTTACTTTGCGGAGGTCCATATTTATGAACTAAAAAACAATTACTTTGCTCACCCGCGACCACTAATGACAAATAGTTATATCTGTGCGGCAAATGTATGTTTCCATGCAACACCTCCACCTCCACTGCTACACGAATCAACACATGCCACACAGACCCAACTATCACCACCACCACTATACTAAACGCTGACGCGTTTCGGCACTCTCCACGAGGCCATTTACGAAGCACAACAACAACCGCTCAACATGCCACCACTTCCACTACTGACATATGTAAACCATGTACTCAACTTAGTTAATGACAAAACCAACGTACCCACTAATATATTATAAATTCCAAACTACCCTTTTATGTAAGTCGTAAACTACCCTTTTTTAAGAAATGAATTCCAAACTACCCTTTTTATTTTTATTTTTAATCTACGCCAGGTACCCCGTTATTTTTAACCGAGTACGGTAAAAAGAGAAGTCATGTTCTCATTATTACTATGACACATTATTAAAATTAGAACCAAGTCGTAACAAAGGCGAAGAAACCAAATTAACTTGTTCATTAATAATAGACCCCATGTTGTTGTACCTAATTATTTCCAATTGTTCTAAAACCGATAGCCGCAAACCCTTATCACAATAATGTAAAATTTCGTACGTATCTGAGTCTAACAACGAATGATTCGTTTCTAATAAATGCTTGGCAAAGTTTGATTTCTCTGGATGATCATGCCTATATGACGAGACATGCTCTTTAAATCTAGTATCAAAGCTTCGACCGGTTTGTCCAATGTATACTTGACTACAGTCGCCACAAGTGAGTTTATTTACGCCCGACCTGTTCCCTTTATCCACCTTTTCTTTGTTATTACAAAGTCTAGAACGTAAAGAATTAGTAGTCTTAAAGGCAACATTGATGTTATTTGATTTTAAAATATTATAAATCTTGTCAGACAACCGGCCAACATAAGTAATACTAGATCTAAATTTGTTAGTAGGCTGAGATGGCAACGCAGAGTAAAGCATGCTATTCACTATCCGTCCCTGCTTCTTTTGAACCAGACTATTAACCATTGCTGTACTATAACCATTTGTTGTTGCTATCTGATATATAGTATGTAACTCAGAATCATAATGCTCTTTCGAAAGAGGTACAGTTAGTAGTCTATGTACATAACAATGGAAAGCAGCCAGTTTATGCTGCCATGGGTGAGTAGAATTTGCAGGTATGACAGTATCTGTGTACGTAGGCTTACGGTAAATTTGAAACTGGTGCCTATTATTTACTCTTGTAATAGTTAAATCCAGAAAATTTAATGAACGATTTTCCTCTAATTCTCGTTTGAACTTTATTTTTGGATGTTTGTTATTGAGAGCACTAATAAACAAATCTAGCTGCCTCATACTCCCCTTCCAACATAAAATTAAATCATCAACATACCTATAATAATATACTAAATTGCTGTTCCCCACTATATATTGTTTTTCAAAGTTATCCATAAAAACGTCAGCCATTAAAGGACTAAGAGGTGACCCCATTGCTAAACCATCACTCTGCAAATAATATTGACCATTAAATCTGAAATAATTTTGTTTCATGCATAAAGTTACTAATTCTATTAACTCACAAACCTCCCCCGGATGTAAACGCTTCCTTTCTAAGTGACATCTAAGAATATTTAAGGTTTCACTATATGGTACGTTGGTAAACAAACTATCCACATCTAAAGAAAGTAATGTTGAGTTTGGCGGTATATTAATGTCTTTAATTTTATTTACTAAATCTGAACTATTCTTTAAACTATATATTGGCTTAAAAGAAGATTTTTCCCGAACAATGCTATTTAACTTCCTCGCTACTTTATACGCTGGAGCACTCACGTATGAAACAACAGGGCGAACAGGAACACCATCCTTGTGAATTTTAGGTAAACCATATAAAATTGGTGCCTGCGGATTCATAGGAATCACATTGCTCCTCTTTTGTTCGGTGTCAAAGGCAAATGCAGAATTTTTCAGAAGGTTTTTTAGGTCTTTATGAAACGCGGCGGTGGGATCCCTACGTAAATTCAAAAAACCCTCTCCTTGAATGATGTCATTTACTTTATCATTATATTGACCCCTTTCTAAAACAACAATACAATTGCCCTTATCGGCCTTAGAAATTACCAAATCATTGTCATGGACCTTTTGCTGAATAGAACGTAATGAACCACCAATACCACGTGAATAATACGTGATGATAATCACCATCACCGAAATTGCATTATAAATCTTTTGAAATGTAGACCGAAGTCACCGTCATCCGTTGCCTATCACTGTCGCGTTACTGACTGAGTGACTGACAGACAACGCACAGCCGAAACCTTTGGTCATAGTAGCCTTTATGATTTAGATGTAGACCAGCCAGAGAATAAACGGGATTTATTTATTTATGCCTGTACGAAGTCGCGGTCAATAGCTATTAAGTAAGTAAGTACCTAATAAAATAGGAGCCAGAAAGGAAATTTAATGACATTGATGCTTGTTTCAGGTCATCATGAAAACCCAGTTTCGTGACCCAGACGGCATTCTCAACCATCTCCAGAACGTCACGGCAGAAGACTACCAGCACATCTTCTATCTCCTTCTAGAGGCAGCTGAGGCTTTCGATCTTTGCATGATAAAAAGAAACAGCACCTTGAACGCCACCCAAAAAGAAAAACTAATAGAGCGAGCGAAGACTCCTATTTCTTTACTCGCTCAGTCGAGAATCTTTTTACGCAGACACTTTTGTAATATGCTCGTAGATTTGACCCCTAAATTCGATATTCCTAAAACCCTGCACCATTACTTACTGTTTCAATGCAGTTAAAGATTTTTTTTATTATTATTATTGGATTCAATTCGGCTGCAAGGGTATATACCTTTGCCTTTTTAAAAAGTTGTCGGTGTTGCCAGTAAGGCTCTAGTCCCCTCAGTTGTGGGTTTATGACAATTGGATTCTTTGGTGGAGAAGGCTATGAAATATTATTATTTTTTTGTAATGTATAAGTTTAAGTAAGCGGTTATACTTTTCAAGCATACGTCTTGACTTTTGTGCAATATATGTTAAATGTACTCTAAATGCACATTGTTTTTTTTTATGAACGAATACGAATAGGTACTTAGTAAAAATAAGTTTTTTATATAAAATAATAATATACCTAATACATATCTATCATCGAAAGCATATTGATGCTAAAAATAAAACAATTGCAAAATGCTTTTGTCTTTTGTGAAAATTATATTATTTTTACGAACTAAATTAGAAAATTCTATTTTATTATGTTATAAAATATTGTTTATTTTGTGTCCATTTTGTAGTCTGATTACATTATTGCTATGTGATACATTGTGATATATAATTAGAATTTAAGGTTTGACAGCCAAACAGTAAAGAGTAGAAGCCAACGAAAGCCGTTCTTTCTACGTAAAACTGAAAGCTCTTTGACAAAAGTTTGAACGTGGCAACAATATTACAATTAATTACATGAAAAATGGTACCTTTTATATCGTTTTTCTACTCTTTTTCTGTCGGGCTTTACTTGTGATCGTGTTTAATGATCTCAAGTTCAATATTCTCCTACGACTGTAATAAAGGTTGCAAAATATAATCGTAAACCTGGTGTATATTTGTTTTATTGCAATAACTAAATTTTTTTCACTAAGTGTAAATAAAGAAAGAGTAGCTCCCTCTCTATGCTAATTTTTATGGTTGATTTCTTTAAGTTGATCAGTTTTTGTTAAGTACTAAAGTTACCTATATCTTGAAAAGTTTAAAAGCTTAACATCCAAAAATTGCCATCTCTTTCTTTGTCATAAGAAGCGTGACAGAAGAAAGTATTTAAAAAACTCGATTTCAATTCTAAATGCTCACAGATACAAACGGTAGTTTCAAAGTTATAACATAGTGCATGATTATCAGGAATTTTGTACAACACTTTCATGTTAATTTTACATTAAAAACGGTTAAAGCGTTAGAGGTAATATTTCAATTATTATTGTCTAGTCTCGTACAGCCTGGCAAAAAAGAGTAGAAAACGGAGAAAAGATGAACTAAGTACATAAGATTTCTCATACAAGTATGTTGCCATATTTAAACAATTTTCGTCAAAAATGTGACAGATACGAAGAAAGTGGCACCCTCATTTAACTTCTACTTTTTTTGAAAGGTTATAAGTATATTATTAAGCATACCGGTGCTGTAGTGAAAATAATATAGCACCAATAATGGCATTACTCCGCATCATGCTATTTTGGCATTTGTGTTGCCAATTAAATAGTCTGAAGGAGCATAAATAAAATACTGAATGCACTTGAAACTTATGTATTGTCCAACACACAGTAATAACTTTATTACTATTACTAATATAAAACGATACGATACGATTGACCAGGCGGGAGACGTGGGGAGTCTATTAATAAAAAGCTTCTACCCAGTACAGTGTATGAATTGCGACTGAGGCAATGCTTCCCGTTCCCGGCCTCGTGAGCTAAAAATGCTGATGCGACTTGTAACATTGTCGCCACATATTCAATTCACACATTTGGAAGACATTTGACCATAATCATAGCATTTAGCAATTAATGTAATCGATGTCTTAATTCTTTATTGATCAAGTCAAGTATTGTTTCATTGTGAACTGCGGAGAATCTAGTCATAGGGCTCGCAACACCGTAAATTCAGGAATCTTGTTTTACGAGCTGGCAACACCAGCAGTGACTTGCGCTAACTGTCAGATCAGAATCCGATGTCATAATCAAAATTGTGCTTCGTTCGTTCGTTGTTTGTGCAATAATTCGGAGGCTTATTTCAATTTAAAATCAAAAACTTAACAAAATGGCAGACAAGCCGAAAGTCGACCTCGGTTTGCTCGAAGAGGACGACGAATTCGAAGAATTCCCCGCAGAAAGCGAGTGAAATTATATTTTAAAGTCGATTTTGTGTTACGCGCTTTTTGAGTTTATGTCTTCATATCTGCGTTGTTTTGTTTTAGATTGGGGAACAGAGGATGCTGATGACGAGGACGTCTCAGTTTGGGAGGACAACTGGGAAGATGATATCGTGCAAGACGATTTCAACCAGCAATTGAGGTTAGTTCCAATTATTTATTTGTAACCAACAAAAGCATTTTTGATTGTGTCTGGTACTTGACCTGATTATTGACTACTGGCCCCGATCCTTAATGCAGTCTTGATGAGATTGCTGGAATCCATAGAACTGGTTAGATTTTTATTCAATATTAATAAAATGGTTTGCGGGTGGTAGGTATTAAAACATTCGCGTTAGCATCTGAAAAAGCGATATATTTGAGATTGACAAAAAGAATAAAGAAAACAATGTATGGAAAACCTGCTTTCTTGACAGTAGGACCTTGTACGAGGTCCATCCTGATCGCTACAACCATCTTAAGCAGCAGTGCTTGCACTGTTGTTCCAGTGTGGAGAGTAAGACAGGCAGTGTAATTACAGGCACAAGAGGCATTTCATCTTAATCTCTCTAGGTTGCCATCTTAACTCGCGAAATTGGAAGCCTATGAATTCTGAATATTTTTTTTGTTTCAGACAACAACTGGAAAAGCTGAAGGAGCAATCTAAACCTTAATTAAATTACTCTAGCGTTAAGTCCCAGAAATGTTGTTTGTAAGACTTTAAAATAAATTATCTTTTTCTTATAGTTGCTGTTGTTTTTTTTATAATTGTCCGGTATCTTCAGGCTGTATTCTTAATCTTCATACAAATAGTAATTTCCAAACGACTAGATGAAATTAGTAAATAACTCAAGTTTTTAATAGTCTATATTATTATACAAGTGGTATACTGTTGAAAAGAGAACCAAATGAAGTTGTTTTTCGACCTATTTGAATTTTCTTATCCTGTATTAATGTTATTTGAATAAAAATTACTGTTTAATATAATTTTCGCGCTACGATCAAAATACTATTACGCGATTATTATAGGGGCCACCACTATTTTTCTTTTGAGTAGTATAAGATGATGAAACATTAATTGCCTGTAGGTACTGGTTGACTTGAGAGTTCCGTAGCTAAAATGGCAAAACAGAACCCTTCTAGTTTCGTCTGTCCGTCTGTCTGTCCGCGTCTTATCTCAGAGAAACTAAGGGGTACTAGAAAGCTTCATAGGGGACATGATACTTGGAGATGGTGTCTTAGAGCTCAGTAAAACACAGGCTAAGAAAAGAAAATGATTTAGTATAAACTTAATCTAACAATGATTATTATTTATCACAAATCAGTCTTCAAAAACTGGCATTAACAGCATTAATATACAAAAGTATACAGATACGCCACCGCTTTACCGCATACGGACAAGCAATTATAGGTGATTCGGTGACTTATGCCCGTTTTCACCAACGACTCCTAAAATTTAAGGGATCCCTTAGCTCTTTTAGGGGACACCTAAGATCAATTTCCGTTTCACCAACGCTTAAGGAACACCTAACTGCTAAGGGGGCCCCCTAAGTTTAGGGGGTCGAATATTGACCCCCTAGCGCTAAGTGACAGTTTCGCGCCAATTTTTTTATAGGTTATTGTGCATTTGTTCATGCAATAATTAACTTGATTGATAAGATTTATATAAAATGGAAGGCTATTCGTAGAGTTTGGAAGCTGTTGAATCATTGGATTTAATATTCACATCAAATTTATTTAGATCAGACTGAAGATCAGATGATTTAACAAAGTATGATAGGTACTAAAGATTTTTCATAAGATATAATTATCTACTCGTAGAATGTCGAAAGAAAGCGTGCTGTTCAGACTTAATTTTTTTTTACATTATAGGTATTTGGAATATAAGGATAACTCAGAACAGAAGAATAGTTCTGTATAAAGGAAGACCTCATCGCAGCTGGACGAATGCCTAATATTCATCATCAGTCTATTAATGACCCTCAGAAAACAAAACAAACCAGAAGCCGCGTTCAATCATAACAGCACGCCGCGCACTGTGTCAATTTTTTATTGATTTCGCTACTCGTTTACACTAAAATTATAATCTTATTCTGTTTTTTTATAAACCCAACGGCATTTCTGCATGTAAGAACCACACGAGAAGGAATTAATTAACATTGTCATTCGTAAAGGCGCGCTCGCGGGTTATGGTCTGTTCTGTATTATACGGGTTTCAAAGAAATCGAAGCACAATACTTTGAAAATATGTGCAGTTCATGAATAAATTATCACATAAATAATCATTTCAGCTTTCAGTCAATAAATGCTCGCTAATAAACTACAATCATCGCACCGCACCGAAAGTTCGGAAAAAAAAAAAAATAGCTATAAACTGTCACTGTAAGTTCTTATTTTTCTGGATGGCAAAGATAATGCCATACAGCCTAGTCAACATTTAAAAATAAAAAATAAGACGTCGACTTAGTATTAATAATACATTTGTCTAGTTTTTGTATGTTATAAAAATGTTGGTTTAATTTTTTATAGACGACTTTTGAAGTTATTCCTCTTAAAAAAAATTATCGATACAAAACTGGTATTAGAAATTACTAAAGCTAAAACAAACCGTCACTTAGTTAAGTGACGTTTATTAAGGTGTTACCTAGGTTGGTCAAAATGAAATTAGGTTAGGGAGATATAAGGGGCCACTTAGGATAGGGGTCCCCTGACTAGGTGATGACTTAGGTGTCGTTGGTGAAAACGGGCATCAGTATCCCTTGATGTTTAATGAGGGCCGCATTTTGTCAGCGCTGAACAGATGCGTGGCCTATCTTTAATATTTTATACATCAATGATCAAGTCAATATGCGAGTTCTTATGTTAAGGCACAATAGACCTGTTTTCAAAAATACTCTTCTGATAACTAAAAACTAGCTCATTATAAGTATGTACTATGTCCATAACTGAAATATTATGAGTGCAGGTGGGGACAACAAAAATTACAATAAAACAGCTGTAATGTGCGTTGAATATTAGTTTGCCCCGGCCGTACTCCTCATAATATTCAAGTTCTGAATAGTACTTATTTCTCTATAAGTGCACTTTTTGCAAAATGTACACTTGCCCAATTAGGGCACTTTCCCAGTGAGTGCATGTTCCCAAAATGTACATTTTCTCTAAATACACACTTTTCCAAATGTACTTTTTTTCATAAGGCATACATTCCCAACATTATAGATGGCTACCTAGTTTTCCGATTTTGATGACGGATTTGAAATGGCTCTTTTGGAAAAGTGTACCTCCTGGGAAACTGTACCATCTGAGAATGTGCTCCATCTGAGAAAGTGCACTTTTTGGTAGTGTCCCAAGTGGAAAGTGCAGTTTCAGTAAGTGTACCAATTGGGAAGTGCACTTTTAGATAAAGTGTACCAACGGGGAAGTGCACCAATTGGGAAGTGCACATTTAGGTAAAGTGTACCAATTGGGAAGTGCACTTTCGGTAAGTGTACCAATTGGGAAGTGCACTTTCGGCAAAGTGTAATTGGGAAGTGCACTTTTGGTAGTGTACCAATTGGGAATTGCACTTTTTGAGACAGTGCACCTTCCGAGAAAGTGATACTTATAAACAAGTGCACATTTCGGGAAAGTAGATTTTATGAGCCTAAGCTAACTCATCTATACATGTTTAAAATTCTGTGGATGAACTGCCAGTCATACCTTAAACCCACCAGGGGTAATCCACAATGAAAAGTTGTTTTAAATATGATGACAATCAATGGAAGAATAAACAACATTTTTTTTTTACCAACGTGAAATAAAAGGATCACGTCCACACAGTCAGATGCGCCTAGCGTGCGAGCAGAGTGTTGGCGCGCAGTGTTCGATTCGCGGCCGAGTCGAGTGCTCCCAGAGGAAGGACTACGGATTAGTCATTAACATGTCCCACAGATCCCTTCTTAGGGATAAGCTCGCATTTGTACTACATTTTCATGAACATGAATAATGGCATTAGTTACTTTAGTTTAAGATATAATTTTGAAAAGCAGAAAAAACAGATGTTTGTGCTATGTACTGTCTATGTTCATCGTGATATACATAGTCAAATAACCTGAGCAACTAAGAAAAGTTGAAAAACCCCCGACATTGTCATTTCATAGTTCAATAATTCAAAAACGAGTTAACTGATTTTAATGAAACTTAGCCAGAAACCATCTCGATTAAACTAGCTTTCGATTAAAAAAGCCGCATCGAAATCGGTCCATCCGTTTGGGAGCTACGATGCCACAGACAGATACACAGGTCAAACTTATAACACCCCTATTTTTCGTCAGGGGTTAATAAAGGGTCGTTACTATTCCATTACGTTGCGTAGGATTCTAATATTCGTGCTCTGAGCTCTGTATACTATGCATAGTGATCCGTTTATTTTACTAGCATACTTGTCACGGACCAACCACCCTCTGGACACCAAATGTCAGGGCGAACGTTTCCGAAACGCATATGCTCATTTGCACCTATAAATCTCTCTACAATACAATACAAATATTCTTTATTGAAAACCACAAAACAGTACAAGGAGATTACAGAAAAACAGGTATGGTAGAAAATAGGCGATAGGCGGTCTCTAGCCTCGAATCGCGGCTCACTTTCGACCATGACAAGCGAGATGACAAGCTATGGACCAATCACGACGCATTCCCCCGGCCCGCTCGCTGCGGCTTTTTTCGTAATGACTTTCCAAGTAAATTATAGAAGATGCGGTCTCCAGAGGGTGGTTGGTCCGCGTTACTAGCATAAAAGGATAGCTTAGAAGTTAATATTGTTATGTTGGTTCGTGCCAAACTGGTATTCATCGTTGGTTTGAACGGGCACAGCATTCTGATCTTCGTTCTCAGCGAAATATGAATCCAGGATGTGGAGAGTTTTCTTGTAAACCTGTAAATTAATAATTCGAAAAATTGAAAAACCATCAAGTCATTTCTAAGTTTAATATTTCAAAAACGGGTTAACCGATTTTAATAAAACTTGGCTAAGAACCATCTCGATTACACTAGCTTTCGATTAAAAAAACCGCATCTAAACTGGTCCATCCGTTTGGTAGGTATGATGCCACAGACAGATACACAGGTCAAACTTATACCACCCCTCTTTTCGTCGGGGGTTAAAAATGGCCGTGAGTACTCTTGCAATCACCAACTTGCAAGGCGACGGGATAGCCTAGTGGTTAGAGACCCTGACTATGAAGCTTGAGGTCCTGGGTTCGATCCCCGGTAGGGGCAGATGTTTGTATGATAAATACGAATGTTTGTTCTCGGGTCTTGGATGTTTAATATGTATATAAGTATGTATTTATCTATATAAGTATGTTTATCCGTTGTCTAGTACCCATAGTACAGGCTTTGCCTAGCCTAGTGTGGGACTCAAACATCACAATCATCACTTTTTAACATCCCACTGCTGGGCACAGGCCTCCTCTCAGAATGAGCGGGCTTGGGCTATAGTTTCCAGGCCCAGTGCGAAAGTAAATAAATAAAATAAATATCATAGGACAAATGACACCAATTGACCTAGTCCCAAACTAGGCAAAGCCTGTACTATGGGAACTAGACAACGGATAAACATACTTATATAGATAAATACATACTAGCTTATGCCCCGCGGCTTTGCATCCGTGAAACATTTCAAAATGGGCTAGTTCCCTATCCCGCGGGAATTTCGAAAAATCCCTTCTTAGTGCACTTCTAGGATACTCAAGGTGTATGTTTGAAAAATTTCAAGTGTCTAGGTCCAGTGGTTTAGGCTGTGTGTCGGTCGGTCGGTCGGTCGGTCGGTCGGTCGGTCGGTCGGTCGGTCGGTCGGTCGGTCGGTCGGTCGGTCGGTCGGTCGGTCGGTCGGTCGGTCGGTCGGTCGGTCGGTCGGTCGGTCGGTCGGTCGGTCGGTCGGTCGGTCGGTCGGTCGGTCGGTCAGTCAGTCAGTCAGTCAGTCATTCGTATTCATTATACAAACATCTGCCCCGACCGGGATTCGAACCCGGGACCTCAAGCTTCATAGTCAGGGTGTCAAAATCGGCGTGAAGCAACAGCCACCCCTGTTGAGTTTCGTTCGGTCAGCGAGAGTGCCGGAGGCCCGACCCCCCCATTTCCCACTTAAAGGCAGGCAACGGATTAGTGACTCTTGGGGTTGCTGGTTCTCATGGGTGGCGGTGATCGCTTACCATCAGGTAATATTATATTCTACCTGTTCATCATCATCATCATGTCAGCCTCTAGACGTCCGCTGCTGACCAGCGGCCTCCCCCGCGGCTCTCCCCTCAGACCTGTCTTGTGCTTTCCGCATCCACCGCGGTCCCGCGATCTTTACCAGGTCGTTTTTTTTTTCTTTAATACGACGAGAAGGCAAATGAGCAAGTGGGTCACCTGATGGTAAGTGATCACCACTGCCCATAGACACCCGCAACCCCGGAGGGTTTACAGATGCGTTGCCAACCTAGAGAGCTAAGATGAAATGCTTCTTGTGCCCGTAATTACACCGGCTGTCTTACTCTCCACACCGGAACACAACAGTGCAAGCGGCAGGATTAGCGAGTAAGATAGTGGTAGGGATCCGGACGGACCTCGCACAAGGTCCTACCACCCGCTAAATTGTCGCTCCATCTTGTTGGAGGCCTACCAACAGCTCGTCTCCCGGTCCGGTAACTTTAGTTCTACTGCGGATATCATCATTCCTGATTCTGTTACGCAGAGAAACCCCGAGCCCTCTGAGTGACTTTGAGCTTCCTTATGAGGCCCATCGTTAGCGCCCACATCTCAGATCCGTCTACCTGTTTATCACAAATATATTTTACCTGTTCATTCTCGTGCGTCTGCAGCCCCTCGATCTTGTCCAAAGCGCCTATTTCCTCAAGTTTGATACAGAGCGGTTCCACTTGGCCGTATTTCTCAGCCGCCTGGAGAAAAAAACAGGTATTATTAAAATCACATACTAATAATACCTATTGCTACGCCTATACCCATTTTTTTTTTATACAAAAAAAACTAATCATCAAAAACAAAAACAAACTACTACTATCTGATTACAAAATTTTGCGAAGATCTGGTAACTTTATAACCTTTTTATTAAAAAAAAAAACAAATCTAAGCAACTGTCGCACCTGTACACAAAACTACATAATTAGGCCTTAAAACACTGGTGTGATCCTATTGTTGCATAAACTACCATATTGTACAAAAAAAAACAGGATTAAAACATAAGTTACAACAATCAAATTAGAGCACAAAGGCGGACCTATCCCTTTAAGGGATCTCTACCAGCCAACCTTTGAGTGGTGGAGAAAGTTTTTAAGACTGTCTGATTTTTTTACAAATTTAAGCCATGCAGTGCAGACATTTCAATAGTATTTCTACCTTATTAACGCGAAACTACCGTGAGACTCGTGAAATGAAACGGATCACTCACGTATATAAGTCGAGTTTAGCCCGACACGTTTCAGACTAATTCGTAGTCATTCCTCTGGGAGCGCACGACCCAGCGGCAGTGAGACGTACGAATTAGTCTGAAACATGTTGAGCTAAACTATACTTACGTACGCGAGTGATCCGTTGTTTTTTCTATGTCCATACCTGTAAGAGGTTGGTAAGTCCGTCCAAGACAACGGCCAGGGCGCGCGGGTCGCTGGCGCCGAGCAACGCGCAGTAGGGCTCCAGGAAGCCCGCGCACATGAGCGCGTCCAGCTGCGCCGGGCTCCCGCCCAGGCAGAGGTTGGTGATCGCCCACGCCGCTTCCTTTTGGCATCTGGGTATTGAAGGAAAAACATCTATTAATTTAACTGTTGGTAGAGATCCCTTATAGGGATAAGCCCGCCTTTGTACTTGAATTTGTAAATTTTTGTAAATTGTGTTTGTATCTTGTTTTTTTTTTAGTACGATCAAGTGTTTACTTTTTTTTATGGCTTTCACCAATGCTCTTTTTGCAAGGAGCATTTTGCCAATGTCAGCGTTAAGTTAGACATTGCAAAATACTTGTTTACTTACTTACTGATAAAGTCGTCCCACGATAACTCTGCAACGAACTGACAACAGTAGAAATCTAAAGTTTGTTTATGGCAACACTGATTTATAGTCAAACAACACGTTTTGAACTTTTGATTAGATTAGACATAAACAGGTCATCGTTCATTCACCATCCACCATTAAAATACCCTCATATTTCGTTTTCTAGATTTTTTTATCATCCAATGGCAAAACCTACTAAACACTGGCAAAATTGTCCTCCAATGGACAGAGCCATATTTAAAAAAACAACAGCAACTTTTGATTACTACTATCATTATTATTTTTAATTAAAGAAATGTCTGAGTGACATGAAAAAAGTATTACCACAGCGTGATTTTTCAGGGTTGCCAAATAATATCTTATAAATTAAAAAATATCATGGGACAAATTGACACCAATTGACCTAGTCCCAAACTAGGCAAAGCCTGTACTATGGGTACTAGACAACGGATAAACATACTTACATAGATAAATATATACTTATTATATTAAACATCCATGCAGAGTTATCGTGGGACGATTATAAACCTTCTTGAATATTTCAATAATATTAGCACCATGGCCATTTTGATACTGTGTATGTTTTTGAATATGTTTTTACTATTCTATTTTGTCTGTCTGTGTCACCCTTTATTCAGTTTATAATACAAATCTAACCATATAACACAATTTAACTCGTATTAAAACGATTTTAATGAAACTTAGCTAAGAACCACCCCGATTAAGCTAGCTTTCGATTAAAAAACCGCAACGAAATCAATCCATCCGTTTGGCAGCTACGATACCAGACAGATACACAGATGAAACTTATAACACCCCTCTTCTTCTTGAAAAAAAAAAACAACTTATTGCTACTACTTACTTCGCGTCTTCATTCGCCAGCACATAAATTAGTTTCGGTAAGATACCCTGGTCAATCGCTCGCTGGATTTGTGCCTGAAAAAAAAAAAAAAAGTGGTATATGCAACTGCTACATAATAAGGCTCCTTAAAACACGAGTAGAGCTAGTGGAGCGCCGGCCCTCGGGTAGACAGCCGGCCCTCGGGTAGACAGCCGTTCCTAGGGCAGACAGCCGG
Source organism: Clepsis dumicolana (assembly GCA_963691665.1). Lineage (NCBI taxonomy): Eukaryota > Metazoa > Arthropoda > Insecta > Lepidoptera > Tortricidae > Clepsis > Clepsis dumicolana. The sequence goes on along the minus strand of OY829533.1, from coordinate 1,204,360 downwards.
CTCTAGGGCAGACAGCCGGCCCTAGAGCAGACAGCCGGCCCTAGAGCAGACAGCCGGCTCTAGGGTAGACAGCCGGCCCTAGGGCAGACAGCCGGCTCTAGGGCAGACAGCCGGCTCTAGGGTAGACAGCCGGCCCTAGGGCAGACAGCCGGCTCTAGGGCAGACAGCCGGCCCTAGAGCAGACAGCCGGCCCTAGAGTAGATAGCCGGCCCTAGGGTAGACTGCCGGCCCTAGGGCAGACAGCCGGCCCTAGGGTAGACAGCCGGCCCTAGGGTAGACAGTCGGCCCTAGGGTAGACAGCCGGCCCTAGGGCAGACAGCCGGCCCTAGGGTAGACAGTCGGCCCTAGGGCAGACAGCCGGCTCTAGGGCAGACAGCCGGCCCTAGGGTAGACAGCCGGCTCTAGGGTAGACAGCCTGCTCTAGGGTAGACAGCAGGCTCTAGGGTAGACAGCCGGCCCTAGGGTAGACAGTCGGCCCTAGGGCAGACAGCCGGCTCTAGGGCAGACAGCCGGCCCTAGGGTACAGCTGGTGACCTAGTGGTGGTGGTTTGTCTGTGGTTGCGTATTGTAAGACCTATGTAACTTGTTTTTAGAAAAAATGACTTTGTGCCAAGTTTCTTGCGGCGCATTCTTCTTGGCAATCATGGTCTCTCCGAAAGCGCTGGTAGACTCGAAAAAATGACGTGTAAAAGAGCATTCAACTGCCTATTTGCTGAATAAAATTTTGAATTTGAATTTTACCGACCTGCGTGCCCGCCAGTATGTTGCTGGCTGCCCATGCCGCCTCCTTGACCAGCGACGACTTGCCGCAACCCAGCAGCGCCAGCAGGTAGCTGATGCAGCCCGCGTCCAGGCAGCGGTCTGTCTGTCGAGGAAATTGAAGATAAACATCATGGGACAATTGACACCAATTGACCTAGTCCCAAACTAGGCAAAGCCTGTACTATGGGTAGGGTACTACACAACGGATAAACATACTTATATACATATTAAACATTCAAGACCCGAGAATAGACATTCGTATTCATCATACAAACATCTGCCCCGACTGGGGATTGAACGCGGCTTCGTAGTCGGGGTCTAACCGCTAGGCTATTGGGTCGTTGTTATGAAGCTAACATGGGTGTCATTTAGATTTTAAGACACTTTTGAGGATGTAATTTTGACACCAAGAATTTTATGAGGGTGTCAATTTATCTATGACATTTATGAGTGTGTCAATTGGACTGTTACTTATAGTGTCAATTTGAGTTGGTAATTTTTCAGTGTGTTAATGTGACTGACCTTTTCGAGTGTCAATTTGACTAAGACATTTTTGTGTGTCAGTTTGACAGTCATTTGTCAATTCGAGTACGAAATTTTTGACCGTGTCAATTTGGATTCAAGAGACTCTTAATTTTGTGGAGTAGTAGTTATAAGTAGTATGGTATGTCTATCCTATCTTCCGCGCGTCTGCCTGTCAGTTGGGCTGTTCAGTTTATTGGCATGTGTATGGGTGTGTGTGTCTGTATATGTAACTGTTCGTTGGAGCCGGTCAGCATGTTCCCCGCGGCCCGTAGTAGTTAGTGTCGATTTGACTACCAAATTTTGAGTTTGTCAATTCGTTCGTAATTTTTGAGCGTATCAATATGACTGACCTTCTTCAGTGTCAATTCGACTATTACATTTTTGAGTGTCAATTTGACTGTCATTTTAGAGTGTGTCAATTTGTTTATCACTTTGAGTGTGTCAATGTGACTGACCTTTTTGAGTGTCAATTTGACTATGCCATTTTTGAGTGTCAATTTGACTCTCATTTTAGAGTGTGTCAATTTGTTTATCACTTTGAGTGTGTCAATGTGACTGATCTTTTTGAGTGTCAATTTGACTATTAAATTTTTGAGTGTCAATTTGACTACGAAATTTTTGAGTGTGTCAATTTAGCTTAAGAGACTCGTAATGTTGTGAAGTAGTAGTGCGTGTGTCTGTCTACCTGTTCGTCGGAGCCGGTCAGCATGTTCCCCGCGGCGCGCAGCGCGGGGGTCTTGACTCCGGGCGACTTGTGGTCCAGCAGCTTGACGACTCGGGGCAGCAGGTTCGGGGTCATCTGAACCTCTTCTATGCGGTCGTTAGGGCCGTCCGTGAGGTAAGATATGGCCCAACACGCGTCCGCTGTGGAATTAGTGTGCGTTAGTGCTAGCTTACAACAAGCGTACAACAGCCCTCTCATTCTGAGGTGGCCTGTGCCCAGCAGTGGGACATAAAAAAAGGCTGATGATGATGATGAGTGCTAGCTTTGGTGTAAGGGTATAGCACGTGACAGAAGGTCAAGCACGAGGTTAATTATACTTTTAAAATACTCACTGAAACATGAATACAAAGAATTCATGAGAGAAATCATGTTTCAGCGAGTATTTTAAAAGTATAATTGATAGTCAGGGGAAAACCGTAAAAATAAAAAGTTACTCCGATGTCTTCAATAGAGATCATGGATCCAGGGGTTAGTCATATTTTTCTGGTTTTCTGTGTATTTTTTCAGTGAGTATTTAAAGTATAATAATAGATTTTAAGGGGGAAACCGTAAATAGAACATTTTGAGAAAAAATACAAAAAGATGACACCACGCCCCTATGTCACCAACTTTACAATTGTCAGTTTTCAATGACAATTCGGTGTCAACTGCTGACTTGAAAAGCTTTTGTTTCAGCACACTTCATATTGTCAAAGAAATGTAGTTCGAATTGTCTTATAAAACTGACAATTGTAAAGATGAAATAGGGCCCAGAAAACTTATTGCATATTTTGAATAACCTAACTTAACCAACTTAGAAAAGTTGATATTTCAAAGTTCAATATTTCAAAAACGGGTGAACCGATGTTAATGAAACTTAGCTAATCTAAAAACCATCTCAAATAAACTAAGGTGCTTTTCTATAAAAAAAGCCGCACCGAAATCGGTCCATTCGTTTGGCAGCTACGATGCCACAGACAGATACACAGGTCAAACTTATAACACCCCTCTTTTTCGTCGGAGGTTAAATAAAGATAGAGATTTTAGATTCTTTGTATAGAGATATATTCGTCCATGATTATTACCTAAGACGTCAGTGTCGTCGGAATCCAACAGCTCGGCTATGAAAGGTAGCGCGGGCGCAACTAATTCGAAATTCACCAATGGATTCTTGTTTCTGTAACAAACAATGATTTAATTAAATAAATAACACGAAACAATATGGGCTAACGCTAGTCTAAAATCCGGCCAAGTGCGAGTCGGACGCGCGCGCGAAGAGTTCCATACCCTACTAACTAATAACTAATATTATAAATGCGAAAGTAACTCTGTCTCTCTGTCTGTCTGTTTGTTACCTCTTCACGGGAAAACCTCTGCACCAATCTAGATGAAATTTGGTAAGAAGATAGTTTGAATATTGAGGAATAACATAGGCTACTTTTTATTCTGGAAAATTATATAGTTCCCGCGGTATAGCGATAACCGAAATCTACGCGGACGAAGTCGCGGGCAACAGCTAGTTATCTATAAAAAAAAACAAAGCAAAGTGATTGACAGCGCCATCTAGTGGCGAGTAGCGGTGGTACCAGAGTTAAAGGGCCTTATTCAACGTCACTCAAGCCTGGAATGACAGACAGACCTCACACGACACTAGTGATCCACAACGACATAGTCCCAAACTAGGCCAAGCCTGTACTATGGGTACTAGACAACAGATGAACATACTTAAGTAGGTATATAGATCTGGCCACGCGGCAAAAAAAGTAAAACCAAGTCATAAGGGTAGAATACCGGCCCTAGGGTAGAGTCAAACTGGCCATGGGGTCGATCGTGTTCTAACACCAGCCCTAAGCCCTAAGGTAAGCCCGTCGGCCCTAGGGTAGCCCGTCAGCCCTAGAGTCCCATCAGTCACCTGCAGAAGTTGCTGTAGGTCCACACGGCGGTCCGCAGCTGGGTGGCGGGCGCGGCGGGCGCCAGGCTGGGCAACAGCGCCGGCAGGGCGCCGGCCCGCAGCACGCAGTCCCGCGGCCCGGGCCCGTCGCCCGCTATGTTGCCGAGGGCCCAGGCGCTCTGCTCGCCCACTGTGCCGCCCCTGGCGAGCAGGGTCACCAGCTTTGGGATCGCGCCGCCCTAGGTATGAGATGAAGAAAGTGTTCAGTATACGAGGCGTTTTAATGAACTGGGTTCCGCAAATTCGTAGGTATGTCATCATCATCAGCCTATTGACGTCCCACTGCTGGGCACAGGCCACTCAGAATGAGAGGGCTTGGGCAATAGTTCCCACGCGGGGCCAGTGCAGATTGGGAACTTCACACACACCATTGGATTGCTTCGCAGGAGTCTGCAGGTTTCCTCACGATGTCTTTTTAATTTCGCACATAAATTACAAAAAACTCAAGAGGTGCGAGCCGGGGATTGAACCCACGACACTCTGCTTGAGAGACCATAGGTCAAACCACTAGGCTATCAGGGCTTATACCCATATACCTATTACCCATTAACACTAGAAACAATGGTAATGGAGCCACTTAGTCAGGTTTTTAAAGTTTACCTCAATTACGGCCATGGTGTGATCGTGAGTGCCTGAAGCGATGTTGGTGAGAGCCCAGGCCGCCTCGAACTGTAGGTCGGGACTAAAAAAAAAAAGTTTAAATAAATAAATATTATGGGACAATTGACATCAATTGACCTAGTCCTAAACTATTTTTTATGTCTCTTTATTCTTTTACAACTCCTATTTTTTATATTTTTCTAAATTACATTAAACACAATATAAAATAAAAAAACATGAAAAATTGTCTTCGCCGGTGGCGGGGCAGGAGCCCAAGCTAGCGGCGGTCCGGGCGACAAAGTGAGGAATCTCCTCACTATTCGCGCCGTGTCCAGGATCACCGCTTTCTGCATCCGACTCTTGATACAGCAGCCTAATGAGAGTCTCTTTAAGATGACGATCGAGGCTTTTTGCTGAGTCCATTGGCGCTAACGACTATCAGAACAATCATTGTTGAGTCAACATCCCACATGGCGGAAACCTCAAAAGCGAGATCAGTATACTTACTTAACTTATCCTTCTCCGCCTTTATGAGGTTTTCATCATGCGGGATGGTGATGTCGACAAGTATTGCCCTCCGCGTCTCATATCGGTCTAATATCACGATGTCAGGTTTATTGGCTGGGATAAACCTATCTGTGATAATAGGCCGGTCCCGGTAGAGCGTGGCGGTCGTTTTCGAGAACCGGCGTAGATACATATTTGTAATATGGTAACTCGGTGTCTATGAGGCCATATGAAAGAGCAAGTTGCTGGTGTAATATCTTGGCCACTTGGTTGTGCCTGTGCAAGTACTCGTTGTTTGCAAGGTGAGAACAACCGGAAATAACGTCGGAGTGACTCCCCAGGTTGGTGGCATGCTCGACATATGTCAATCGTTCTATCCTTCATGATGTATTTCCGGTAGTTATTCGTCTTAATAACCTCGTCCGCAATTGCACAAGCAAAATCTTCAGTTTCCCCAAAATGGTCACCGAATCGTAGCTAAGATACGGACGCAAGCAAGTCTACATCGGGCCCATGGAGAGACCTATAGAATCGTCCGTGGAGCTCCTTGCCCTTCCATATGTCCTCACGATCCATCGTACTAAGTACCACTGGTTTACGCCAGTTCTCTTTTGCCAAAGAGAGCGGAGTGAAGGCCTTATCAACTGCCACAACATCACGGTGCATCCCACCGTTTATGGACAGGAAATATTCTCTGAGATTGTACACCTCACGGTTGTGGAGAGCCTTGGCGTTAAGAAGACCACGACCTCCACATTTCCGTGGGATATACAACCTCATGACAGATGACAGGTGATGCATCCGATGCTCTGTGAGCAGTCGACGGACCTTCGTGTCCAAGGCATCCTGTTCGGTCTGTGTCCACCTTAGTATGCCAAAGGTGTATGCTAACACGGGCATGACCCAACCATTGATAGCGCGCACCTTTTTTTCCGCCTGATAAAAGACTGTTAAGTACTTTCCTCAGGCGGCCAAGGAAACGCTCCCTCAGCACTGATTGTTTCATGTCCGCGTCAGCAATACCTATTGATTCTGCCATACCAAGGTATAGGCCGCGCGATGGATTAAGATCGCTCGGCGAAACTGGTGGGGGCAATTTGGCGCATCTGTACAATTGCGCACAACTGAGTGTATTTCTTTGAAATATATTTTTCTTATTTCGCATTTTTTTGTACCTTTAGTCACCTAACATATAACACTCGTTTTTGCTTGTGACTTATTTTGCTAGTATGTTTATTCAGAATCTTGGTAGTATTTTTTACGTGCTTTTAATTATCCATGATTTAATTAGTTTCCTTTTTAACATAACAATTCACGTCGTAAACCATTTTTCTGGCTTGCCATGTTCAAACTTTATATTTGGGCATTTTTTTCACTAACTACGACATCATAACGTACTTGCTACTAATACAGTAAAACAATCCGTGCGCAACAGTACTCAAGAGACACGTGACGCGTGAACGAAGCGAGGGAGGGGAAGAACGACTTGATCTACCAATAACGTGTCGGCGCCAGCGCGCACCCTCCCCTCACCCCTCTGCGCAACCAAATAGACCTAAGAATTGACTTCTGCGCATCTCCCTTCCACTTTTCATAAGCGATCTTAATTCGCCGCGCGACCTATACTTATAGGTAATTATTATTATTATTATAGCTTTATTTCTCACACAACTACATTATACTTTGCTACTTATAATTTGAGTAATTATTTTATAATGTGTGATCCCTTCGGGTAAAAGCCTCCTCCATCTCTTTCCATTTGCATTTATCTGTGGCAATGTTGATCCAATTCCTTCCCGCAATCTCTGTTATATCATTGGTCCATCTTTTCCTTTGTACTCCACACTCCTTTTACCTAACGGGCCTACCCTTTTAGTTACTAAAAGGGTCCATCTCTTGTCCTTGTATCTTGCTATATGACCAGCCCATCGCCATTTCTGCCTCAGACTAAACTGTAATGCATCGGTTAGTTTTGTTTTCTTCCGGATGTCTGTATTTCTTGTTTTATGTATCCTTCTCAATTTTAAGAGGCTAATAGTTAGTTCCAAACTAAGCAAAGCCTATAAATGTGCCTGTACTATGCGTTACAGACGAACTGTCTCCCGACTGCAATCTGTACCTATAAAACAGTAGCTACCGTGACTCAACTGACTGACAGACAATGCACAGGCTAAACCACGGGACCTAGAGACTTGAAATTTGGCAAACATATACCTTGAGTATCGTAGAGGTGCACTAAGGGAATTTTCAAAATTCCCACGGGATAGGGAACTAGCCCATTTTGAAATATTTCACGGGGGCAAAGCCGCGGGGCACGAGCTAATTGAGCTAGTTATTAATACAAACTCCTGCAGAAGAGGGCGGTCCGGTCCATTTACAATCTTGGCTCCCGAGATTCACTTAGAGAACGCTTTAAAGAAATCGTCATCCTTACAGTGGCATCTCAGTATATATATGATGTAATATTGTATACACATAAGAACATCAAAACTTTTAAGAAAGTGTCGGATGTGCATGGTTTCAACACTCGAAATAAGCATAAACTTGCCGTCCCTAAATTTCGTCTACGAAAAGTCAGCAAGTCGTTTTTGGGAAATTGCGTGAGGTTTTACAATAAAGTGCCTGTAGAAGCATGGGAATTGCCTCACAATTCATTCAAAAGCTACATAAAGACCGCTCTCCTGAAAAAAGCATACTACAAAGTGGATCAATACTTATGTGATGATACCACTTGGCCAAGGTCGAAAACAGATGATAATTAGGACACCAATGTGACTTGGCTGCGTCCCGAAGATATTCGTGTATGGTGTCTGGCTCTGTTGCCGTTGTCCGCTGCGTACTAATTATATATAATTGACAAATAATGTTTTATTTATTTGACATGAGAAACACTTTATTTACATAATAAAAGCAATTTACAATGACATTAAATCTAAGCTTAAACTAAATAAACTACAACTTAAAACTAAATTAAATCTAAATAAGGCCCCGTAGCATAGTGCCCAAAAGGCTGGCAGCGTTGCCTCGCTGAATAGCAATGCTGATTCTTTGAGAGAGAAAACTGCCAGCCCTTTGGTCACAAGTTGCATCAACTAAGCGCTTTTGTAACTCAGAAATAAGCTTGTAAGCGCTAGGACCCCATGGACCCAAATTTTGAAATCCGACAGGAACAAAATTATAATTCAGACCGAGAGATTGACATGATGACATGAAATGTATATTTCATCAATTTTGTTATTTGACATTTGGAGACCATATACATCTCCAGTTTATGTATATGTATTATTATACTTATTATTTGACCGTGGAGGCGTTTTACACCTCTGCTGATTTTAAATTTAGTTTAAATTTACCCTAGAGACTATACATCTCTAAGTCATTTAGATTAAGTATCATATTATAGTATTAATTCTGGGACCCTATACATCACCTTGTAATTCTAAAGATATTTGACCTGGAGACCCTATACATCTCCTGCTCAATTAAAACATGCCAATAAATTAAAGTGTTCTGGTTTTGCTGTTCTAATAGTATTTTTTTTTACAGTTTTTTCTAAAATACATTTTTTTTTCACTTTATTTTTTTTAAATGATAGACTGAGCTTTCTTTGTGTAATTTATCTGTGGTTACGTATTGTAAGATCTGATGTAACTTGTTTTTAGAAAAAATGACTTTGTGCCAAGTTTCATGCGGCGCATTCTTCTTGGCAATCATGGTCTTTCCGAAAGCGCTGGTAGACTCGAAAAAATGACGTGTAAAAGCGCATTCAACTGCCTATTTGCTGAATAAAATTTTGAATTTGAATTTGACAACGTTTACTATTCGTTTTTACGTGACGCAGGATTAGAAAAGACGTGCTCGATCCTCAGAACGACTCAGAACTCACCAGTCGTCTCTTTCTAGTGCAGCCACCAGTGGCGCCACCACTCCAGCTGTCGTCATGATGGTGATGGGCGGGTTCTGCTCCCGGGACAGCATGCGGCGCGCCGCCCGCGCAGACGCCGTCATGATCGCCAGGTCAGACGACTTCAGACCTGCCGGTGGACAATGGACATACAGACATGAAATAAACCAGCCCAGTGCGAGTCAGGCTCGCGCACTGAGGGTTCCGTACATATTTTTCCCGCTTTTCTCCAGTGTTTTATGTTGTCCAGTGTTAGCAGAGCCTTGCTCCTAAGCAAAATGTATGCAGCGTGGGGCCATTTTATATTGGTCTGTGACATATACAGACAGACATAAAAATTTTAGATTTTGAGATTTTTCTGAGTGATTATGCAATTTGTATGGAAACAATCTTTTTAATTGCATCTTTTTAATGGTTTGACTTAGAAGTTTGATTTTTTCACAGCTTCATTGAGCATTTTTTGCTCCAGGCTTGAGTATTAGATATTAATTTCAGCATGCTACCTCCCCGCGCTCCAGATAAAAAAGGTCCTGACAGACAGACAGACGGACAACAAAGTGATCCTATAAGGGTTCCGTTTTTCCTTTTGAGGTGCGGAAACCCTATAACAGAAAGAAAACCGTTCAAAAACGAGCTTGCGATGTCTACAGCTCAAGAGCCACTGTTACCTTTAACAATTCGGTGGTGATATACTCGGACAGTCAGGCAGCATTAAAAGCGCTGAAGAAACCAACAATTAGCTCCTCACTGGTGAGGGAATGTAGAGAGGCACTTAATGAACTGAGCGACCGCACAAAGGTTACGGTGGCCTGGGTACCAGGACATCAGGGAGTAATGGGCAACGAGAAAGCAGACGAACTCGCCAGGGAGCTGGAATGGAATTTATAGGCCCAGAACCAATACTTCCAATCTCAGCGGACGTCACTAAAGGAGTTATGGACAAACTCAAGGAGCAGGAAGCAAACGCAGAATGGAGACAGGAGGCGGGCTGCCGTCAGTCAAAGATGATGATGGGTAGTATCAACCAAAGAAGAACCAGGTATCTACTAAACCTAGGTAAGAGTAGCTTAAGACTTATGACAGGTATAATCACTGGACATAATGTATTAAACAGACACCTAAGTATCATGGGAATTAAAAGCGACTCCTCCTGCCCACACTGTGGGAAGGAGGAGACGAGCAAGCATGTCCTAGCAGAGTGCTTCATGTATGCGGCTGCGCGACGCGAGGCATTCGGAAGTGATGAGCTGAGAGAAGACGAACTTAAGGATGTCAACCTAAAAGATGTCCTTATGTTCAGCAGGAGAACGAGGAGACTCGAGGAGAGATGCTGCGTGGGAGCGCCGCTGGGGCAGTAACCGTCGGCTCCAAACCACGGGGAACTGGGCTGAATGAACGCACAAGATGATCGACAGCCCGCCTGATCCAGCCAGGCGTCCCCACACATCATCATCATCATCATACCTTTAACAATCTCTGCCGGTGTGGGCAGCTTCTCCACGGGGACCTCCTCATCCTTTTCGGGGGACAGAGCCCGGCGCTTAAGCAGCTGCTCGTCCCGGGCCTGCTTGCGGAGCGCCACACTCTGCTCTGCCCGCTTGCGACGAAGCTCCTGAAAAAAAAAAATCATGGGACAATTGACAACAATTGACCTAATCCCAAACTAGGCCAAGCCTGTACTATGGGTATTAGACAATAGATAAACATACATTATATATGTAGATAAATATAATACTTATGTACAACATATTAACATTCAAGCCCTGGCGCCTCCAATATCTGTCTCTGATGCTTTAGTTCTGGTCACACCCCATGAAAAAACATCAAATCCTCTGTTAAGTACATCACAAGTTGTACAAAAAACTTGAAAGCCAAATTTAGATTGGTTTTTCTTATAAGTATCAAAGAAACAAATTACATACTCACCAGCAAAATGAGTCATTTTTTAAAGATATTGATAAAAATAGTTTTATAATCATGTCACATTTTGGGAGGTAAGAATAAAACAATTAATTAATGAGTTCCTCTACCCACAATAAGCGTACAGCTCTCATCAGGGCTTTATTTAAGTACTATATACCTACTTAAAGCTTAAAGTACCAAACATTTCTTAAATAGATGTTTTGCTTTTAGTAGCAAAGTGACTAAAACACTACAGCATGCAAGTCTACAAAGCTTAGGGACCTCTTTGGAAGTTAAGTGTAGCACTCAACGTATTACTAATTGAGTTTAACATGAAACAAACATTAATTACTACTTGCTTATAACGAAAACAAATGAAACTGAACTGAAGAAAAATCTAGTTACGCTTTTCAAAATTCGAACAAAGGATTTATAGTAAAAAATAAAACTACTTACACCAACACCGACACCGGCATTTTTGTACGCCGACAAACGCGAAGTGTGATTCTTTTCAGACATCACAATTTATAATAATACAATAAAATAATATTTTATACAACAAAATCCAAATTAAGAAAAGTAAAATTTAATTCGGAAATACGGTTAAACACTTGATGGATTTCGAACAGCAACGGGCGAGTTTTGCAGCAAAATGTTGCCAGTAAGTATTCTTTTTCATATACACTTTCTTTCTATTGATGATTTTATAAATAACCAGTTTAAGTTTATGTAAATCATTGGGCATTGTTATCACAAATTTAATGTGATACTTATTTAAGTATCACATTAAATTTTGATATATAAACACGGCATAAACCACGCATAAACTCAGAATTTTTATTATAACAAATATTTATTATAATGGCAGCACGTTGACGTTTAACGTTCCGAAAGATTCTTTCAGTTTTTCTATTTCATAAATTGGAGTTCTATTTTCTTATGTTTTCTATTTTAAATCCATTATAAATGATTGAATATAGTTACCGATAAATGTCATTTACAGTCGATTTGTTTTCCTTTTATTTTATTCTTTCTTTGTTCCGTAAAACTTTCTCCTTATAAGGATAAAGAGACTACGGAGAATAGCTTCCAAACGTTAACGTCAAATTGAAAGTTATAAACACAGGTTTTATATGACAGCAAGTCTAGGAAATAAAAAACATAAGAGTAATATAATATACGGGGAATAGAGCGCCCTCTCAGCGGAAAAAAATTTCACCCTCAACCAGCCTCTACAGCAACGCTATCTTTTATCTGTGATAGTCGACAGAACAGATTTCATAACACACTCACACACGCGCGCAAGCTCGGACACACACGCGCGCGGGCGCACGTACGCGCGCGGGAGCACACGCGGGCACACACACATGCACGCGCGCGCGTGCACACGAATTATGTGTACACACTCTTATTAGATTAGACAAACAAGTTTTCACAAATCACAAGCATCTGATATCGCAATAAATAACTGAAACAGCACAGTAAGATTGTAACTAAAAAGTCCGAATTTTCGCCGCAACGTCCAATTCACACGAACTGACACTAATAAAACGGAGGAGCTGAAAATCGACTCTACGTATTTACTAGTGGACAATTAACGAAATAACAGTTAAACACTGCGCACTTACTAAAAAACAGAAAGCCGCTGGGCGCTGCATCAGCTGCATGCTGTATGACGTTTACTTGTCCGAAAATTTTGAAGGGATGTAGCAGGTGTACCAAAAACAGTTTTTTTTTTCTTCTTTGCATGATGATAAATTTTGCAAATTTTTTAACAGAAGTAGTTTTAATAATTTATGACTGAAAATTACAAGCCTTCGGTTCGATATTTTTTCATAATTTTTTGCAATATATGATGAAAAAAAATAAACCGCATTTTTTTTAAACCGACAGCAATGATTAACGCACTAACTACTAAAAAGTAGCCTTACACAGGTAAGAGATGGCGCAGCTAAAAACTTCAACTGTCAAATACAGGTAACTTTCCTCCCCCTGCAAAAAAATATGGCCGATAGTATTCCATTTTACGCATCACTTTGTTGGATTTGTTTAACGATGATAAATATGCTTAAGAAAAATAATGCCGAAGATAAAGTATCTGACACAAATATATCTGTTAAAATTTACAATCCACTCAAAAGTGAGCGTTACAGTTTAATTAAAAACAATTGTTTTATTTAATTAATTAATACAAACTGTTGAGCAATAAAAAAACTCGGTACTTTTATTTTCACCTGTTCTTTTGTCACACTTGGTTTTTATAATTGATCTTTTGAAGTTGACATCGATAATTTTAAAGCTCAAAAGTATCATCCAAAAATTTCATCGATTTGAATAATCGATTATTATCAATCGAACAATATGACGTCACGATTCCTAGCAAAATGAGTCGATAATAAATTTTATCAGCTGATCATAATGGGTACTTGTAGTTATCAAAGCTAATTGAATTTATTCGTTTATCAGTACATTAATCTACGAATTATGTAATTTGCGGTTATGATGCGTAATTTTGATCTAGGTTCTCGTTAATTGAATACATAATTTTCGATAGATAACAATCATCAATCAAGTAATTAACCCGAATTGAAGGAATAAAATTACTGGCAGTCTAGAAAGTTTTGATTTTTCTCCATTAAAGCCAATCAAAGTAATGATGCAGTCGGTCGAGGTCTTCTATTTTTCTAGGTTTTAATTCAGCAAATCGTCAAAGAACACGAAACAGAGACTTAAATAGATTATTCATCAAACTGCAATGCGACTGCACCAAGTTAATGCAGTCGAGAGTCGAGATGAACATCTGAAAAAAATAGACACGATTAAAATAAGAAAAAGTAGGAGGCGCTTTCCCGACAGATATTGAGTAGTGGGACGGGCCTAGGCTGCGCAGAGTCGTAAAACAGCGGCAAAAAGACTCATAATACTTCAATAACCCGTCATGCAACCGATACTTTCGACCGACGACCTTATTTTGAGGTATGGTTGTAAATTAACGTTATTAAAACGAGTTTAAGAGCCGTCGTGAACACTTAATTACGCAAACGTTACGCTGCTGGGCGTGACATCACAAATCAACTCGCTCGGGTTGAAGACAACACGTCGGTCGTCCGTTCTTTACTAACGCAAGGGTGAGAGCGAGAGGGGCATGGCAGGCAGGACGGTGCTGATCGTATTCTGTCGAGGGTGTCGCCATTTTCATTTTGACGAATATTGACAGCACGGCAGACAGACAGTGGCACGGACGTCGATGCAGCGTCTGCCTCTATTTTTATTTTGATAGTGATTCACATAACTCGCGTCGTATCTGCAATAAAAACGGCGTTCGCCCGACGCGGCTTTACGTGATTTATGATTGATAAATGACTGTTTTGGTATTTTGGTGCTAACCTCCTTTTTTTTAGCTTAGTTTTTTTAAGTGCAAGACTGTGATCGATATGTGCAAGATGTACCGATGACTCGGCGTTATACGTCGCCGTGTTTTCCTCTGGTGAGTTAATCTCATTTAAACCTGAATTTAGCTCTGTAGCCGTAATAAAAGCGTCGTATTATACATGAAAATTGATATTTCGGTGCATGCAATCGTCGCCTGAACTCGCAATCGGCTCGTTCGTGTATATTTTCATTCTAAAATGGCAGTGATTCTTTGTTGCGGTAGCTCCAGTTTGTTTACGAAGTGTCACGGGCAGTACACGGCCTAAGATATATTGCCTGAGCTGGCGACTATGCGTGGGACAAAAGGGCAACCCATTTTCGACTTTAGCGTGCTTCAATAAGGTGTATATTGGGCGGATGGCACCGCGATAACGGCCGTAGCTTTAATTTATCACACGCCGCGCTTGACAAGTTGAAAACATAAATTCGACCTTGCCGCTCCACGTGGTTTCAACCATTAGGCTTTCTTTTAGCGATCCGATTTTTTTTTTCGCAATATGGTAATAAATTAATAATCGATTTTTAAGCATGTGATTCAAATCGATTTTTTTTCCTCAGCTAAAGTAACGGGAATTTTTATTGATTTTGGGTTTGAGTACTTTGGTGTTTTGGTGTTTGTGACCCTTTGATTGTCATTTTGACGTTTGAAAATTTAAAAAATAAAGATTATTTTTGCTGTAAATTTATTAGAGAAGTCGGATTGTGCTAATTAAATTACTTGGGAACTTATTTTTAATATATTTTATGTTAAATGTTAAGTGAATGTTTTTTTTTTGTTGCTAAAAAGTCCTAAAAATACATCCGAGTGTGTTAGCCACAAGGAATAATTACAGTTCCATTATTGTATTTTCACGAGTTTGAACAGCGTGGTAATTTCTGTCCTTACCTAGTGCTAGTGCAGCTAAATACTCATACAATCCAAACTATAATTATAAATGCGTTAGTAACTCTGCCTGTCTGTCTGTAAACACGTGAACCAATGACATTAAGTGCATTTAAACAGGAAGTAGATATATTACTAGGTACCGTACCGGAGTTCTGACAGTTCACTTTAAACAACTTTGAAAGTTATGCATAATGTAATGGACCTGAGTAATGGAGGGATAAATGTTGTGTTGGCCAACACTTTGTCCGGAGATCCTGTCCAAATCTACAAATTTGTAGAGAGCTCCTTCATTGCAAGGCAACCTAGCACTGGAGGCAGTGCTTCGTAAATTATTAATACCTAGAGTCTCCCCATGAGGCTGACGGGATCACACCACTGGTACCAAAGCCTCAATAAAATACAAGATAAAAAAAAGTTATATGTGTTACATTGGCAAAATACTCCTTGCCATAGAAGCAAGGGTGAAAGCCATAAAAAAAAAGTGTGCAGGTGGTTCCTTTTTCAAACACAATGAAGGAATTGGCAACGGGTAGTTTTAATAACCTAACCTAACCAACTTGAAATTAAAAACTGAAAATCCGACTGCAATTCCGGGACAATATACCCTATGTCACTCCCACAACTGAGACGAATCTAATGATACTTACCTCATATGCATGTGGTAGGACCTTGTGCGAGGTCCGTCGGGATTGTTACCACCATCCTACTAACTAATCCTACCGCTAAGCAGCAGTGCTTGCACTGTTGTGTTCCAGTGTGGAGAGTAAGACAGCCGGTGGAATTACAGGCACAAGAGGCATTTCATCTTTGCTCTCTAGGTTGGCAAGCAATGGCATCTGCTAACCCCCCGGGATTGTGGGTGTCTATGGGCAGTGGTGATGACTTACTTTCCAACACGTGACCCACTTGTTCAATTGCCTTCCTTATATTATAAAAAAAATTGAAGAGGTATTTAAGTAGGTATGTGTTTGGTATCTTTTATTCACAAACAGAATTGCCAATTGCCACGGGAAAAGAACACGAAATGGCGAAAAACTCGTTAACCTAGCCATGGAACACCAACTGGTAGTTATGAACACCAAGTACAAAAAGAAGTCGAATCAAAGATGGACCTGGATATCTCTTGACGGCAGATATAAAAACGAAATTGACTATATTTTAACCAACAAAAGTAAGCAATTTAATGACTGCAGTGTAATAAAAAGCTTGAACTTCAACACCAACCACAGAATGGTCAGAACTAAACTGAAGCTAATCCCACCAAAGCCATCTAGAAAACATATAAAAAACCACCATATAGATCCACACAAACAATTGCCAATCTTAAGCACCAAATAACTCGAACACAAAGTCAAGATCATTAGAGAAAATTTAACAGAAAATAAGATGAGAGATACATATAAAGACCTGATCAATGTATTGAAAATATGTAAGAAGAAAAAAGAACCAATTAAAAGAGGCAAGGAAATATTATCTGAAAGGACTATACACTTATTGGAGAGAAGGCGGCACTGATCCAGGAGATGACCAAATATCACAAATAAGTAAACTAGCCAGAACAAGTATGAGAACAGATAAAAAGAAACACAGGGAAAAAACTATTAACATCTTAATAGAGAGGACAGGTGGAACAAAAAAGGCAATGAAAATCCTACAAGAAAAGAAAGAATGGATTCCTAAATTGAATGATAATTCTGGATCTTCTAAAACTAAGAGACCTGATATTATCAAAAGAGCCACAAAATTCTATAGAGAACTATACTCGAATCAAGATATGGGAGAAAATATTATATTACCCGGAGATTCCGAGGTACCTAGAATATTACCACGAGAAGTAGAAAAAGCAATATCCACGCAAAAAAGAGACAAAGCTGCTGGCCCAGACAAAATACCAAACGAAATGCTGATTGAAGTGAAAGAGCATATCACAACGGTGTTAACAGAACTATTCAACATCATGTTAGAAACTGAACAAATACCAGAAGAATGGAAAAGCTCCTGTATCACACTAATACACAAAAAAGGCATATATAAAGGCATATATAAGCAATTATAGACCGATAAGCTCAATATCAAACCTATACAAAATATTCTTGAAGATAATTTTGAGTCGGCTTACCAACACTCTGGATGAAAACCAACCGAAGGAACAAGCAGGGTTCAGAAATAACTATTCAACCGTTGATCATATCCATGTAGTCCAACAATTAATAGAAAAATGCAAAGAATATAACAAAACTTTCTTCTGTTGTTTTGTAGACTACTGTAAGGCCTTCGATTCAATAGATCACAGGAAAGTTTGGGGAGCCCTAAGCAACCAAAAAGCAAGCAAAAAATATGTACACTGGAGCAACGGCGAAGATAAAACTCGAGAGAGAAGGAGAGGCTATAAAAATACAACGAGGGGTAAAGCAGGGAGACCCCCTGTCGCCAAAACTATTTTCAGCCATCCTAGAAGACGTCTTCCGAAAGCTCGACTGGGACCAACTTGGTCTTAACATAAACGGCGAACTGCTTACACACCTTAGATTTGCAGATGACATAGTGATATTCGCCACCTCCGCATTAGACCTGCAAAAAATGTTGATAGACCTAGACAAGGCAAGCAGAGAGGTAGGTCTAACAATGAACACCCAACAAACAAAGGCCATGACGAATAGCGACACCCAGACAATAATCAAAATTAACAACAGAGTCATAGAATATGAATCAGAATACCTATACTTAGGCCAAATTATCTCTACCCAAGATTTGACAACCAAAGAAATTGATAGAAGATCAAGTAATGCATGGAAATCCTGATGGTCGTTCTAAGAAATTATGAAAAACAAGAAAAACAGCATAAGGATCAAACGAAAACTTTTTAACATCTGTGCTCGCGCACTAAAACCTTATATTTTTTATAAACTCACTGAAACATGAATACACAGAAAAAAACCAGAAAAATGCCAACCCCGGGAATCGAACCCGGATCCTCGACACTCCGGGTCGTGTGCTTTTCCCCTACACCACGATTGGACATAGAGGAAAGGCCGAATTTTTTCCATGTATTCAAATCTTAGCTTGTTTTTATCACTTTTTGCAGTGACTAGCGCCATCTATGCGATTACTTCGTAAACCGAAAACAACGCACCCTTTCGAAACTTATCAGTTTACCCAGGCTCAACAACGAGATGGCGCACTAAAGCAATCAATTCATGATCTCAGTAGGAGTATCTTTTTGTATTTTTTCTCCCAATTTTTTATTTTTACGGTTTTCCCGTGAATATCAATTATATTTTTTATAAACTCACTGAAACATGAATACACAGAAAAAAACCAATCTATGTCCAATCGTGGTGTAGGGGAAAAGCACACGACACGGAGTGTCGAGGATCCGGGTTCGATTCCCGGGGTTGGCATTTTTCTGGTTTTTTTCTGTGTATTCATGTTTCAGTGAGTTTATAAAAAATATAATTGATATTCACGGGAAAACCGTAAAAATAAAAAATTGGGAGAAAAAATACAAAAAGATACTCCTACTGAGATCACTAAAACCTTGTTTTGGCTCACGCAATGCAGGGATGCTCTATGGCCGTCACCGCGAAGGAAAAAATACTTACTTCAACTTGTGTGTCACCCTCGTGTCTATATACATATATCATACCGCTTGCATTATAAGGATTAAGTTAAATATCCAATCGCCGCGCCGCTCCTCTCCGCTACCATCCGCATGACGCCTCAAGCCGGAGCTGCAGTCCAAAGGTGAGTGTCTCTGCATTGTGACAAATTCCCTTTAGGACTTAAGCGAGTGCCCGGCCAAGATATCCCTTCATCCCGGAATTGGCTATTTACACGCCATATCAATCTGCATACTACCAATAATCACCTATGGCTGTCATACTTGGGCACTAACAAAGGCACATGAAAAGAAATTGGAAATTGGCCAAAGAGCTATGGAGAGAAGCATGATAGGCAAGAGAAGAATAGATAAAATACGAAACGAGGAATTGCGAAAAAAAATTAAAGTAACTGATGTAGCCCGCAAAATAAAACATATGAAATGGAAGTGGACCGGTCAAATCATGCGAGGCCCAGACAAATGGAGCAAAACTATAACAGCCTGGTTCCCAAGAGACGTAAAGGAAGAAAGGAAGGCAATTTCGACGCTGGGAGGACGAAATTGCTAGAGTAGCTGGCAGAACATGGACAAGAGTGGCTGCATGTGAGAGAGAATGGAGACTGGGGGAGGCCTTCGCCAACGGGCACACAGATGCCGAAGTTTAAAATGTTTACCGCGGAAATATTATTATTTGTATATATTATCTGTATCTGAATTGTAAGGCTTAATAAATCAAAAAAATCACAAACAGAAACAGTGAAAGGGCTATAAGTAATTACGATAATCCGACCAAAGTATAGCAAACACTATTTGCTAGTCAGCTGCTGAGAGTCTTTAACAGCCTTAAGAAGTAGAATGATATAATAGGACATCTAAAACTGAGCGAGCATTTGAACTAATGAAACCTCGGAGCCAATACAAAGAGTGTTGCAATTAGTTTTTTTTTATATATATATTTATGGCTATGCCAATTAGATTTTTCTATGAAACTAAGCGTGATATTTTGCGGGGTGAGGGGGTGTTAGATCACGCCCACTTCCTTATTTTCCATCTACCGGACAATAGCGGAACTACTCGCTTCATTCTGTGCCGATGTTACTACGTAGTTTAACCACCGCACACTAGATGTCATTAAATGTAGGCCTGTTTAAAAAATGATTATGAAAACAGCAAAAATAATATTTTGGCGACTAAAAAGTCTTTAGGATTGTAAGCAGAAGCAATTTCAATGCGTTTGATTTTTAAAATATATTAATACTGAGCTCTACGAGGGGCGGCTGAAAAGTAATCTACCTAGCAATGAAACAAAAGACTGTCGTGGCTAATTTTTTTTTATTTTTCTATATAGTCCCCTGCTAGTAAAATGCACTTATGAAATTTTTCAAATATTGAATTTAAACCATTAAAAAAAAAATCTTTCGGTTTGTCGTCAAAAAAGTCCGTAACCGCAGCCTTCATTTCGTCATCGGTCATAAACCTTCGTCCCCTAAGGTCTTTCTTGAGAAGTCTAAACAGAAAATAGTCACAGGGGGCTAAATCTGGACTATAAGGGGGGTGGTCAATGGTTTCGAAGCCATTGTCTTTAATTGCTAGCTTCGTTGTGCGGGCGGTATGCACTGGTGCGTTATCGTGCAAAATCAGAATTCCTTTGCTTAGTTTACCTCGCCGTTTTTCTTTTATTGTCTCTCTTAGTTGATATAGTAAGTTTGAGTAATAATCAGCATTCATTGTAGTTTTCTTCGGTAAATAATCTATGAGCAAAATCCCTTCTGTGTCCCAAAAGATTGTAGCCATAAGTTTACCTGCCGATGGACAGACCTTGAATTTCCGAGGCGGTTTCTCATCCTTAAATTTCCACTGTAACGACTCTTGCTTACTTTCCGGGTCCCATTGTCGAATCCAAGTCTCATCACATGTTACAATTCTAGAAATTATTTGAGAGAGAGAGAGAGAGAGAGAGAAAAACATTTATTCACATACATTCGACACATACAGAAAGATGAAACAGTACATTTATAGGAATAGAATACAATGGAACACATAGCTATATTATTTAACAATACAATTATGTTTGCACCGAACGATGTGAAATGGGCCCCACTCAGCATAATGTTGCGGCAAGCCGCAACGCTGTTTTTCTGCAGGGCCCATTTTAACCTAAAACTAGACACAAAGTGCACACACAAACATACACAAACACAAACTCAAACAAACTCAAACCGTGACGACACGAACGCCAGCGGGAAACAGTTTAGTTACAAAAAATAACAAATACAGGAATATTTCTTCCTCTTTCCCTCGACTCATGTCCAAAAACTTCGCAATATTTGACACGCCTCTCCATGTCAAATGCAGTCAACATTCTGGGGACCCAACGTGCACTAACCTTGGACATGTTCAAATGCTCATGAATTATTTCATTGACTCGCTCTTTACTGACGCCCACATCTCTAGCTATCTCCCACTGCTTCACTCGTCGGTCCTCTAATATAATTTTTTTCACCCTGGCTACATTTTCATCGGTGACGGCCGAAACTGGTCTTCGCTACGAGGATCATCTTCCAGGCTCTCACGACCTACCTTAAACTGCTTTGACCAAAACTTTATAACAAATTCGGAAGAACACGAACTGCCAAACACACGTAACATACGCTGTCTGATCTCCGAAGGCGTATTCCCTTCTTTATTCAAAAACTTAATCACCGCACGCTGCTCGATTTTATCCATTTTCACTTTTTCTACCGACATGTTTGAAACAATTGTAGGAGACAAATAAACGTGATGTAATAAAGAAATGAATGTAATACATTTTGAAAATAGAATAACAAACGAATATAAATCCATACCAGCCAGCATTATTTTTGTATATATTTCTGACCAAGGAGATTACTTATCAGCCGCCACTCGTACGTACCCATATATTTTTATTTTCCAAGACACAGTGTCGCCACCTATTGTCAAGTAGAATTATATTTTCAGACGCCGACACGCAATGAGATTTATCTAGAACTATTCAAATAAATTAAGCAAGAAATGACTTACAGATTAAATGTGATGCCATCCGTAGCATCAGAACGTCTATCCGAGTAGTTTTTACATGATAAAACACAACACTTCATCCTTTTCTTCTTAGTAACATGAAAATAACACGAAAATGCTACCGGTGACGAAGCTGTGCACAGGACGAGCGATGACAGTACACTGACTAAGGCCACGCCCACTGTGATGACGTCAGGACCTATTTGAGAATCACAGTGCACAGTTGCTTGGACCATCTCCTCTTTGTATGTATGTATGTATATCTCTTTATTGCACATAAAACAAAAAAATACAGATAACAGAACAAAAGCAAATGTACAAAGGCGAACTTATCCCTTAAAGGGATCTCTACCAGTTAACCTTTGGGCGATTGACAGGACATCAGAAAAAAGAGTAGACACAAATAAAAGTAAGAGGATCCGGAACCGGAAATTAACCTAATTACCTAACTAAAGCATTTAAAATACACATACATAGAAATACAGATACACTCTAGAACATACCAATAACATAACGATAAATAAATACATATCAAGAAGTATACACTACATATAATACATATATACACGAACTAGAGAACACACAATATCCAATTAAGAGGAACCGTCAAGCCGGTACTTCCTCAAGCGATTCTGCAGGGCATTTTGTATTTGCTCTGTGAATGAAATGAACGACTTGTACATTTTAACTGACTTCAAAAAAGGAGGAGGTTCTACGTTCCACTGTATATATTGTTTTTTATGTATGTACATCGATTACTCCGTCAATTGTAGACCGATTTTCAAAAGGATTTATTTTTATTTTTCAATCATTGGTAACACTGTTTTATGTTATGTATATGACATGAGATAAAATTTAAACTTTTATTGTTTCTTCAAAGCAAGATAAAATATGTCGTGACAATATATTTTGTCCTAGACATGTGTTTGTCTACATTTTAGCGTGCTGGCGGGCAGGGGGCACCCCATGAATGTTTAAAAAATCCGACCTTTTTTTTATCAGCTTGTGGCAACACTGGCTTGTTGAATCAACTGTCAAACGTTGCACAAAGATCTAAGTATAATGATGAAAGGCTGCATCACTAAATACCGGTATTATCAGTAATTAATCATTATCATAATAATTAATGATGATGATGTTTTGGGACTTCCATGCATCACGGTCCTGTGCTGTGGCTTCAAGGTCCCGCCAGTGGTACTGGACTTAATAATAATAAATATCTTGGGACAATTTGACACCAATTGACCTAGTCCCAAACTAGGCAAAGCCTGTACTATGGGTACTAGACAACGGATAAACATACTTATATAGATAAATACATACTTATATACATATTAAACATCCAAGACCCGAGAACAAACATTCGTATTCGTCATACAAACATCTGCCCCGACCGGGATTCGAACTCGGGACCTCAAGCTTCGTAGTCAGGGTCGCTAACCACTAGGCCATTCGGTCGTCTTGGGAGGTCTTTCTCAACCGCCCGTCTCCAGGGCCCCGTTTCTCGAAGCTTATTGACTAATAATATTAGTGTTTCTTGTCTCGTAAATTACATGACATAACCCAAGCAACTTCGAAAAGTTGAAAACCCCCCGACATTGTCATTTCAAAGTTCAATATTTCAAAAACGGGTGAACCGATTTCAATGAAACTTAGCTAATCAAGCACCATCTCGATTAAACTAGCTTTCGATTAAAAAAAACACACATGGAAATCGGTAAGTCCGTTTGGGAGCTATGATGCCACAGACAGATACGCAGACACACAGACTACACATGTCAAACTTATAACACCCCACTTTTTAATCCCCGACGAAAAAGAGGGGTGTTGTATCTGCTGTGGCATTGTAGCTCCCAAACGGATGGACCGATTTCGATGCGGTTTTTTCTAATCGAAAGCTAGTTTAATCGAGATGGTTCTTAGCTAAGTTTCTTTAAAATCGGTTCACCCGTTTTTGAAATATTGAACTTTGAAATGACAATGTCGGGGGTTTTTCAACTTTTCTAAGTTGGTTAGGTTATTCGTCGTATTATTAGTGTAATAAGCTTCGAGAAACTGGGCCCAGGTGGTTCGGGGTCGCCCTGGCCTATTATGAGTCATTAGTTACCGCAAATTACTTGAATTACGCCCCACATGGAGCACAGCTCTCACTTATGGGCGGGTGCACTAAGCCCCTATTTCACCAACTCTACGATTTTCAGTTTTCAATGACACTTCTGTGTCAACTGCTGACTTGAAAAGCTTTTGTTTTAGCGCGCTTCGTATTGTAAAAGAAATGTAGTTTGAATTGTCGTATAAAACTGACAATTTTAAAGATGGTGAAATAGGAGCCAGGATACCAGCTGAGTCCACTTGGCTGCAGAAACGCGCAGTTAAGATTGTCGACGATCCCAAACTACCGGACGGTTTAGAGCCGTCGAGTTTCAGTGCCCTTAGTGTAATCGAAAAGCACAAAATACGTCTCGATCGCGTTTGCGTTAGTGTCAAATAGTATGAGAATTGTTAAACGCGAACGCGATCGAGACGTACCTATTTCTTGGCCTGGTCGGCGATTACACTAGGAGGAGAGACTACCTCTCTTTGCGTATTCTACCGCCTTTACAAAGGGCTGTGTTCTGAACTCTAATATGATGCCTGCAGCAACCTAAGCTTCTACCACCGCATGGCTGCCGTCGGCAGTAAGTTCATCCTCACACGTTGAAATGGAACCACAACTGTCACGTTTACGGAGGCCCGAGTACGAATATTAGATTCCTGCGTAACGTTATCGTTTCGAAATCGAGAAATTGCATATTAAATTTGAGCGTGCTTGCGCTGTTCCAAACGTCATACAAATTTCTCGATAACGTTACTACTTGATTACGTTACGCAGGATTCGAATATTCGTGCTTGGACTTCTGTCCGGTTTAAAAGGTGTTTTCTCCCAAGAACATTTAGGTACTTAGATTGTAGAATAAACTTCCTGTCGAGGTTTTCCCAGTGAGTTAATGTGGCGTTCTAAAACGTTTATGGAGGGTCGGCAACGCACGAGTGATACTTTTGGTGTTGCAAGGGTTATTAACATCATGTGACCCGCATGCTTGTCACTGACGCGGTATAAAAAAACCGGCCAATTGCGAGTCGGCCTCGCGCACGAGGGTTCCGTAGAAAGATTTTAACGCTTTTCCCCAGTGTTAGCAGAGCTCTACTCTTAAGCAAAATATACGCAATGTGGGGTCAACTTATATTGGACTGCGAAATCTACAGACAGACATAAAAATTTAAGATTTTGAGACTTTTCGGAGTGGTTGTGCTATAAGAGCTACCTTCATACCAAATTTCAAGTTTCTAGGACAACTGGAAGTACCCTTTAGGTTTTCTCAGTACGGCGATTTGTATGGAAACCACCTTTTTAAGGACTTTTTTTTTTGATTGCGTTCACTTGGAAGGTTGATTTTTTCACAGCTTCAAGGCTTGAGTATTTGATATTAATTTCAGCATGCTACCTCCACGCGTTCAAGAGAAAAAGGGTCTTGACAGACAGACGGACGGACAACAAAGTGATCCTATAAGGGTTCCGTTTTTTCCTTTTGAGGTACGGAACCCTAAAAAATATGCCAGAGTTCTCACTTCGTAGTTTAGGTGCCTATCTACGTTTAGCTGGTGCGCTTCGGTCAGGAGTGTGGCAGTAGCAGGCGCGGATCCAGGATTTGGTATTTGGTTTAGGGTAGGTGAGGAGTATCTTGGATAACTGGAAATCGTACAGAAACGTAAGGAGTAAAACCACAGCTTTCTGGTATAGCGAATACCTAATGCGAGATTGACGTGACACACGGACCAACCACCCACTGGACACCGCATCTTTTATAAATTACTTGGAAAGTCATTACGAAAAAAGCCGCGGTGAGCGGGCCGGGGGGATGAGTCGTGATTGGTTCACAGCTTGACATCTCTCTTGTTATCTCGTCGAAAGTGAGCCGCGATTCGAGGCTAGACAGATTTATAGGTTCACGTTCATGTGCCGTGCGTTTTGGAACCCCCGGGTTTGAGCCGTACAGACGGCAAAAGGCCGGACGGTCTAATTACGCTGATTCCATGGCGTAGGGGCCGTGGCCTCGTGTGGGATGCGACTTGTGTCAGCACGTTTGCTGCGTCCCACTTGGGTCAGACCGTGACGCCGAATGCCGCGAAGTTGAAGCACACTAAATACTCCGCTCTGGAATTGGCGTATGATTTTGTCGCGGTCGAGACGGCTGGGTCCTGCCTGGGGCACTGAGGCTCGCGAGTTGTTCAGGGAGCTAGGCCGTCGATTGCGAGACAGCGGCTGTGACCCTCGCTCTGGGTGGTATTTGGTGCAACAGGTCTCCATTGCCATTCAGCGGGGTAATGCTGCTGGTATTATGGGGACCTTTGAGCCGGGTACGATGCGGTGTGGGGGGTTTTAGGTTAGGGTTTTTTGACGAAGCATGTTTGTAGTGATGATGATGTTTTGTAATTTAGGTTAAGCTAGTTGACGAGGCCTGTTGCTGATGTATTTCAATGCAAATGCCCGTTACTTGACATTGTACCTAATATTAATGATGTAGTTTTATATGGACCTAATAAAATTAATAAATGAATGACGATTTATAGGTGGTGCAAATGAGCATATGCATTTCGGAAACGTGGGCCCTGACGTTTGGTGTCCAGAGGGTGGTTGGTCCGTGACGTGACACAACAAAAATATTCCTACCCACTTACCTATTCACTATTTGCTTAATACCTACATTATAGTAGGGAGGGGAAATCTTAGCTCATTTCACCTGCTGCCTGCCGTCCTAACACGGTAAGGTTTATCTACCCATTTTATCTAGCAACGATTTTTTGTCGCTGTGGCTAGCACGGTAAAGGGCCCCATATACTTACGGCGCGATCAGTCAGAGCGTCTAGTGTAAACAACGACGAAAAAACGTCACGGTCGCTTTCGCGTTTACGTCTGAATTACTATGGGCACATTAGCAGCGCCCCTAGTGGCACGTGTCAACCAACTCATACTACTTGACAGTTGACACCCGTAACGCAAATGAGATCGAGACTAATTTTTTGGCCGTCGATTTCGTAACGCTCACTGTGCCTCTAGTGTAATCGACATCCAAAAAATTCCTAGGTCTCAAACGCGTTATGCCATTTTCGGTCGTTGGTTACGCTAGGCCCTCTGAGCCTTTAGTGTATTCTTTGATACAAGAAAACGTCTCGCTCGAGTTCGCGTTAACGTCTGTCTGAATTACTGTGGACAAATTTTCAGCGCCTCTAGCGGCATGTATCGACAGCAAATTATTCTCATAGTATTTGACACTACGAAAACGCGTTCGAGACGTACTTATTTATTGGTCGTTGATTACACTAGACGCTCGGGACCTCCTGTAATTTTCAACTTTAAGTATTTGTTATTTACTAGTTGCTGTTACAGCTGCCATAATAATACATATTCTGTGAAAATGTCAAATGCTTACGATTCAAAAGATCTTAGAGAGACAAAGAGTCTGATAGTGTTCATTATTCATTTATTGATTGCTTTGTGTGTACAAAAGGTCTTAGTTGTAATATGTATATGTTTTATCACAACCCTGAGAGGGCACCGCAATACACTACAATATTTAAGATTCCTTATCATCTAACTAAGATTTAACTAATTAAGGGCAATGATCCAATACTTACCTATTATTATTAATTGGTGTCAAATTGTCCCATGATATTTATTTATTTATTAAGATTCTTTTTAAAGCCTAGTTTTACATAAATTCAAATTCAACGTAGGGTAGTAGGTAATAGGGTCCCGTAGGCACCCTTTAGTTGCGGAACCCTAAACACAAACCACATGAAATCCAGTCTGTCCATTGCCACAGACATGTATAACATGTACTTATAGTGTAAAACATTTAACAAACTTCATTCTCCAGCGGCTACAGAATAAATAACTAAACCCTCAGATATACACAAAACCTCATAACTTACGGTACGATGTTATTAAAATTTGGTCATATCCTTCGCGTTCAATTACACCGTTGGCCAGAACTCGTCTCGAAACCAAAAAGCGACTTATCTTCCAAATTCCTTTGCACATACGCCTTTTCGGAACGGAAGCCAACATGGCGTCACTTGTCTGTAATGGCCGCCTTTCCCGCCTTTTTCGCTGTCAAAGACTTTTCGCGGGCAAAATTCCGTTTCGTTTCTGCATCGGCAAGATTTTTGGATAATAATTTTAATATTTTTAGCTGGTCGAGTCCTTTGTGTTGGAAGGCTGCGTTTAGTTGCTTTGTTTTTTATGGTCGGGGTTCACATAATGTGGTAACAGTCTGAAAGTTACGCATAATTATGTTCTCTCCGACTTTGTGTGCGATATTTTTTAGGGTCCAGTAGCCAAAATACCGGGAGAGGAGTCCACCATTTGTCTGTGCGTCTGCCTGTCCTACCTGAAAACGATCTCTACACTTTTAAACCTCCGACGGAAAAGAGGGGTGTTATAATTTTGACCTGTGTCTGTGTATCTGTCTGTGGGCATCATAGCTCCCAAACGGATGGACCGATTTCGATGCGGTTTTTTTAATCGAAAGCTAGTTTAATCGAGGTGGTTCGTAGCTTAGCTAAGTTTAATTAAAATCTGTTCTCCCGTTTTTGAAATTACAATGTCGGGGGTTTTTCATCTTATCTAAGTTGGTGATGCCACAGACAGATACACAAATAGCTACACAGATACACAGTCAAACTTATAACACCCCTCTTTTTCGTCGTTGGGGGTTAAAAAAACAAAACAGGGGAATCTGATTCCATAGTGTCCAATACTCAGGAGAGATGTGTACATGCATGTGTGTGTACAGAGCATAGACAAAGGAGATGTTGATGCGCGCTTTCCCCTTTGCCAAAAAATTTATGACTGATCTTTTTGGTCCGGGTTTGTCGATGGCGTGACGTGTGTTTGTTGTTCCTATAATAAATAATAAATAAATATCATGGGACAATTTGACACCGATTGACCTAGTCCCAAACTAGGCAAAGCCTGTACTATGGGTACCAGACAACGGATAAACATTATAATAATAATATATATATATAATAAAAAATATTATAATAATATATACATACATGTATTTTCCAATGTTATACATATATATGTAGGTATATAGTGAGTTTGCTTTGTGGTTATGTATTGTGAGAGCTATATTTCGACGGTACTCTGACTCAACCTCGTATAGGTTATACTTCGACGTAATTGGAATACCTAACCACTTTAGATTCGCGGCCTAGAGTGGTTATTCTTATCAAAGTTTATATAAGAGGTTGAGTCAGAGCAAACCGTCGATTCGTAATTTGCTTTTAGAAAAAAAATGCTTTGTGCCAAGTTTCTTGCAGCGCATTCTTTTTGGCAATCATGGTCTTTCCGAAATCGCTGGTGGACTCAAAAAAATGACATGTAAGGACATGTGGAGAATTTGCTGTTATAAAATTTTGTTTTTTTTTTGTATTTTTGACATTTGTGCGCGTTTTGTTTTAGTGTGAGTTTTAAGGAACGTAACAAATTTTAACACGAGCGTAGATGTGCTGTCTTCGTCCCCTTCTGTATGCGACAGAAAAAAAGTAGGAAGTACTTAAGCTAAACACCTAAAGGCTTCCCCTGTATGTCTCTTTTAAAAGTAAACGAGACCATAGTCTTTGAAATTTGTCCAATTTTTTTTTATAGTTTTTGTTTTTAACCCCCGACGAAAAAGAGGGGTGTTATAAGTTTGACCTGTGTAACTGTTGTCTGTGGCGTCATAGCTCCCAAACGCATAGACCGATTTCAATGCGGATTTTAATCAAAAGCTAGTTAAATCGAGATAAATAAAAATAAATAAATAAATATCATGGGACAAATTGACACCAATTGACCTAGTCCCAAACTAGGCAAAGCCTGTACTATGGGTACTAGACAACGGATAAACATACTTATATAGATAAATACATACTTATATACATAATAATATTAAACATCCAAGACCCGAGAACAAACATTCGTATTCATCATACAAACATCTGCCCCGACCGGGATTCGAACCCGGGACCTCAAGCTTCATAGTCAGGGTTGCTAACCACTAGGCCATCCGGTCGTTATGATGGTTCTTAGCTAAGTTTCATTAAAATCGGTTCACTCGTTTTTGAAATATTGAACTTTAAATGACAATGTCGGGGGTTTTTCAACTTTCCTAAGTTGGTTATTTATAATTCTTATTAAATTCGTCTCTGCCAGTCGGCACGTGGAAAGCGACGCAACGAACTGGCACCTCCAAGGGAGCAACGTCAGCGCCCCGATCCAATTCCAAATTTGAATTCAAAGGTTCCGGTTGCAGCTAGGGTTGCCAGTTTTTTGAACAAAATAATAGTGATGGGTGAATTGGGATTGAGAATAATTTAAGCTATCGTTAAGAAAATATTCTGAACACAATTTTTTTTTCTCACTGTATGCAAGGCCGGATCCCCAGAATTTTACTACCAGATATTGTCACTGGACTTACAGAAAACTTATCTATGCATGTTCAAGTTACGTTAGACATATTCAACACGGGATATTGACTGCGATTAAACCTAATTGTTTTTAATTGTTATTAGCTGTGACTAGTTGAAGAAGCCCTGACATTGCCATTTCAAAGTTCAATATTTTAAGAACGGGTGAACCGGTTTTATTAAAACTTAGCTAAGAACCGTCTCGATTAAACTAGCTTTTGATTGAAAAAAAAAACGCATCGAAATCGGTCCATCCATTTGGGAGTTAGATGCCACAGACAGTTACACAGATATGCAGGTCAAACTTATAACTTTTCATCGGGGGTTAAAAACCGTTTTTCAATTAAAAGACATGGTAAGATTGTTACCTTCTTTTTAATGCTAAAATCAACTAAGTGTTTTATTATAAATTATACATTATACATGATAAAATGCCATAAAAAAAACATTATCTTAACACAGCATTGAAAACAGTATAAAAAAAAAACTAAGTGTAGTTTGGTAACCCTACTGACATCGCAGCGGGTGAAATACTCTCGCCTTTTCCTATTCGGCCAGCACGAAAAGGGCATGTTTCCGTTGTTTTTTGGCGACCGTTCCGATGTAGAAAAAGTAAACACGTTCTACAGATACACTCACTATAGCTCACTATGGTATTCACTAAAGCTGTCGCGATTTGATTGAACGAAACTAATAACCAACTTAGAAAAGTTGAAAAACCCCCGGCATTGTCATTTCAAAGTTCAATGTTTCAAAAACCTGTGAACCGATTTTAATGAAACATAGCTAAGAACCATATCGATTACACTAGCTTTCGATTTAAAAAAACGCATCTTAATCGGTCCATCCGTTTGGGAGCTATGATGCCATACACAGATACACAGACAGGTCAAACTTATAACACCCCTCTTTTTCGTTGGGGGTTAAAAAGAAAAAAGAGATTTCAAGGAAAGCTGAAAAATCTATTAAACTAACTTTCGATTGAAAATACTGCTTCCAAATTGGTCCATCCGTTTAGGAGTTGCGATGCTACAGACAAACACACATACGGGATACATACATACGACAAACTTATAACAAGTTTGACCTGTGCATGTATCTGTGGCATAGAAGCTCCTGGTTTTTTTTATCGAAAGCTAGTTTAATCCAGATGGTCCTTAGCTAAGTTTCATTATCATTAAAATCGGTTCAGCAGTTTTTTAGATAATTGAACATTGAAATGAAAATGACGATGGTTATTTGAACTTTTTTAATTTAATTACTTAGGTTGCTTAGGTTTAAAAAAGCGCAAAAGCAAAAACCCGCTCACATTCAGTCGGATAACGTGTTTCAATCTCTTTCCAAAATTAAAGTTCCAGTGTTGCCAGCAGTCAAAATCTTGAGGCGGGCGAGTCAATATTTGAGCAGATGTGCCTGGGAGGCGAAAATGTTATTTTTATGCGCCCTACATGGAAACGCGAGGGATGGGGTCGTGTCGATAGAATATATTTTAAGGGGATGCAAGACATACCAGAGCCGTGAAGCCGTGGAGCCGTAAAGCCGTAATAGCCTAGTGGTTTGACCTGTCGCCTCTGAAGCAGAGGGTCGAGGGTTCAAACCCCGGCTCGCACCTCGGAATTAATGTGCGAAATTACATTTGTAATTTATCATGAGCTTTTCGGTGAAGGAAAACATCGTGAGGAAACCTGCACACTCCTGCGAAGCAATTCAATGGTGTGTGTGAAATTCCCAATCCGCACTGGGCCCGCGTGGGAACTATAGCCCGAGCCCTCTCATTCCGAGAGGAGGCCTGTGCCCAGCAGTGGGACGTAAATAGGCTGATGATGATGATGAAGACATACTAGAGAGGCTCTCCCGACGAATAACCCCAGATTGTCCCTCAAGCTTCGCGGGTTGGAGAGACCGCAGCTCGGACTCGCAATCGGAGCACTGACTGGACACGGCCTACTCAACAAGCACTTACACACACTGGGTGTCACAGACAGTCCACTCTGCAGAGCCTGGCCCTAAACTAAGAAGTGCAAAATTAGAACTTCGTGTCGTGCCGTCCCGCTCACGCTAACATGATTTAATACGAGAGCGAGCGGGACGATACGATACGAACTTCGAATTTCTTAGTCGTCCCTCTGCATGAGGCGGACGAGACAGTCGCCCACGTTCTACTGGAATGCTCTGGAGTGGTGGACTACAGGGCATTGCACCTCGGGTCACCGGGGTTGGTTCAGGAGGTCGCCAGCAACGTGAAGACTCTGCTTTACTTCCTCCAGGAACTGGGCTAGGCGCAAATAGGCGCAAACTAGTCGTCGAGTTTCGGAAAATAGCCCGTGCTATTACAAAGGGATGTATGAATAGGTTACTGTATTACCAAAGAATACTATATATTGACGTCTTATCTCGATGGTTTGAGTTTATGGGTTCCACACCTCAAAAGGAAAAACGGAACCCTTATAGGTTCACTTTGTGGTCTGAGGGACTACTACAAAATTCGAAAATCGAAGTTCGTATCGTATCGTCCCGCTCACTCTCGTATTTAATAATATTAGTGTGAGCGGGACGGCACGACACGAAGTTCGAATTTTGCACTTCGTAGTATAGGGGCTGTCAATACCCTTTTTCTCTGGAACACATGGAGGTAGCATGCTGAAATTCAGATCAAATATTCAACTGCAGTTCCTTGAAGCTGTGAAAAAATCAAACTTCTAAGTCAACTCCATCAAAAGATCCAATCATTAAAAATGTTGTTTCCATACAAAGTGCCGTACCGTGAAAACCTAAAGGGTATTGTTTCCTGTTGTTCGAGAAACTTGAAATTTGGTATGAAAAATCTTGCCGAAAAACGTGTGGTAATGACCGTTAATTCTAATGTTTTAATAAACGCGGAATATAATTTTAAACATACAATGACAATGCACAGAATATGCAATGCAGTAACAAAACGCAATCCCCGACCATCGATATCGGCGCGTCATGCTTCCCCAACCCTGGCAACCCTTCCCCCGAATTTGTATCTTAATGCCGCGCTTCTCTATTATTTAACGAATATTAACATAAATTCGCCGACCAGATGCTTTCAGTATTTGCTTGCTTTTATTTTTGTGAAATAAGATAGCTTTTGCCTTTTGGCTGAATGAGAACGGATTTTGGTTGTTTTTTTTTAGATTGGTGTTGTCTTTGGGACGCGTAGGTAATATGTATGTATAGCATATAGCATTGTATAGACCGTCCAAAAAGTAAAAAAATAAAATAAAAAAGGAATAAAATTTCTCATGCCTACTTTTTTCCCCATAAAGACGGTGTTATAAGTTTGACATGTGTGTATATTTCTGTGGCATCATAGCTCCCAAACGGATGGACCGATTTCAATGCGGTTTTTTTAATCGAACGCTAGTTTAATCGTGATGGTTCTTAGCTAAATTTCATTGTAATCGGTGCACCCGTTTTTAAAATATTGAACTTTGAAATGACAATGTCGGGGGTTTTTCAACTTTTTTAAGCTGGATAGGTCTTAGGTTATTAATTTTAAGTTGGTTAGGTTATTTACGTTACGTCCCAATGCTGGGCAGAACGAGAGAGATGAGAGGGTTTGGGCTGTAGTTCCCACGCGGGCCCAGTGCTGATTAGAAACTTCACACAAACCGTGGAGTTGTTTCGCAATAGTGTGCAGGTTTTTGAGACGTTGAACTTTGAAATGAAAATGTCGCTAGTTTTTTAACTTTTCTAAGTTGGTTAGGTTATAATTCCTAATGAGCTTCCGTCTAAACAAAAAACTGTCATTATGAAACATGAAAACCAAACTTTTATTGCTGGCGTGTTTTTCTCTAAAGTTATTTGCGGACCGAATAGCCTAGTGGTTAGAGACCCTGACTATGAAGCGTGAGGTCCCGGGTTCGAATCCCGGTCGGGGCATATGTTTGTATGATGAACACGAATGGTTGTTCTCGGGTCTTGGATGTCTAATATGTATATACGACGGATAAACACACTTACATAGATAAATACATTTAAGTATGTATTTACCTATATAAGTATGTTTATCCGTTGTCTAGTAGCCATAGTACAGACAGGCTTTGTCTAGTTTGGGACTAGGTCAATTGGTGTCAATTGTCCCATGATATTTATTCTTGGCTGTTTCACCCATGAAGGGTCAAAGCGGTTTTTCTTTTAAAACCGAAAAGTGGCGATGCATAAATAATAACGCTAGCAATCAAAGCATTTATTTTTATTCGTTCGACTGGGGAAAGCCAAAGGTGTAACACCATGCAGCCACATCTGATTAAAAAATCTGTGCGGGCCTCAGTCCAGTTACTCTAACAAGGTGTGAATCTGTTGCAACGAACGAACAAACATAGAACTAGTTTTTAACGTGTAAAGCGTTAATTGGGGATGTTTCCGTAAATTAATATCTGGGAGGTTGGTACAAGTGCATAGATGTGTTTTGCTTTTTTTTATCGTAAGTAGGATAGTTTAACACACTTAAACTCGTCCGCTATAATTATGCTTTCAATCGCTTTTGACGTTTGACGAAAGAGAGATTTTTTTGTTATACGACGAGGAAGGCAAACGAGCAAGTGGGTCACCTGATGGTAAGTGATCACCACTGCCCATAGACACAGGATTAGCGAGTTAGATGGTGGTAGCGATCCGGACGGACCTTGCACAAGGTATTACCACCCGCTTGGTCAATAACAAAGTTTTTTTTTAAATCGCTTCTTTCTCTCCTTTTGCACCGCTTGCCCACACACCATCAACATTACACCTACTTAGCAGCATTCAGTTAACGTGATAATTTTTGTAACAACAGTTAGTACGTCCTGTTTTAACTACTGGTTAAACTGTTATCGGAACTATGGTTAAAATTGATTTTGAACTCACGCTCTTGTTAACCGCATTTACGAAGCGGAATTTCTAATGTGGACCCCGTAATTTCATATAGTTTCCGCAATTTCATAAACTTAGTTCCCGCAATTTCATAAACTTAGTTCCCGCAATTTCATACAGTTTCCGCAATATCGCATATTTAGTTCCCGGAATTTCATACAGTTTCCGCAATTTCATAAACTTAGTTCTCGCAATTTCATATACCTAGTTTCTCAATATCATATACTTACCTCCCGCAATTTCATGAAGTTTCCTCAATAACGTAATTATAGATTCCGCAATTTCACGTACTTAGTTCCCGTATTTCATAAATTTCCCGCAATTTCAGAGGCAAAATCTTTCGATGCCTATATTAATTTTCGGGCTTAAAAAAATAATTAAGTGGCAATTTTAATTCTTCAAGTCCTGCAAATACTTGCTTAGTATTTTGAATGTGACTGTATATGAAAAAAAATTCGACTAGACGTTACGTATGAAGTTAGGCAATAAAACATGTTCGCAACGTCATATCCTGCGTGCCAAATAAGGGGATTAGCATGAACTAAACATAAAATAGCATAAAGGTCGAATTACATGTTTGTTTGCGGGTGCTAGGACCTTGTGCGAGGTCCGTCCGGATCGCTACCGCCATCTTACTCGCTAATCCTTCTTTGCTTGCACTGTTGTGTTCCGGTGTGGAGAGTAAGACAGCCGGTGTAATTACGGGCACAAGAGGCATTTCATCTTAGCTTTCTAGGTTGGCAACGCATCTGCAAACACGGGGTTGCGGGTGTCTATGGGCAGTCGTGATCGCTTACCTACCACCAGGCCCCTATTTAACCAACTTTACAATTGTCGTTTGGTCATGACAATGTCATGACATTTCATGGCCAGTACGAAGCGCGCTAAAACAAAAGCTCTTCAAGTCACCAGTTGACACCGAATTGTCATTGAAAACTGACATTTGTAAAGTTGGTGAAAGAGGGGCCAGGTGACCAGGCTCGTTTGCTTTCCTCGTCGTATAAAAAAAAATGTTTGACCCAAAAAATTTACATCATTTAATTTTAAACTTTTTTTTTACAAAAAGTTATCAGCCGTTGACTGGATTACTTACTATGGGCACATTAGCAGTGCCACTAGTGGCACTATTGGCAACAAACAATAGTTAAACATTTATTAATCTATATATATAAAAATGAATCCCTATTTCCCTTGGTCACGGCATCACGCCTGAACGGCTGGACCGATTTCGCTAATTCTTTTTTTGTTCTGTTCGTTATTATCAGGAGAAGGTTCTTATGAAAGAAAAAATTAAGGAAATTGCGCGGAAAATTAGAAAATTTATTAACTTAATAAAATCAAAAATCTGCTCATTTATGGCGTCTAAGGCGGAACAAAGTTCGCCGGGTCAGCTAGTACATTATAAAACTACATCATTAATATTACGTACAATGTCAAGTAACGGGCATTTACATTGAAATACATCAGCAACAGGCCTCGTCAACTAGCTTAACCTAAATTACAAAACATCATCAGCAACATGCTTCGTCAAAAAACCCTAACCTAAAACCCCCACCGCATCGTACCCGGCTCAAAGGTCCCCATAATACCAGCAGCATTACCCAAACAAATCTCACACTATTTCTCACTTTAACGCAAACGCAATCGAGACGTATTTTTCACTTTAACGCAAACGCAATCGAGACGTATTTTTGGCCGTTGATACACTCTAGTGTGACAAGACAAAGACACTCTAGTGACCATTACGTGCCGATAGAAAATGCCGATGCAGCTATAAGTTCAAGTTTTTAGCGCTCATTAAATCTTCCAAAAGCCACTTCGTCTTAATCACCACTTCTGCCAAATGGTAGAAAGACTGCGACACTCGATCGCTGATTGGCTTAATCCCGACGCAGCACAAGTGCACAACGCCCTCCAATCAGGCGACTTGAAGTAATTGGGCAAAAATAACGATGGTGATTGAATTGTCTTCTTTCCGTAGTTCTTCCCGTTGTGTGTGATTTCTCTTAGAATTTTGGAAGTGAGAGACAGCTGTCTTTATCTTAACTTTGCACTATGTTTTTTTCGGAGCATCTACTGTAATTTTTGTTACAAAAAACCGGACAAGTGCGAGTCGAAATCGCGCTCGTTCCGTACAAAGATTCCCCTGCCTTTCCCCAGTATTTTAAGTTGTCCAGTATTATCGAAGCAATGCTCCTAAGCAAAATGTACGCAGAGTGGGGTCATGTTATATTGGTCACCGACCATAACACATACAGATACCAAACTCTTAATATGCCCCTTTTTGCGTCGAAGGTTAAGAGCTTAGAGCGGGAAAGGAAATGGAGATGTTAACGCGGTGTTTTAGGCATTTGTGTGACAGTTTTAGTGTGAGTTTTTAGGAACGTAACAAATTTTGACATGAGCGCAGATGTGTGCTGTACGTGTGTGTTCCTCGTCCCCATCAAAAAGTGGCAGAAAAATTGTAGTGCATAGATAAGCCAAAGGCGCCTCCCGCCTATCTGCTTTATGGTTAAAAGGAACATACCACAAATATTTTCCGTGTTAAAAAAGCAAAATAAATAATGTTAGCAATAACGAAACGCTTTCCCGCCATCGCCGCGTACTTCATAAGACCACAGATAACGTAACTTTCAATAAATCCCACGTTTTCAGCTCTTGTCTATGGCATGCTCGTGGCTGTACAGGGTTGCCAACTAAAGCGGGAAAGAAGTGTACCTTTTTTCAAGCTTTTTAATAACTTGCAATATTTGCATGTATTATGTACGTAACAAGCACTCACCAACCACCCTCTGGATACTGGAAATTTGACACACTTCCAGTGATCGAATTGACTTGAAATTTGGTCTGGTTATGTAAATTAGATGATGTTAAAAGTAGTCATTTGCTTTGGCTGGTATTTTTAGCGAAAGAAAATTTTTGAGATAGCATTCTGTTTGCCAACCCTTTAAGTCCATAACGGTCCGCGACCGTGTAAGAAGCTACGTCTATGCGACAAATGTACGTTTTCATGCAACACCTTCCCCCACTGCCACTCGAATCAACACGTGCCACACAGACTATCTATCTATCATCACGACCACTACACTATACGCGTTTTAATGATGGGCTCGTAGAGTTCCGAAACCCGTGGTATAAAATATCGGTCCAGTGCCAGCTACCATTCTCTTAATTTGTAACTTTTGTTGTTTTTCCTACCCATTGTACAAGTTATTTATTTTGTTATCCTTAAAAAAAAATACAGATTTTTTTTCTGCAAAAAAAAGTCGACAACCCTAGTTTCCAGCCAGCTTGTCTATGTTATACGTGTATTGTAAATATTCAAAATTCGAGCGCGGATCGAACGCGCACGTTCTGAATTCAAATGGCTAACTTATCTGTTTTGCCGCGGTAGTGTTGCCAGGGTGTCGATAGAATTTGTCTAAGAAGGGTTATTTTGCAAGTGCGGAGAAAGGGTGGGTACTATTTTTTCTTCTATCGTACGTAACGTATTCATCTAGTCACTAGATTCTAGTGAAATAAACCAAATCACTATATAAGCGTAGTTTAGCCTTAGTTAGTTTAGTGTTTCGGACTATTTCGTAGTCCTTCCTCTAGTAGTCACGCAAACAGAGCTGCAGCGCGTAGTGTGCATCTCGCTGCCACCGAGTCGTGCGCTCCCATAGGAAGGACTACGAATTATAGTATATGTATAGTGATCCGTTTTATTTCACTTTGATTAATAAGTATCACGATAGTTTCATGTTGTAAGTAAGTACCTAATCTTTATTTATTTTGAGTCAATGCCTGCCCCATTTCTTAGAGATACATTTCCATAGTTTAACTACGAGAAGCCACTGTTTTAACCCCCTACGAAAAACACGGGTGTTAATATGTTTGACCTGTGTGTCTGCGTATCTGTCTGTGGCATCATATCTCCCAAGCGGATAGACCTATTTCAATGCCGTTTTTTTAATCGAAAGCTAGTTTAATCAAGTTGGTTCTTCACTAAATTTCATCAAAATCGGTTCACCTGTTTTTGAAATATTGAACTTTGAAATGACAATGTCGGTGGTTCTTCAACTTTTCTAAGTTGGTAATGTTATAATGAAAATGAAAACATCGACATAAAATATCGACTCCGCCCATCCCTAGTGTCCCTAGCACAAGAATCTTAAATACACATTTACCACAGTCTGCGCAAACTGAAGCTCTATTGGAATACCCAACTGCGACGGCTAAAGGAGGGTTCTGTTAATATCTGATAGTGTTGCGAAAATGGCATCTGTGTAAAGGTGTGACTGTACTTAACTGTATTAACTCACTGAGACCGGAGCGTCTAGTGTAATGAACGGCCAAAAATACGTCTCGATCGCGTTCGCGTTGACGTCTGAATTACTATGGGCACTTTAGCGGCGCCACTAGTGGCACGTATCGACAACAAACAATTCTCATGCAATTTGACTTAGATGTTTGATTTTGTTCACAGCTTCAGCAGGTTATTAAGCAAATCCATTGTTTCTTGCATTAAATAAAAACACAATGCTTATACTTATTTCCTGTTCGAAGCTATTAATTAAGAAACAATAGGTTAGGGTACTGCCCCTTTTAATTTCACCAAGAAAGAAAGACAATTGCTCCCTCATGGAATATGCGGGCGGGTTGTTTTTATTTTGTTTGTTTATCGCTCAATTCTGACCAACAGATTGTCTTAGTACAGTCAGCAGGAATAGCTGCTAAGCAACCGAAGCGCTCACAATGATCTGCACAAGCTCTTATGTCTATAACAATAGAGCCGTGTCTGCCTGTCTGTCAAGACCCTTTTTCTCTGGAACGCGTGGAGGTAGCATGCTGAAATTAATATCAAATACTCAAGCCTACGGTCCCTTGAAGCTGTGAAAAAATCAACCTTCTAAGTCAACGCAATCAAAAGATACACTCATTAAAAAGGCTATTTCTTTACAAATTGCCGAAATCCGAAACCTAAAGTGTACCTATTTCCAGTGTTCCTAGAAACTTGAAATTTGGTATGAAGCTATGAAGGTAGCTCTTATAGCACAACCACTCAGATAATTCTCAAATCTTAAATTTTTATGTCTGTCTGCAGATTTCGCAGACCAATATAAGTTGACCCCACCCTGCATACATTTTGCTTAGGAGCAGGGCTCTGCTAACATTGGACTTCTTAAAACACTGGGGATAAGTGTTAAAATCTTTCTACGGAACCCTCGTGCGCGAGTCCGACTTGCACTTGGGAGGTTTTTCCACGCCTTAATGGTTAGTTTTGTGACGAAATGTATGAACTAATTAATGATTCACTGAAAACGCCCAAATTAGGAAGTGTAGTATGGAGTATAGGTCCTCGTTACATAATAAGCAAACCGTCTTTTCGACAGTAGGAATACACCACGAAAAACAATACCAAACATAAGTTGGCAACTCTCGGGCAATAAAAAGAGATATTAAACACTCGACGGCCATTTATCACAAGTGTTGCCACTAGATTGATATAAGATACCCTGTTGTCTTGCGTTTACCCTGTTGCGGGGAGGTTAGGAGGATTTATGGACGTTTATAATTTTACGGGGAATATAGTACGGGATTTCATTAAGTTTTTCAAGGTTTTGTTTTACTTACCGTGTCAGTACGTTAGTACGCAATGATATTGTAAGTATAGATACGTCATAAACTAATTTTATTTTATATTTTACATTAAGTCATGGGTATAGTGAGAAAAGTCTTTCCACAGGCCAGGCAAAGGACATAATTCTTGTTTCCGGGTCATAAGCACTTTGACATGTAAAGGCATTTTTTCTCAATATAACTATAACCAGTTTAATTATTTGTTCAAAAACATAGGGTAGTCTAATTATAATTATGGGTAAAACAGAAATAACATTTTTAACTAACACTTAAACGACAGTTAAAATAAGAGTGTAACCTGCCATGCATTTTAGAATTGCAATCAAACTCACTCCAACCTGAGCTTGTTTGTGTTTCTGTTCTACCCACTTTGTTTTTGTTAGCACGACCGTTTCGCGCTTCTCATTTAGTTATTAAGAAAAATATGTTTTCTTAGTAAGTGATTGTAAATCTTTTGGGAAATAAATAATCTTAAACCATAAACCATATGCTCACAAGACAATCAAAAAACCGGCCAAGTGCGAGTCGGACTCGCGCACGAGGGTTCGGTAGAAAGATTTTAACACTTTTTTCCAGTGTTAGAAAAGCCCTGCTCCTAAGCAAAATTTACGCAGCGTCTGCTCGTCCTGAATTGGTCTGTGATATCTACAGACAGACATAAAAATTTAAGATTTTGAGACTTTTCTGAATGGTTGTGCTGTAAGAGCTAATTTCAAATTTCTAGGACAACTGGAAGTACCCTTTAAGTTTTCGGGGTACGGCAGTTTGTATGGAAACAGCCTTTTTAATGACTGTATCTTTTGATTGCGTTGAGTTAGAAGGTTGATTTTTCACAGCTTAAAGGGACCACAGGCTTGAGTATTTGATATTAATTTCAGCATGCTACCTCCACGCGTTCCAGAGAAAAAGGGTCTTGACAGACAGATAGACGGACAACAAAAATAAATATAAATGAATATTTGTTTATCTTTCTAGATGGTGCGTCGGCGGCCGCGGTGGGCGCAGTAGGCATGCAGGGTGGCGCGCCCGCCGCGGACGGGGACCAGGCGCAATTTGAAGCCGACAAACGCGCCGTGTACAAGTACGTACCATGATGATGATGCTGATGTTGATGATGATGATGGTGATGATGATGTAAGTGAGCTGAGTGATCAAGGTTTAATAGGTAAATCTAGCGTTTGAAGAATGGCGAAAACGTTACAGTCCGACCCCTAAATTTAAAGAAAAATGCAATGAAGGGGTCACACACAATTCGTAAAGCATACTTTTGCTGGGAAATACTATTCATTTCTTTATCAATCAATTCTTCTAGATCAGTAATTGTTTTTGTCACGACATTGCATCATTTCTGTGTTAAGATTAGTTATATCGGAATCCTGGTCACGGCACCAATGTAACATTACCCACTTTTCTTCAGACACCCCCTCTTCCCGCTGCTAGCGTTGCTCCTGGAGCGATGCGAGCAGGCGACGGCCGGGGCGGAGCCCCCCGCCGCGGACGCGTTCGGCGCAGACCTGCAGGCCTTTGTGCAGCACCAGCGCCGGGACCGTCGGCCGTTCCTGGTGGACGAACCGGAAATCGACGGGCTCATGATTAAGAGCATACAGGTGAGCCAGAACACCATGAACAGCAAGGAGAATTTGCAGCTATATTGACTGAGCTTTAAGAGTGCGCTTCCATTGAGCTAAAGCAAAGTAGAGAGGAGTGGAGACGTGCAGATTTCAATCAGTCACAGTCGCATTACATTATCGCATTACGAGGAAAGCGTTGCGTGACCGCTTCCATTCATTCTACTGCTTCGCTCCGCTTCAATAGAAGTGCATTATGAAGACGGGAATACCATATACTGGGAAGAGGCTCCACAATGGGTAACTAATAGGGTACGAGTCATCATCATCATC
This sequence comes from Clepsis dumicolana, assembly GCA_963691665.1. Lineage (NCBI taxonomy): Eukaryota > Metazoa > Arthropoda > Insecta > Lepidoptera > Tortricidae > Clepsis > Clepsis dumicolana. Next base: position 1,161,651 of record OY829533.1, on the reverse strand, counting down.
AGCCTATTTACGTCCCACTGCTGGGCACAGGCCTCCTCTCAGAATGCTTGGGCTACAGTGCCCACGCGGGCCCAGTGCGGATTGGGAACTTCACACACACCATTGAATTGCTTCGCAGGAGTGTGCAGGTTTCCTCACGATGATTTCCTTCACCGAAAAGCTCATGATGATGATTTATGTGCGAAATTACATTTGTAATTTTACAAATGTAATTTCGCACATAAATTCCGAAAAACTCACGAGGTGCGAGCCGGGGTTTGAACCCTCGACCCTTTGCTTCAGAGGCGATAGGTCAAACCACTAGACCATCACGGCAGGGTTGCTAAAACCTTCCTCAACTCTCTATCTCCTCCATTCCAGGTCCTCAGGATCCACCTTCTAGAGTTGGAGAAGGTTCAGGAGTTGTGCCGCGACTTCTGCGGACGGTACATCGCGTGCCTGAAGACCAAGATGCAGAGCGAGAACCTGCTGAGGACTGACTATACAGGAGGTTCGTATACAGGATGTCCCACGGCTATGCCACATGGAGGGGAAGTACCTTAAATAGTGTAGATAGGTACGATATTTTGATGTACGAAGGCATTTCTTAATTTTTTTTATTAAATAATACTACTTTTACATACTAAAACAAACATTCTGTAATTTTTCTGATGGCAATCGAAAGAGTAAATGACACAGAGGGTCGAGCACGACTTTTCGAATCCTGCGTAACGTTACGGATATCGTATCGAGATCGGGAAACTTCATACTAAATTTTAGTTCCAAATACTCTCACAGGCGGGCGCTGTTCCAAACGTCATACAAACTCGATAAGTTATCGAGTTTACGTGACGCAGGTTTCGAATATTCGTACTCGGGCCTCAGAATAATTTCCCTCGTATTGTTTTAAGACACAGACAACAGCGAAAATTATTAAGTATTATTAAGTTTGTTACTACTAATTTTTTTTTCTGTATTTCAGGTGGCGTGGAAAGTAACAATAATCTATCCGGAACTCTGGAGGACCATTCCAGTACTTCAAACTCTCCACAGTATCAGGTATGAAATGTATGTTATTTTTTAACATATAAAGATAACATACTTATATGACTTAAGATAATAACTTAGAAAAACTCTGTCTGGGCCCTACTTATTTCGCCAACTAGCCGTTGCCCGCGACTTCGCCCGCGTAGATTTCGGTTATCGCTATACCGCGGGTACTATACAATTTTCCCGAATAAAAAGTAGCCTATGTTATTCCTCAATATTCAAACTATCTTCTCACCAAATTTCATCTAGATTGGTGCAGCGGTTTTCTCGTGAAGAGGTAACAAACAGACAGAGAGACAGAGTTACTTTCGCATTTATAATATTAAGTTAGGATGTCACAAATAATTTCTAGGGTTCACCAATGTAAAACCGGCCAAGTGCGAGCCGGACTACGCACCGAGGGTTCCGTACAAATTTTTATCTACCTCACTTTTTGTTGTTGACAGTCACCACCAGTGGCGCTGCCGCCGCCACCAGCGTTCCCCATTTTCCCACACACAGAGTTGCCCTTTGCCACCCCCCACAGGGACCCGCGTAAGTATCATCATCATCATCAGACGTCCACTGCTGGGCACAAGCCTCCTCTCAGAGAGGGTTTGGGCTATAGTTCTTGAGTCCAGTGCTGATTGGGAACTTCACACACACCATTGAATTGCTTCGCAGGAGTGAGCCGGTTTCCTCACGGTGTTTTCCATCACCGAAAAGCTCGTGTTATAAGTATATAGGGTGGTAGGACCTTGTGCAAGGTCCGTCCGGATCGCTACCGCCATCTTACTTGCTAATCCTGCCGCTAAGCAGCACTGCTTGCGCTGTTGTGTTCCGGTGTGGAGAGTAAGACAGCCAGTGTAATTACAGGCACAAGAGGCATTTCATCTTAGCTCACTAGGTTGGCAACGCATCTGCAAACCCCCCGGGGTTGCGGGTGTCTATGGGCAGTGGTGATCACTTACCATTCCTCGTCGTATAAAAAAATAAAAATGAATAAAAAAACATCATGGGACAATTGACACCAATTGACCTAGTCCCAAACTAGGCAAAGCCTGTGTTATGGGTACTAGACAACGGATAAACATACTTATACAGATAAATATATACATAAATACATACTAAACATTAAAGACTCGAGAACAAACTTCGTATTCATCACACAAACATCTGCCCCGACCGGGAATCGAACCCGGGGCCTCAAGCTTTATAGTCAGGGTCTTTAACCACTAGGCTATCCGGTCGTCAATAAAAATTTGTTCGAAATTTAAAAGAACGTTTTTTTTTTCAGAGTCTTTAGTTGTCCAAGGCTCCACGCCAATCAGCCAAATAGGAGCTGGGTTGCTGTCCACAGATTCATTCACAGGTATAGAGACATTGTAGAAAAATCTTTCCCACCGGCCAGGCAAAAATCAATCTTATGACAATGTCATAAGCATTTTGACAGGGGAAAGCTTTTCTCACTTTAACTATACTTAGGTGTTTTTTTTTTTCACTACTAAGAAACTAGTAGCTCTGTGAGCTAGTAGACCTCGCCACCGCATTTTTGAACTTTTTTTTTTAATAAAAAAAAACTAATCTACAAAAAATCTAAGTATGTTATCGTTATCGAACCTACTGCTTACAAAATTTCATGCGAATTGGTTGAGAAATGCGACGTGTAGAGGAGAACAGCTGGACAGATAGATGGACATATGACAGCATTTTTGCCCAAGCTGATACGGAGAATCATCGCTCGGTCAATTAACAGGATAATTCAAGGCATCGGTTTTTTTTAACACATGAATTTTCTGAGCCGTATTTTCAATGGAGTTTTCCGTATATTCTCGGTATCAGAAGATAATAAAAAAATCTTTTTTCCAGGCACGAACTCCAATAACTCGTGTTCGTCCGTATCGGGGTCTCCGCCCCCGGAGGACGAGTGCGAGGATACGAACGGCAAGCGGGGGGTGTTGCCGCGACACGCCACTCAGGTCATGCGGGCTTGGCTGTTCCAGCATCTTGTGGTAAGGGATAGAGAGAGAGAGGGAGGGGAGAAATAGGAAGGTAGGGGGTAGGGAGAGAGGACAAATGGGAAAACCGGGTGAGAACGAGATATAAAAAGAGAGTTGGAAAGAGAGGGAGGAAGGAAAAGATAGGGAGTGATAGAGGGGGAGGCAAGGGGATTTAGGGGGAGAGAGAGGGAGTTATGGAGAAGGGCGAGAGAAGGAGATGCAGACATGGACGAATAAATCTAAAGCGCTGTAAGGTTCCGTACCTCAAAAGGAAAAAAACGGAACCCATATAGGATCACTTTGTTGTCCGTCGGTCTGTCTGTCTGTCTGTCAAGACCCTTTTTCTCTGGAACGCATGGAGGTAGCATGCTGAAATTAATATGAAATACTCTAGCTTGCAGTCCCTTGACTTGAAACGAAACTTCTAAGTCAACGCAGTCAAAAGATACAGTCATTAAAAAGGTTGTTTCCATACAAATTGCCGTACCCCGAAAGCCTAAAGGGTACCTCCAGTTGTCCTAGAAACTTGAAATTTATTATGAAGGTAGCTCTTACAGCACAACCATTCAGAAAATTCTCAAATTTCTTAATTTTTTTGTCTGTATACGTCACTGACCAATATAAAATGACCCCACACTGCGTAGATTTTGCTTAGAAACAGGGCTCTGCTAACACTGGATCGCTTAAAACACTGGGGAAAAGCAGGGGGATCTTTGTATGGAACCTTCGTGCGCGAGTCCGACTCGCACTTGGCCGGTTTTTTATTTTTAATTGACCTCGTGTTCTTCTAGCACCCGTACCCCACGGAAGAGGAGAAGCGCACCCTGGCGGCCCAGACGCGCCTCACGCTGCTGCAGGTCAACAACTGGTTCATCAACGCGCGCCGGCGCATCCTGCAGCCCATGCTCGACTGCGCCGATAAACCCGGTGAGACATACACACACACACACATAGACAGGCACAAACGTGCACGCACAAATAACAAGTTTTTTTAATGTTTATACAGTCACTAGCTTATGTCCCGCGGCTTTGCCCCGTGAAATATTTCAAAATGGGCTATTTCCCTACCCCGTGAGAATTTCGAAAAATCCCTTCTTAGTGCACCTCTAGGATACTCAAGGTATATATTTGCCAAATTTCAAGTCTCTAGGTCCAGTGGTTTAGGCTGTGCGTTGTCTGTCAGTCAGTCAGTCACGGTACTGTTTTATAGGTATAGATAACTAAGTATCTAATCCTAACTGAATTTGTAACACTTTCACATTCTGCGGTTGGTAGGACCTTGTGCAAGGTCCATCCGGATCGCTACCACCATCTTACTCGCTAATCCTGCCGCTATGCAGCACTTCTTGCACTGTTGTGCTCCGGTGTAGAGAGTAAAACAGCCGGTGTAATTACGGCCACAAGAGGCATTTAATCTTTGCTCTCTAGGTTGGCAACGCATCTGCAAACCCTCCGAGGTTGCGGGTGTCTATGGGCAGTGGTGATCACTTACCATCAGGTGACCCACGTGCTCGTTTGCCTTCCTCGTCGTGTAAAAAAATGCAATTTGTGTTTATAAAAACCAAGCAAGTGTAAATTTTCAAAATAAAGAAAGCAATTTGATTACACTGCCCATAGACACCCGCAACTCCGAAGGGTTTGCAGATGCGTTACCAACCTAGAGAGCTAAGATGAAATGCCTCTTGTGCCCGTAATTACACCGGCTGTCTTACTCTCCACACCGGAGCACAACAGCGCAAGCACTGCTGCTTACCGGCAGGATTAGCGAGTAAGATGGTTCACGGACCACCCACGAGGTCCTACCATCCGAAGGTCTCGAGGTCCAGAACCCACAGAGCCACTTAGTGAATATCGATTTCTTTCGCATCCCATGGTTTTTCTAATTATTATTTTTTCTTTCCAGCTGGAAAGAAAAACAAAAATGGCTCGTCAATCAGCAAACGCTACTGGCCGGATGCTCTCTCCAACCCTCAGTTCACCGCAGGTATTTTCAAATGTAATAAAATAACTATTTATTAACAATCTTAAACTATCATTATTAATTTAAATCAGTATTGAAACAAAAAAATAAAAACTCCGGGACTCGAACCCGGATCCTTGACATTCCGTATCATGTGCTATAACATTACACTAAAGTTAGTATTAAAAATTAGAGACAAGATACAAAAAGTTACTCCATTGAGTTCAAGAATTTTATTATACTAGCTTATGCCCGCGGCTTTGCCCCCGTGAAATATTTCAAAATGGGCTAGTCCCCGATCCCGTGGGAATTTCGAAAAATCTCTTCTCAGTGCACCTCTAGGATACTCAAGGTATATGCTTGCCAAATTTCAAGTCTCTAGGTCCAGTGGTTTAGGCTGTGCGTTGTCTGTCAGTCCGTCACGGTACTGTTTTATAGAGGTATAGAAGATGTATTTTCGTTAGTTACTTACAAATACATCACCTAACTTTCTAAATCGCACCATCTGCTTTAATCTGTGACCTTATTCCATTACGGTTGGGTGGTAGAGATCGCTCTGTAGCTACCACCGCACCTATGTCTATTTTGTATTGTATAGTAAGCCCTCACTGTACTTATATTGTTACATCTTGTTGCAGGCCTCCTCTCGTCGTCAGAGGACGAGGAACAAGACGGAGAACCCTCGGGGGACGAGCAGGAACCAGCCAATGACGACTCAGAATCCTTCCCACCCATACAGCAACCCATGCATTAGACCTTAGATCCATCCACAAAGGTAGTCTCCGTACACAAAACACTTGAATGGGTCAACTGGAACCTATATGGCATAATCTTTTTACTCATAATGTATGTTTATGCATAATCTTAATTACGCATAATCTGGATTTCGCATAATTATTTGTTCGAATACGATGTTCTACCAAGTTTTCAAAACACAAATTAAGACACGTATGTGTTATTATGTATTATGTTCTAATCTAACCTAACCAATCTATGCTATGTTTAGTTATCCTGAAAAATTTCACTCTATTATTCATAAACCTGTTTTAACTAAAAGAACGCTAAAGTTCGTTTGTCCCTTTTTGTCACATTGACATTTCCGTTAGTAAGATGACAAAACCTATTATAACTAATGTGAGCTTGAGTCACGTTTATGAATAATGGCATAAATCTTCAGCAAAAAAACGATTATGCGAAATTAAGATTATGCGTAAAAAGATTATGCGATATAGTAGGTTTCCAGTTGATTGAATCAGGTACGATACACAGATACACCCATACACAGCTCAAACTTATAACACCCCTCCTGCATCGGGGTTTAAAAAGCGAATGGCTATAATTCCAATTTTGTATAATTTTAAGCGTTCGCCATGCTCATCCATACTACAAAACACTTCGGGACTTAAAAAGACATAAAATGTTAAATAGTCTAGTCGTAATACGGCTACAGAAGAAACGTCGAAGTAATTTTAACAACATTTCATGTCATGATTCAAGTCCAGAGCCTCTGTCATTTTTGAGACAAGAAAACGCAAATCGGCAACGCCTCTAGTGGCACGTATCGACAGCAAACAGTTCTCATACTATTTGACACTTTAACGCAAACGCGATCGAGACGTACATTTTTTGTCAAATAGTAAGAGAATTGTTTGTTGCCGATAAGTGCCACCAGTGGCGCTGCTAATGTGCCCATAGTCCATAGTAATTGAGACGTAAACGTGAACGCGATCGAGACGTTTTTGGCCGTTGGTTATACTAAACGCTCTGAGCCTCTGTAATTTTTGACACGAGGAAACGTCTCGATCGCGTTCGCGTTAATGTCTCAAGCACTATGGGCAATTGGCAGCGCCTCTAGCGGCACTTATTAGATACGTGCTATTCTCATAGTATTTGACGCGTTAACGCGAACGCGATCGAAACGTTAGTTGATACGTGAAATTTACGTGGGCTCGTTCTCGTACGAGTTAGTAGTTTCAATTTTAAACTGTGTTTTGTTACGGTGGGATGGTATTGAATGAAAAATGTTGTTACTTCCAAGTTTAATTTAAGATACATGAAGAGTTGCGGGCGAATACTATGCTTCATTGGATTTCTTTGATTAAGGTTGGTTTTACAAAATCCCTGAAAAAATGCAAAATGAAAATTAGGCAAATGATTATTATGCCAAAATGGGTAGCAATTGAAAATTTGTCGTAGAGGGCTCTTTTACATATTTTCTTATTTTGTCTAAATAATTGAAATTAGAGCGAAATTATTTTGACTACAAATGCATGGAAATCCAATGAAATATAGAAAACACACTATAAAAGACGTCACAATACTGATGTGGTATACCATAATTTTAAGCATAAATTAGCATAAAGACATGTATACGTAACTCATACCTCACTATTTTAAAATTCAAAAATTATTCATAATTATTGTGACAAAATATGCTTCCATTTGATTTTTGTCAAAATGGCAGTTTGACATAAAACTTCGTGACACAGCCGAATTTTTGACACACAATGACAAAACAAAGAAAAAGGTTTCTAATGAGGGTTGAAACATGTAAAAAATGTTGCTAGATGTCATTATTACTATGACACATTTAACATGACAGAAATGTCAAAACGAACGGACCTCGATACTAATTCCGTCTAACAATATTTTGTCTGTGTTTAAACCCACACTTGTTAATACTAATTTGTTAAAAATTCAAAGCCTGTATTTAATTAGGATGTATGGTCACCTAGCGCCATCTATGACCAACTTTGTAAAACTCACTAACTGGGAACTTATCTAGTTACCGTCAGAAACACAGAGTTGGCTCCACGTTCTCATTATGGGATAATTAATTTCATAGAAATAATCTACTGATTTTCATCATCTCTACTCGTATCACGTGTGTTTTATGTGAAATTGTTTTTAGCCGTTGCCGAAAATGCATTTGTAATACTTTCCTAATATAATTGATAAGAAAATAGGTGTTTAAAAAAATTAATATTTTAATGGTAACATAATAAATCTGCAAGAGTAATTTTTAAGTCACATGCTGTATATTATTACGCGTAATGCTCAAATGTCATAACTTTTATGAGATTTTTTTGACAAAAGGTTCTTCTCAACTTTATTCAGAACATTGGTAAGAGAGTTTTAAGCCGTTTCGGGAAAATTTGCACACATTTTTGGCAACGGCAAAATGAGGATTTCAGACAGACGAAAACGAAAGATGGCGTTAGTTTTGGCAGACCCTTTAGACATTTGTGTAAAGCTTTTGATTGGCTAATTCAATTATAAGTCAACCACAAACACGACAGATATGTGAAGCGGACCTCTTGATACTAACGCCATCTATTATATGTATACCATGTATTTTAGTGTGTCAGAAACCCCCACATTTTAATTAATCCGTTATTTAATTAGAAAACAAGTTGCCAATTTCGATGTAGTATTACAATTTTATTTCCGCATTTTCATGTAAATAAAACACAATTTTAATTTGCTTGTTTTGTAGTTAAATAACAAGCTTCTTAAAAAATAGCCTTCGTCAATTTTCAAACCGGTTGTGATAAAAAAAATAGCAATTTCCGTTTCCTCCCTCAAACGACTGAAAAGAAATAGAAGAAAAATATTTTTTACCACAAAAACCGTCCATAGTCGACAAAGTTGTATTTATTTAATGTAAAAATATAAGTTCTAAAATATACTCACTGTAATATTTCTTTTAAGGCAGCCATACTAGTTGTTAGATTAAATTTAAGGATTTCAAAACGATTATACGACTCTATTATACATACAGCATCAAAAATGTATACTCCGAAAATTTGTTTCAAAATTGTATACGCTAATCGAAATTTTTATAGTGTAAGTGTAAATTGTCTAAGAACGCGTTATTTCTAAATGCTTGGGAAATGTATAAATGGTTTTGAATTTTTTTTTACAGTATTGACATTTGTTTTATAATTAATAGTTATTCGATAGTGATACGATTTGAAAATATGCCACAAATGTATGTTGATGAAGTACCCGTGTAAAGTATACGAAAACATAAAAAAGCGAAATACGAACCCGTATACGTTTTTTTCCCGAGATGTGCTTTAATTTCATTTGGACTAAAATTTATGTCACAATTTTCTCTGACATAAAATAAATATCATAATTTTACTTGACATAAAATGACGTAATTTTAAAATCATGTCATGACGTAGGTAAAATAATAAGTCGTAAAATTGCCTAATTATCAAAATAAGTGATGTCGTCTATACGATGTAACGGATATACGTAAATGAAAAGTGAAAAAAGATTTTTTTATAATTATAGTGACTGTATACATGTAGAATTTAAAAATGTAATTTTACTAAAAGAGCGATTGATTTTTTTTCTTATGAAATTTTTTTTAAATAAATATAACGAAAATGTCCACTCTCTAGTATACTAATAGTTTATATACGCTTGATTAGTTTGTAACATTTTCAAGTTAACTATACATACATACATAAAAAGCATAATAATTTGCTAGTCAATAAATACGTTTTAGGCTCACGATGTATTTTCTTTTAAATCCTTTACTGCTGTTGCCCGCGACTTAATCGACTTGGCGACTTTTTTTATACGACTAGGAAGGCAAACGAGCAAGTGGGTTACCTGACGGTAAGTAATCACCACTGCCCATCACCCGCAACCCCAGGGGATTGCAGATGCGTTGCCAACCTAGAGAGCTAAGATGAAATGCCTCTTGTGCCCGTAATTACACCGGCTGTCTTACTTTCCACATTACTGCTTAGCAGTAGGATTAGCTAGTAAGATGGTGGTAGCGATCCGGACAAACAATGTCGCGGCCAGTCGTGCTAGCCAGACAGAGGTAATTACCGTTATTTGTCGTATTTATACCGGTATTTTGAAAAGTAACGTTATTTCGGTAAGGATACAACAAATACCGAAATAAATACCGATAACTTGGTAACGATACTCAACATCAACAAAGCGATGTAGCCAGATACACCCCTCTCCCTTTAGCACTAGGTGTAAGAAAGAGAGACAAGACTTGACGTTAGGAGCTCCGTTAAAATATTTCGATATCAACCCCATCTCTTTTTAACCGACTTCAAAAAAGGAGGAGGTTCTCAAATCGTCGGAATATTTTTTCTTAACATAACACAGTTAGTTACCTCAAAATTTCACATTCATGGTTACCGTTTTATTTTTTATTTAGTGACGTTGTATTTTCTTACCGTTATTTTGCTGTTTCTGTCACTGAGTTAAAAATATTCCGATTTGTTTAGAGACCGTAAAATATGTTTTTAATGATAACCCAGAGATATTATTATCTCGCATATTTTTTTAGAGTTTCGTAGATATTATTTAAAAACGCTGCTTGCAAATCAGTTATTTTTGGAAGCCGCGAATAATTCATGAGCGGACTGCTTTTTTACCCAACTGCGAAACGCAAAGGAGGGTAATGTGTTTTTTCATTGTAACTCAAAATGTTAACAACATATTTTTTTATACATTTTCATGAAATTCGCAGACCGAAACAACTACCTCACATCATTCTTTTAACGAAATACTTAACGAAGCAGTTCAGTAGAAAATGGCAGTATGTTCGCACAGCATTTTTTATGCCACTTTTCGAGGGGACGAGGTACACACGCACAGCACACGTCTACGCACATCGAAATTCTCACACTAATACCAAAACACGCACACAAGCTACAGTTATCTTCAGCTATTAAATTTAATGATTTGTAGTATTTTATTACTTTAAACAGAAATAATTTCTAAAAGTTTCGGAACCCTTACGCTATATTTTAAAGCAATGTGCTCACTCGCTAGTGATAACATAATCATAATTATTAAATAACAAATCTTTATTATGTCAACTCACTACAGTGATAGCTTTAGTAAATTTTTTTTCTCTAAAGAGCATACACAGTGTTTGGAGGTTAGACTGAAAAAATATATTTTTTTTTGTTTTAAGGTACACTAAAACTTATTGTTACACTTGTAGGTAAGTGAATACATATTAATTTATTCTCATAAAATGTCTTGGCATAATTCTCGTTTGGGTCTAAATACTTTTTGGCATAGGTAAGTACTTTTTTCTATTGTTGTAACAGAAAGTACTTATTATTTTTTTTAATATCATGGGACAAATTTGACATCAATTGACCCCGTCCCAAGCTAGGCAAAGCCTGTACTATGGGTACTAGACAACGGATAAACATACTTATATAGATAAATACATACTTACAATATACATATTAAATATCGAAGACCCGAGAACAAATATTCGTATTCATCACACAAACATCTGCCCCGACCGGGATTAGAACCCGGGACCTCAAGCTTCATAGTCAGGGTCTCTAACCACTAGGCTATTCGGTCGTCAAATTGAGAATATAGTTTTGCTTAGGTGACTCAAAATGAAAAAGGATGGATGACATTCACTTAATATTATATGTAGTATAGCATTTGAGGGTTGCTAACTTGTCCTTTCTCGACAAAAGCCCCGACATTTTCATTTCATAGTTCAGTATCTCAAAAACGGCTGAAGTAGGTAATTTTTATTAAACTTAGCTAAGCAACATCTTGATTAAACTAGCTTTCGATTAGAAAAAGTCGCGTCCAAATCTGTCCCTCCGTTTAGGAGTTACGATGCCACAGACGGATATACCCATAAGGTCAAAATACCCCCTCTTTTTGTGTTGGGGGTTAATAAGGTTTCGTTTTTATGTTGCAGTAAATATAAAATGCCTTGGCAGCGTTCTGTGGAAGCTTATCCCAGAATTTGGATGGACTACACAAGTGAAAAAACTAAGCAAAGATTTGTTATTAAAGACTTGTCTCCGGAATACTATGACATAGCGTTAGGTTATATGACTAATATATTCCTCAATGAATCTGCTATATGTAAACCTTTGAGTGAGTAGAATTTACAATATTTTCATTTCCATGTAATTTTATTTTTACTACTATCACAGGTCATAATAGATTATCTAACAACGAAATGCATAATTTTATTAAGCATAACGTTTAAATATTATGATGCTCATTTATCATAACAGCTTTTGCAATAAAGTTCATATGGACTAATATTTTTGCATTTGACTGTACCTACAACTTTTTGTAAAATGGCCCATTTAGATAAAACACAGCACAGTTACAATAATGAATAAGTAATTTATAACTTTTTTAGAAATATTAGAAGACCCAGTGTCTCGTCTCCAGATGCAACAGAAGTGGCTGCACATCATGAGGTCCAACATGGCGACCATCTGCTGTTCTGATGATGACGAGGTGCCCAGGGTCGCAGCCATACACTTGACAGCCGTCAGGGAACGGGGTGCGGATGTGGTCAGTAGTTTTAGTCTTAATTAGTCAGTCAATCTATCAGTCTGTCAGTCTATCAGTCTGTCTAACAGTCTATTAGTCTATCTGTCAGTCTGTATGTATTTTTGTCTGTACGTAACTCCCCATTGACCTCCTCAGAATCATGAAACGGTCCACGGTCCACGAAGAACTTCTGACATCGCAAATGCTTTTAATTATTTTTATTTGAATACGATAAACAATGACACAAATGAAAAACCTGACTTCTCTCATATACCTTCAAGACACAATAATTTATTCCTGATTCCTACTGATGAATACGAGCTTATCAAAATCATAAATTCACTAAAATCTACTAGGTCAACTGGTTGTGATGAAATTCAGGTATTTGTTTTGAAGTTGTGTAAATTCCAGATTGCTCCTGTGTTAAGCTATTTGATAAATCTATCTTTCACAAATGGTGTATTCCCCGCACCGTTAAAGAAGTCTCTCATTAAACCCCTACATAAAAAAGGTAGCACGGAAATTCTCCAAAATTATAGACAAATATCTTTAACACCTACTATGTCAAAAAATTTTGAAAAGGCAATGCATAGAAGATTGACATCGTTTTAAGTAGATATTCTATAGTAAAAACGGAACAGTTTGGTTTTCAGAAGGGAAAATCAACGTCACTAGCTGCTTTCCATCTGAATAATAACATTCTAGGTAACATGAATCAGAGCATACCAGTAACTGCAGTGTTTTTTGATATGAGCAGAGCTTTTGATTTTGTGTCACACGAAATACTAAAAAACTACTGGCTAAATGTGAGTTCTACGGTATTAGAGGTATAGTGAATGATTGGCTTAGGGACTATTTGCAAGCGAGAACACAGTATGTTGAAATTACTAAAATTAACTCTGACAAGATAGAAACTAAGCACACTTCGCTTACTAAAGAAAACGGAGTTGGCGTACCGCAAGGAAGTATTTTGGGACCTCTGTTATTTTTATTATATGTGAATGATCTGCTAGACATAACGAATTTCGACCGTACACTGTTTGCTGATGACCTGTCAATCGTAATACCGTGTCAAAACGTTAAAACTTACAACGAGGACATAAACCTTACAATCATGAAAAATTGTTACATGGCTAAGTGATAATAATTTGAAGGTAAACATTGACAAAACTGCATACACACAATTTATTAATAAAAATGAAATAAAATTTCAAGGTATAATTTTAGATGACAAATGCTCTTGGAATGAACATATTACTAAACTGTGCAATAAAATTAATTCGTTTGCCTATGTTCTGTGGCGACTTCCAAAAGTTGCTTCCATGGAAATTGCAGTTCAGGCGTACCATGGTTTTGATTGTTCCCAGCTTCGCTACGGAATTCTCCTATGGGGTAACTCATAACAAATTAAACGCGTACTTATAGTACAAAAGCAATGCATCAGAGCTATTTGCGACCTCGATAGTTCTATTTCATGCAGGCCACTTTACAGAAAATTAGAATTGCTTACAGTGGTATGCTTGTATATACGAGGGCTGTTTGATAAGTACCCGTTTTCTAAATATATTAATATCACTGGCCGCAAATAAGTATACCACCTTTTTAAGCCATTTTTCAGAGGCGGGAAAATTAAAAAAAAATGGCATTCTTTTGTTTTTTTTTCTCATTTGACAACGATTCAGTGAAGGCGTGAACTTAAAATTGTTAAAATGGAAAAATAACAGTATCGGTCTGTAATTAGATTCTTATTTTTGGAAGGAAAAACATGTGATGAAATAAAAGAATGCAAGCGGTTTACCATGAATGTGCTCCTTCTATGACAACCGTCAGATATTGGTATAACGAGTTTAATCGGGGGAGAGCAACCGTCTTTGATGAGGATCGCCCAGGCCGGCCAGTTGAGGTGACTACAGACGATATGGTTAAGAAAATTGAAAATATCGTTTTAGCCGACCGCTGAATTAAACTTCGAGAAATCGTTGATGCTGTGAACGTTTCAATCGAGAGGGTACAACACATATTAAAAGAAAAATTGGGTATGAAGAAAGTATTGGCGAGGTGGGTGCCGCGTTTACTCACGGAGGAGCAAAAACGGAACCGACTGACTACTTCGGAGCAGTGTTTGGCCGTGTTCAAACTTAACCCGAAGGAGTTTCTGCGTCGTTTCGTGACCGTGGACGAAACGTGGGTCCACCACTACACCCCGGAAATGAAAGAGCAGTCGAAGCAGTGGATTTTACCGGGTGAACCTGCTCCAAAGAAAGCAAAAACCGTCCCATCGGCTGGAAAGGTCATGGCGACCGTTTTTTGGGATTCGCAGAGTATTATACATATTGACTATTTAGAAAAGGGAAAACAATAACAGGGCAGTACTATGCCAATTTATTGGATGAATTTGACGCCGTGTTGAAGGACAAACGACCCCATTTAAAAAAGAAAAAAGTACTGTTTCATCACGACAACGCCCCGGCTCATTCGCCCAGAGTTGTGACGGCTAAATTAGCACAGTTACGCTACGAACTATTGTCTCACCCCCCCGTATTCTCCAGATTTGGCCCCATGCGATTTCTTTTTGTTTCCCAACTAAAAAAAAATGGCTCGGTGGCAAGCGATTTGGGTCAAATGACGAAGCCATTGCCACCACAGAGGTCTATTTTAATGACTTTCCAAAATCATACTTTTTGGATGGCTTATTGAAGCTTGAGTATAGGTGGAACAAATGTATAGAGTTAAAGGTGACTACGTAGAAAAATAAATGCATATATACAAAAAAATGTTTTTTTTTCCATAAACGGGTACTTATCAAACAGCCCTCGTATATGAGGTTTGTGTATTTGCTAAAGTGCATTTCTCGATTTTCAAAACGAAAAAGAACACATGTAAGTTCAATACGCGATATCCAAACAGACTTGTGTTGCCTGTTCAAAAGACAAAATTGTATGGTCGGAACACTTTTAGCATGTCAATAAAAAATTACAATTGTTTATAAGATGACATGAAAATTTTACCACTAAACTTATTCAAAAGTAGACTTAAGAAATGGTTGATAAAGGAATGTTTCTACTCAATTGATGAATATTTTGACTATTTTAAATATAAGTGATTGTTTCGGAAGTGGGAGGGAACCGACCAGTGTGTGTCTGTCGGACAACTGCCGGATGCTACTGCTATGATTAACTTCTGGCGTAGTATCTGGTCGGCACCCGTCGAACACACCGAGGGCGAATGGATGAATGTTGTTGAACGTGAGTGTGAGTCTATCGAACCTATGGGCGCTGTTACCATCAGCCCCGAGGACGTTAGTTGTGCTATCCGAACGACCCAGAACTGGAAAAGTCCTGGTCCGGATGGATTGCACAACTTCTGGCTGAAGCGGTTTCGATGCTCACACGAACGTTTGGCAACTCAATTCCAGCAAGCCCTCGAGCTCGATTCCCTACCACCTCTTTTAACAACTGGTATCACCTTCCTGCTCTATAAGTCCGGTAGTACCACGGAAGCGAAAAACTACAGACCCATCACGTGTTTACCCACACTGTACAAACTCCTTACATCCATTTTGAGAGCAAAAATTAACGCGCACATCGTTGCAAACAACATCTTGGCCCCCGCTCAAAATGGATGCAGGGTTGGGTCCCGTGGTACTAAAGAGCTCCTCCTCATAGACATGACCATTTGCCAACGAGTCCGGCAGAATAGAGGGACCCTCTCCGCTGCCTGGATTGACTACAAGAAAGCTTGATTCGGTGCCTCACTCATGGCTGAGGAGGATCTTAGAGCTGTATAAAGTTGATGCAACTTTAAGAACCTTCTTAAGCACGTGCATGGGGCAGTGGATCACAGTCCTTCGTCAACCGGGAGGTAGCGATGGCCCCTCTGGTCCGCAGGACTTTATAAGGATTGAACGAGGGATCTTCCAGGGTGACAGTCTAAGTCCATTATGGTTCTGCCTAGCACTGAATCCGCTCAGTACTCTGCTGACGGATTCAGGACTAGGTTGTCGGCTCCGGAGAGGGGGTGAGGTCATTTCTCATCTGCTTTATATGGATGACCTTAAGCTATTTGCACCAAACAACAAGAACTTGTTGGAGTTACTGAAAACAACAGAAGTCTTCAGTAATGCCATCAAAATGGAGTTTGGTGTAGACAAGTGTGCAGTCATACATGTACAGCGGGGAAAAGTTGTAAATTCACCGAATTTACAACTTTCTGAGACAATGTCCCTCAGATCTATCTCCGAAACTGAAACCTATAAATATCTTGGTATGTCACAGTCCTTGGGTATTGAAGGTAGGGATATCAAACAGACGGTGAGGGAGCGATTCTTTGGCCGCCTGGCAAAAGTACTGAATAGTCTTTTGTCGGGTGGCAACAAGGTGCGCGCCTTCAACGCCTGGGTGATGCCCCTGCTCATATACTCCTTTGGCATACTAAGATGGAATCAGACTGAGCTGAATGCCCTGGATCGAAGGGTTCGTTCATTGCTCACTGCGCATCGCATGCTACACCCGCGCTCGTCTGTTATGAGACTGTACATTCCACGGAAATGTGGAGGTCGTGGTTTTTTAAATGCCCAGGACCTCCACAACCGTGAGGTGTGCAGTCTTAGGGAATTTTTCCTGAACAACGAGTGTGGGATGCATCGCGATGTAGTGGCGGTGGACAAATCCTTCACTCCTCTTGCCTTGGCAAAAGAGAACTGGCGCAGACCTAAGGTATGGAGCACCGAGGACCGCAAGACTGAATGGGAGAGTAAGGAGCTACACGGGCGGTTCTATAAGGCCCTCATGGGGCCCGATGTAGACCTCCTCGCGTCGGTGAACTGGCTACGCTTCGGGGACCTCTTCGGGGAAACCGAAGGTTTTGCCTGTGCAATTGCGGACGAAGTTATCATGACTAATAACTACCGCAGGTATATCCTGAAGGACGGTACGGTCGACATCTGTCGGGCATGCCGCCGTCCCTGGTTGTTCTAGTCTTGCTAACGGCGAGTACTTGCACAGACATAACCTTGTAGCCAGGATTATTCACCAGCAACTTGCTCTTTCATTCGGTCTTGTGGACTTCGAAGTGCCGTACTATAAGTACACACCTGCACCAGTTCTTGAAAATGGTCGTGTCACGCTCTACTGGGATCGATCTATCATCACGGACAGGACTATTGTCGCCAATAAACCTGATATCGTGCTGATAGATCGATCGAAGCGCCAGGCAGTGCTCGTCGACATCACGATCCCCCATGACGTGAACCTCGTGAAGGCCGAGAAGGACAAAGTCAGCAAGTACCTTGACTTGGCTCACGAGGTTACCGCCATGTGGCCTGTTGATTCGACGATCACTGTCCCGATAGTCGTTTCGGCGAACGGTCTAATAGCGAAGAGCCTTGACCATCACCTTATTACTTTTTATATGAATATTGTGAAAACCTAGCCTAAGATTGTAATAGATATACGGGATACATAATAATAATTTATTTTGCGTAAAATGTGGTACATAAGTTGGCAATAAAGTTACATAGGTACGTTTCACACATTTAACCAGAAACTGGCATGCAAGATTTCAATGTTAAATAAATAGTAAATTGAAACTGTGAGTGCATAATTAAAACATATGATAAATGTCACAAACTTAGAAAAAGCAAAACGACAAATAAACACATAAATATCACATTATTATTATTATGAAGCAACGTCTCATCCGAAAAACGTATAGGAAACCGTCGGTGCTCGGCTCCGACTCACACCGGGCTGGTCTTTCACAATCATACTGGTCTTCCATCCACAGATACCGAAAGACCTTGGCACTTTAAACAATTACGATCAGGTACCAGTTCACCCAAGTGGTTGAAGAACTGATGGTGGCAGGGAACCTCTTTGACCACTTCGGAGCTGATCCTATAATACCTATCCTCGCTGGGGCTTTTTGTTCTGACAGAGTTCAGTGTCAGTATGTCAGTCTGTCAGTCTGTCGGTCTGTCGTTCTATCAGTCTCTCAGTCAGCCTATAAGTCTGTTAGTCTGTCAATCTGTGGGTCTATCAGACAGTCTGTCAATTCAATCTCTTAGTCTTAGTGCGACTCCAACTAGCACCTGGACGGTCTTTGTCAGCCATACTTCCGTCCACAGATACTGAAGGATCCTGACACCCTAAGCAAGTACGACCAGTTCACCCAAGTGGTTGAAGAGCTGATGATGGCAGGGAATCTCTTTGACCGCTTCGGAGGTGACCAGTACCTCTCCTCGCTGGGTCTCTTTGTCCTGCCGGAGTTCAGGGGTTTGGGGGTCGCTACAAGGCTACTGCAGGCCAGGTACCCCATTGTATTCTATTTGACAACCGGTTATACCGACGACCGAATAGCCTAGTGGTTAGAGACCTTGACTATGAAGCTTGAGGTCCCGGGTTCGAATCCCGGTCGGGGCAGATGTTTGTATGATAAATACGAATGTTTGTTCTCGAGTCTTGGATGTTTGATATGTATATAAGTATGTATATATCTATATAAGTATGTTTATCCGTTGTCTAGTACCCATAGTACAGGCTTTAGTTGCCTAGTTTGGGACTAGGTCAATTGGTGTCAACTTGTCCCATGATATTTATTTATTTATATTAGAGGTTAGAGAACCTGACTGTGAATCTGATTTGTATGATGCATTTGTGTGTATAAGTTTATTGTATATAAGTTTGTTTATCTACATGCATATCATAATGCGTTCAGAAACCGTAAAAAATTACCAGCATTTCGACAGCCAGTATCGAAAAGTCATTACGATATCGAATTCGATGTGGTTATGAGTTTCAAATTTGAGTCATCTTCAAAACGCAACATAATTTATAATAAAAAAACATTCGATACGAAGCGTGCTCGGTATGTTTGTCTTTAATAAATAAAAAAACAGTCAAATTATTCGTGATAGGTATAATATAATATGCCTTCGCTTTCTGAACAAATAATAGAGTACTTATAAATACGTATGTAAATAAAGTAATGTATGCAACTCTACATAATTAGGCCTTAAAGCACTCGTGTGATCTTATTATAAAACTCACTAGTGTTTTAAGTACCCTCATTATGTAACAGTTGCATAATCTACTATTTATTGATTTGGGATTATTTCTAGTTTTATAATAAATACGTTTTTACTGTAACTCTGAAAATATTTTATCCATAAACAGTATATTTGTCTACATATTTTTAGCGTAGGGTCGGTTCTCTAACATAAGTATTCTTTTTTCCATACTAACTGTACATAAAATACGTATGTTACGGCACCAACTGTACTAGAGAGACAGACAGACGACTCTGACTGTGACGGGACTTTAATTTACAGAAAAACAACAAAATACAAACCTGGTTTTCTTTGTAAGTTTTGGAGATGAATGGGAACTTTAGGCTTGGGCCCATAACCTTCTAAAACTCCCTTGTCTCGCTGTTTGCAGACTGACAATGTGCAGAGCACTAGGGCTCCCGGGTACCGCGAATGTGTTCTCGACCCCAGGGGCCCGCGCCGCTGCCCGCTCCGCCGGCTACGCAGCCCTAGCTGAGAAGGACTTCGCAGGACAAAAGATGGCGCTCATGGGCACCGCTATTGCATTGGATGACGAAAGATGGCGCTAATGTCGACATTAATAGTTGATATTGTATCTAAATATCAATCTCTCAGTCCGAACTATAATTTTGTCGCTGTCGAGTTTGAAACCTTGGGTCCATGGGGTCCAGGCGCCTACAAGCTTATTGCAGAGTTGCAAAAGCGCTTGGTCGATGCAACTTGTGACCAAAGGGCTGGCAGTTTTCTCTCTCAAAGAATCAGCATCGCTATTCAGCGAGGCAACGCTGCCAGCCTTTTGGGCACCATGCCACGGGGGCCTGATTTAGATTTAATTTAGTTTTAAGTTTTACTTTATTCAGTTTTAGCTTAGATTTAATGTCACTGTAAATTGCTTTTATTATGTAAATAAATTATGTAGGTATGTCCCCATATAAATAAATGTCATCATAAAAAAAAACTTTTTTTATTAAAAAGGATTTTTAGTGACTGACTTTTTCTAGATTGTACTTATATAGTCATCCAATCTGTACTTTTAAACGAATTCAAAACAATAACGGAATATTTTTAAACATAAAAAAAGTTGACATCATTCCGAACACTGGGCGTGGGTCACATATTACAATACAATAAAAAAACACAATAAATTTTACCATAACTTTTATTACAAACGATTTCTTTATACAAAAGTACATTTTATAAAATATTATTTACAAGTCTTAGAATAAAGTCGTACGAAAATAGTCCTTTTACCCATCTTTACGTTACAAAATGGAATTATACAAAATATTACAAATATTTTGCAAGAGGTTACAGTTTGAAACGGTAGATGGCGTTGCAAACTTAATTAGATTGATAATGATAATACGTCCTATATTTGGTTTAATGAAAAAGAAAATATTTAAAAATACCTTAAAATACTCTTTTTTAAATAATAAAATTAGTACAGAGTACACATAGAAAGGTTTTTGTTTTTCATATTTTTATGTTGGAATATGATATTTTCTATATGTTTTAATGTAGTTTCACAGTGTATTAGTAATTACTGTAATGCTGTGTAAAATGCATGCATGTATATTAAATAAATAAAATAATATTGATTCATTGTTTGATGGGAGAGAGAGCGAGTAGGGTGTAACTATTAGAGTGAGCTGGCAAATCGACTTTATGTTGATTTACCGTATCATTACCAACAAGTTATCGATATTTGTGATATCGCTACCAAAATAAAGTAATTTTGCAAAATACCGGTAAAAATACGACAATTACCGGTAGTTTAGCCAGTAACGTTATGACTTATCAGTTCATGGCTAAAAGGCCCCGGCTTCGCACAGCTTTTGCCACCACTTATAAATATAATATGATAAGAATGTATTATACATATAAAAAATCCGGGAAATATTGTCTATATGATGGTGAAAAGAAAAGCCTTATCAAAATCCATTCGATAGCTTTTTTTTTAATTTATCGCGTTCATACAGGCAGGCACGGTGTGGGGACTTCGTTTAATGATACATAAGAATCTGAAATAAAGTTTATTTTAATGTTCCAAAAATGTGCAACTCTGAAGTAATAAATATTTCTTGAATTTTTATTTTTATTTCTTTGTACGATTATGTTAAACCACTAGCAAATAAATATCTAATTTCACGAAGATTAGTAAAAACTTTACTTTATTAAATAAAAACCAAATAAACTAAATAATTACATTTAACGACAACGCCATCTATGTTTCTTGTAACTAAACTAAACCATCGAAATTATAAAAAATAAAGAAAAGTCTTGAGATATTAAAGCTTTTCGCAAACTTATTTTTTATTTTACTTTTTATACTAGTTTTGTTCGAGACTTGGCTCATTATTTTCCCTTATTCCAAAAGAAAAACCTTTTCCGTAAGGAATAATAACACCACATCCTAACTGTGGCAAAATAATATAAATTTTCAGATAACTTTCGTATACAGTAATTTGGAAAATCCAATTGTAGCACAAAAGCGAATTTAAAATTCTAAGTATTTATCAAAATTGAGCAATCTTTTACATTTAAGTCCGTGAAAGATATATTATTACTAAATAGGTGCATCACCTTGAAAATATCAATATGTTGGTTTGTTTGTGTATATTTCATAAAAAGTTACAAATACAACTTTTTTAAGTTTCAAGTTTAAGAACAAAAATTCAATTACTATTTGAATTCATACACTGTTCCACAAAAATGTACTTAAAATTCATAATTATTTGTATATTTATAAATAGTGTTTTAAAATATTACATACATTAATGTGAACATTTTAATGTTTTGTATTATTTATCACCAAAATTTGTATTTTTTTTACTTGGTAACTTCCACTATGGTATGGTCACGTAAACAGTATTTTGGTACATTATTTACCTATGATTATAAAGTCCTCATTTTTCGAGATTCCATATTACCAACTTTTCTAGGACATTTGGGGACAAGGGTATTTTGACAGACAAACGACGTCGACGTTAATATCAAAAGACATTTTGACGTTTCTATCACGTTAAGGATTGGATAATTAAAATATTATAAGCCTATAACAATTCATACAGAACTTAAGAAGACAGATATTTCGACTGTTAGAAAAACCCTCATTTGATGTTAGATTCTTGAATCTCTCGTATTTTTTAGAAAAAAATGTCTTTTTCAATAAACAGAGGCCAATATCCACCCAATTGCATTGGATCCGCATTTAAACCTTTACCCGAAAGGTTCAATAATTTTTTTCTCTAAAAGAGACGATAAAAAAAATGTATTTTGGCCATTAATTTCTACTTAAAATATTTATTTATTTAAAATTACTATTCGTAAACTATATTGGAACATTTACTTTGTAATGAGCAAATATTTTAAGACTAAAGAGATTCCTTAAAAAAAACGGGGCGCAGTTGCCTAATTTCGAGTTCACGAAAATTAAAAAAAGATGCTTCGCACTTACATTTGCAATCTTTTTTTCAAGTTTTCGGGCGCTCAAAATAATTAACATACCTTATCTTTCAATTCGAGTAAAATTTCAAATTATCCTTTCACACTTTTAAAATTATGTCAAGTATGTCAAAACTATAACACGTAAAAAAAGGTGTGAAAATAATATTTTTGAAATTATCTTATACAATTGAGCAAATATTTCTGGTGAAAGTTAACATTTTTGTTCAAATTGACAGAACCGCAAATGTCAAATTAGCTAAAACTATAAGTAATTAAGGTAAGTATGTCCCAGTGTCCGACACTGCATCAATAGTTGGCGCTCTAAACTAATTCACAGCAAAAAAAGTGACAAGCAGGGTGTCAATAATTGACATTACGGTGTCAAACATTGGAACATTGATCTTAGACATTGTATTTTAAAAAGACACGCATGAGCACCGACAGTGAAAAGAAAAAAAATAGGACAGAGGAACTAAAGTTCATACAAAATTTATATCTTATAAAAAAATAATTTCAAAAAACACACTAATTAATTTTCTTTCCTTCACTATCGCCATACATAGTCTTAAAAAAACAGAAAATTCCTTATGTCAAAATATGTCAAGTAGTGTCAATTTCCGAAAACAACACAAAAAGTTGCCACACTTAAAGGATTACCCTAGAAATTGGGTAGCCTGAAGCCCAAACTGCACCTCCTTTCGGACGCAATAAAAGAATTATCAGAACTTATCAAACTCTCACTCTCTAAACTAGCATCAGCCTTAAATCCCTTGACATCACTTAAACTTTGACTAAACTCACTCCTGACCCCACTCTCCACACTTGTCTGAGGAGTCAAGGTATGATACGCAGTCTCCCTGCACGGTATCAACCTTTGAGACCCATGGAGGATAATAGTAGACCCTCTCTTCAAGGTCTCTCGTCCAATCTCGACGATCTCTATAGAATTTTGACCAATGACGAAGCTTTTGTAAGCTCGCACGAAAACCACGAAGATGGTTAGTAGACCGAAGAATATCATGGAACATGTGAGGAGCTGTCCCGCCACGGGACCGATTCGAGTGGCGAGGTAGATCCAGCGCCATATGGGAGGTGTTACTTCTTGGATTCCCTGGAAGGAGAAAATCTATTTTTATTTTTTATTGAAAGAGGGAGGGAAGCGATTAAGCAGGTCACCAGATGGTAAGCGATCACCGCCACCCGAGAACAAGCAACCCCAAGAGGGTCACTAGTCCGTTGCCGGCCTCTGAGGAGGAAAAGGAATAGAGGAAAGGGGGGGGGGAGGGGGGTATCGGTCCTCCGTCACTCTCACTGATCGAACGAAACGCAACAGGGGTGCTGTTGCTTCACGACGATTTTCTGCAAGAGGGTGGTACGAGTACGAGTTGCGAATCCTGCTTAACGTTACGTTATCGTATCGAAATCGAGAAAGTCATACTAAATTTTAGCTCCAAATACGGTCACGGGTGGGCGCTGTTCCAAAAGTCATATAAATTTCTCGATAACGTTGTTACTTGATTACACAATATTCGAAAACTCGTGCTCGACCCTCAGCAAATAGCTTTCTTTCCTGCAGTTCTAAACTCGGTTTTATGATGTCACTTTTTTTTCACTACAGTATTCGTACCTCTTCTATCCACATAACAGGAAAGTATATGTCGGGGAACTTGTGTATGTTGTTCACGTGTATATTGGGAGCCCGGTTCACTTTGATATTCAGCTGGACACGTACAAAGCCCTCTACAGGCACGCCGAGTTTCTGAAAAATAAAATTAAACGAGTCACAAAATAGTACTTTTGCTTATTCGTGCTCATTTTCTGATTGCGAGCGAGTTAGAAAACATTAATGCATTAATTCATAAACGTCACTCAACACAGACATCACAGACCCCATGTAAGCAGCTGTCAAGCGTACCCGATTTTGATTTGTGTACAACACAGCCTGTAGCCAGATGCTTATTGGTCAATTCTGTAGCCAATTTACCCGATAAAAAATAGAAGCATCGGTCGTCTCTAGGCAGTCATTCAAATAAAGTGTCACTGAATGAGATCGGGTTATAGTTGTCATCAAAAGCGCTCCCTCACACATTCAAATACTGACGCACACTACAGATAAAAAAAACGGTACGACTCATGAAATCGGAGCATACAGTTGTATCTTTTTAACAAAGGGCATTAGTTACATGAGCGAAGGGTATAACTATACGGCCATAAGTTTACCTTCCATCTATTGACTTCATTAATCTGAGTCACTCAAGTTAAAATAGGTTTTGTCTTCTTCTTACTAATGGAAATGTAGTGACAAAAAACGAACTTTTACGGCATTTTAGTTAAAATAGGTTTATGAATAACTATATAATCATGCTGATCAACTTACTGGCTGTATCATGAAATAGGTCTCATGTTTCTTTTTGTTCGGCTTCAGACCCTCGAATCTGTCAATGAGCTCTGGCTCGGCGTCGTAGAAGTGTGGGAACGAGAGGTACACCGGCGCATCTGAAAGAGACAAACAATTGTTACAGAAAACGGAAAGCAGGTTAAAAGAAACGAAAGATTGAGACGAAATTTTTCGTTCACCTCTTTAGGGCGAGTGCAATATAACTCCCCTGTACCATTGCTGGCTACCATGGCAGTTTCACCCCTTTAGGGGCAATTACTCCCAAGATCATAGTAACACAATTTCACCCCTTTAGGTGACCCCTACCCTCTAACCCCTGCAGACTCAAGAGATCGCAAGAACCCATTCCAACGTATTACAACGAGTGCAGTGTAACTCCTCTGCACCACTGCTGGCTACCAGGGCAGTTTCACCCCTTTAGGGGCAGTTACTCCCAATACGGTATAGTAGCACAGTTTCATCACTTTAGGTGAACCCTACCCTCTGACGCATGTAGACTCAAGAGCACAAGAACCCCTTTAGGGTCAATTACTATTCCCAAGGGTCGATCTGAAATGGGAAGGGGGTTAAAAACGCTCACTGTATTGGCAAGGGCAAAGTGGGGGGGGGGGGAGGGTGGAGGGGGGGGGGGCAAGCCACCCTGACAGTAGTGAGGTCAAACCTAGAACATCTCCCTTTTTGCATCAGGGATTAAAACACTAAAACACTTACTGTATTGGCAAGGGCTGATGTTCAGCAATCCGAGGGGGGGTGGAGGGGGGGGGGGGAGTCAAGCCACCCTGACAGTAGTGAGGTCAAACCTAGAACACCTCCCTTTTTGCATCAGGGGTTAAAACACTAAAACACTTACTGTATTGGCAAGGGCTGATGTTCTGTAATCCTCTGGGAGGGCAGGTCTCTCCCCGACAGTAGCGAGGTCAAACTTATAACACCACTCTTTTAGCATCAGGGGTTAAAACACTAAAACACTTACTGTATTGGCAAGGGCTGATGTTCTGCAATCCTCTGGGGGGGCAAGTCTCCCCCCGACAGTAGCGAGGTCAAACTTATAACACCCCTCTTTGCTTCGGGGATTGAAAACACTGAAACACTTACTATATTGGCAAGGGCTGATGTTCTGTAGTCCTCTGGGGGGGGCAAGTCTCCCCCCGACAGTAGCGAGGTCAAACTTATAACACCCCTCTTTGCTTCGGGGATTGAAAACACTGAAA
This sequence comes from Clepsis dumicolana, assembly GCA_963691665.1. Lineage (NCBI taxonomy): Eukaryota > Metazoa > Arthropoda > Insecta > Lepidoptera > Tortricidae > Clepsis > Clepsis dumicolana. The sequence continues at coordinate 1,135,268 of OY829533.1, read as the reverse complement.
CACTTACTATATTGGCAAGGGCTGATGTTCTGTAGTCCTCTGGGGGGGCAGGTCTCCCCCTGACAGTAGCACTTGTTGTCTTTGTTGACGTCAGCGCACTCGAAGGTGGAGCGAGGGGGGGTGTACAACCCCGTCTGGATGCCTGGAAAGGGAGGGGCATATAAAACGAGTATGGTTCTTCAGATTTTGGTGATAAGTGGTACCTACAGTCAAGGAATAAAATTTCCAGCCCACCTAAGGTTTAATATCGTATAGCAAACTGTCATCATAAGAGTCATAAGAGATATAATTGTTTCACGATAACTCTGCATAAGATATTAATTGGCAACCCTGAAAAATCACGCTGTGGTAATTAATACTTTTTTCATGTTACTCAGACATTTCTTTAATTAAAAATAATAATGATAGTAGCAATCAAAAGTTGCTGTAATAACTATGTAGCTCACGAAATAAAAAACTCCTGTCTGAATAAACAAGCAAAAATACGGATGTAAATGTAATCAAGTCGACGGAGCTTGAATTGAATTGAACAATACAAACCTAATCTAAACCTATTTTGATCTTCCGATCGGCCTACTTATGTTATGTTGTGTCCTGGTTGTTATATCAAATGTCGTTATGCATTCTGATCATTATGCTGAATGTGTGTTATGTTCAAATGGAAATTCCATGTTTAACGTTAGGTATAGCAAAAGTTGTTATGATAAATGGGCGTTATATTACTTAAACGTTATGCTTAACCAAATTATGCATTTTTCGTTGTTAGCTAAACGTCATTTGGCCAAAAAAAAGTTGATTGATTTCGGTACGTAGGTATTCTTTTAAAGTATTTAAAGCACTTTGGGCCTATTTAAGGAAATATCCGAGAGGCTAGTCGAAGACGTAGACCGAAGTGCTGACAGCTTTCTCGGACGAAGGCTGAGTCTAGCCATCCAAAGAGGGAACGCTGCCAGCATCTTTGGTACCATGCCCAAGGGGACTTCTTTTTTAGACATATCTCAGTTTTGTTAAGTAGTTTCATTTTAGTTTTAAATTAGGAGAAGTATTTGTTAGTTTTTTATTATAAGTCATAAATATATTATGGTAATTTCGGATATTTCAAAGTGTTTATTGCTATTTATCCGTTACTGTGAATATTAATTGTAATTATGTGTATTTATGCTTATGTTACGTATATTCGTTAGTTACCTATAAATTAATTACCTCAAAATTTATAAATAGCACCACCGGCTTCCTAGACCAGCCTGGTAGAGATTGCTGTGGCGAAAAGGCCGCTAATTGCTATTTTGCATTTTCTTTGCACCCTGTTTTCTGTTTTGTTTGTTGGTGCGTTCAATAAATAATATTTGTGTTGTATTCTTTGTACTGTATTTGTATTGTATTTGTATTAATTTGACGCCCCGTTCACTTGGCAAAAAATTATAAAATATAAACGGCATAAACATTTTTCATCAAACATTTGTAAGTATTGTCTAATTTGATTTGATGACTTGTCTGCACTTTACAGAGTCGAGTCGTGTTAGTTTCAGTGAGTTGTTTCATGTAAATATATGAGTCGTCTTATTTGTACTGTGTTTGTACTGTATTCGTATTGTAAATTAGGTACAAATATTTTAATTACCATCAAAACTATCAACTTCAAACAGAATTTAAAAAAACCTTTCATGATATGATTTTTAACGCAATCGTAGTGATCTTATTAACATGATATAAGTATTATGTAACAAAGTGGTTTTCGGAAAACCACTGGAAAATAAAAAAAACAGAAAATTAGGAAAACCGTTTTCCTAATTTTCTCCAAAATCACACATAAACTTTTTCCACGCATTAATATACCTTTAAAAAAACATAACGACGATTACTGTATTCGTATTGTATTTGTACAATATTTCAGATGTTTTATATTGTATTTGTACTATATTTGTATTGTATTGGTACTATATTTGTGTTGTATCTGCATTGTATTCTTACCATCTTTGTAGACATCTTTTCTGTATTGTAGTGGCAAGATTCGGCATATATCTTTGTCGTACACGTACACTAAATCCGACTTGGTGACCGCCCGGGGAGGAAAGAATGATCCCTCAGAGGCCCTGCAATAAACAGTTTAGAATTATCATTAATAATCTTCTTTATCTATATATACACAAAGACATGTACTTTATTTAAAAGAAACAAGTAAATGACAATAAAGACTAGACACCAAATGTCAGGGCGAACGTTTCCGAAACGCATATGCTCATTTGCACCTGTAAATCTCTCTAGCCTCGAATCGCGGCTCGCTTTCGACCAGATGACAAGTGAAATAACAAGCTATGAACCAATCACGACGCATTCCCCCGGCCCGCGCGCCGCGGCTTTTGTCGTAATGACTTTCCAAGTAAATTATAGAAGATGTGGTGTCCAGAGGGAGGTTGGTCAGTGATTATTATATATCTATTAAAAAAGCATAGGTGATTAATAAATAAAATTAAAATTAATTTAGAAAACAGCTCCCCTGCGGCATGGTCCCACAGATACTGGCAGCATTTCCTCGCTGTATCACGATGCTGATACGTTGCGCGAGGAAGCTGCCAGCGCTTCGATCCCCGGTGATCCCGGTGTCCGTCCGACGAAGAGTTGCATGTCTGTCTGTTTTGTATCGGATACATTTTGGTGAGTGAGCGCAGGAATTGCACGACCTAATAACTAGCTCAATTTTCTCTTCCAGGCGGGGAGAGCGTCTTCACCCATACGTTGTTGGCATTCCATTGGCCATCCTTCCTAATGCGAGCCGCTAAGGAATGGAATTCGCTCCCATCATCTGAATTTTCGGACGGATACAATCTAGGGCTCTTCAAGGCTAGAGTGAATAGGCTGTTACTGAACGAGTGTGTTACATTTTAGGCCTCGTCCGCACCTTCCATCAAGTGAGATAGGGGTCAATCACTGGTCAGTTTATCCATGTGAATAAAAACCAATTTATCGTAAAAGTCGCGAAAACGCTAACTATGTACATACTTCAAAGGGTTTGTTGTGAGTTTAGCGCCTTTTTAAAGCAAAAAGTTGTGAACTACGCTCGTGTTTACACTAAATATTTAACTTTGACTCGTTTGTGTGTTTGTTTCTTGCGTAACGCCTCAACCTTGGGCGTTTCGTGAAGATAAGGCCGTATCTTTGGCAAATCTTCATTTCCCTTGCGAGAATAACACCAGAGGATCGATCTTTGAATCCCGCTTGGTGACTAAATTCTCACCCATGACATTGATGTCATTGTGTGCGAAAAGCCTTATTTTTAACCCCCGACGAAAAAGAGGGGTGTTATAAGTTTGACCTGTGTATCTGTGTATCTGTCTGTGGCATCATAGCTCCCAAACGGGTTGACCGATTTCGATGCGGTTTCTTTCAACTGAGAGCTAGTTTCATCGAGATGGTTCTTAGCTAAGTTTCATTAAAATCGGTTGACCCGTTTTTGAAATATTGAACTTTAAAATGACAATGTGGGGGGTTTTTCAACCTTTCTAAGTTGGTTATTGAACGTCATACCCGTCTAACATGCAGCTAATAGGGTTGTTTCCTCTTAGTCAAATCAGCAACTCTTTATGAAATGTCAAAACGATCCGTTAGTACGAAGTTTGTATTGAATTAAGAACTATGACGTCATCATTTTCAGTGATCAAACTGCGTCCTTTTGTTAGTTTTTGTTAAATTAAAAATCGTTTTAATTACAGTAATAAGTGAGGCATCGGTTTTTTATGAGTATTTTCGGAAGCGAAGTGAAAATGTAAAACGATTTTATTTTGACATCAGTAAACAACCCTATTTGCGTTTCTGTCATAGACAAGCGAGTCAACATAGTGGATTGCTTTATAGTGGATTAGCTGTCACTGCCAGTGGTCAAGAAGTCACTCAGTGATTTCGTTTACGTTAATTTTTTTTTTTTGGAATCACAGAATTTAGTCACCGGGTGAGACTCAAAAATACCAGGTACAGTCAGCGTCATATATATGGTGACATCCAAAGTGATCAAATAGTTCCTACACTTCATAAACACGAAAAACTTGATTCCGAAGTATAATTAGTCCGAATTTTCAGTATTTCGAACGCTAAGTTCAGCCGTAGTTGTAAAAAATAGGTATTTTTTTTACTATTGACCAAAAGAGAGGGGTGTTGGGTGTTATAAGTTAGACCGCTATGTGTGTCTGTCTGTGGCACCGTAGCTCTTGAACGGTTGAACCGACTTGAATACGGTTATTTTTATTTGAAAGCAGGTTTTTTATCGGTGGTTCTTAGGTATCTTTTTTAACATCGGTGCAGCAGTTTTTGAGACATTACATTTTGAAATGATCAATTAAAATATTTTCATAACCTAACCAACTTAGAAAAGTTGAAAATTTTGTCTTCGGCCTTCACGAGGTTCTTCGTCAAGGGGGATGGTCACACCGACGAGCGCTACCATTGCCATGCCATTGGCATCGGTCAGTTAGCACGATAACAGGCTTATTGGCGGCAATAGTCCTATCCGTGATAACAGAAACAGATCGATCCCAAGAGAGCGTCGACCATTTTCGAGAACGGGTATTTATAGTACGGCCCCTCGTGGTTAACAAGGCCATATCGAAATCGAAGTGCAGCATCATCAAACTTAAGAGTTACACTCTTGTCGGTGGAGTTTCTTCCAATCATCTCTCCTATGAGGTAGTTCCTTGACCTCCTGGTACGACACGACACCGGCCTTCTCCTTCATCTGGTCCATGTAGCTTCGCCTAGGTCGACCTCTTCCTCTCTCTCCTTCAATTTATCCTTCTAAATTGGTCTTAAAAAGAAATTGTCGTGTCGTATCAAATGTCCGACCATTTTCCCGCGTATTCTCTATGGTATTCAGGGTCGTTCTCCTCTCATTACCCATTGACAGTACTTCCTCATTGGTCTTCCGTTCCATCCAACTTATGCCTTTAATTCTCCTCCAGCACCTCATCTCAAAAGCTTCCAATCTTTCCCTATCTCTCTGTGTCAGTCATGGACATTTGGACATGTTTCACATCCATAAGTGCAGTACTCCAAACGTATCGAAGTGCAATTATTGTTATTGTTATAAATACAGATTTTTACCATTATTTCTCCTATTTAGGAGGTAAAATATTGCACGGGCCTAAGCCAAGTGCTTTTAACTTCACAACAGCCTATGAAATTGATAGAAATTTTCGTATTAAGCGGCGTGTGTTCAGGATGTCAGCTTCCTGCAAGAGTGTGTATGTGGATGATCTCCAAGACTTGTATGGAGAATGTATTTATTATTAATTTCGGCCCAGGTCAATTGGTGTCATTGTTCCACAATATTTATTTATTTATTATTCAGTAGGAAGTACTTTAGGTAAACTGCCTTGTTTTTCGACACTTGTTTTTTTACACGACAGCCCAAAGAAAGAGTGTATTGTTGTCGTTCTTATTTAGAAGTGTTTGAACCCGACCGAACCTGACATATGAACTTATATATTTGATCCCGTATTGAAATTTCCGTGTAAACAAACAGGTTAATGACTCTATAACATCAATAAAATCCCGTTGACTTGAATAGTTTATCATAAATTAAATAGGTATCTATAACCAAACATACCTTGGTAAATTATTAAATTCTCTATAGATCCGATGCAGTTTCGTTAAATAGAGTATTTTTCACCATTTTCACCACATAGTGGATTGAGGTTAGCTGTCACTGCCAGTGGTCATGAAGTCACTCAGTGACCCCTTTACGAGTGGGTGGTTGCATTCGTATTTGATATCACAGGCATGAGAATTTTAGTCACCGGTGATATTCAAAAATGCGATTTTTTTAGAAATCGCTGAATTAAGTCACTGGGCGAGATTCAAAAATCAATCCACAGGTCGTCGCTCCATCTTGTTGGAGACCTACCGACAGCTCGTCTCCCGGTCCGCGGACGCCATTCGAGAACCTTCTGACTACCACTAAAGTTTCACAATTCTTCCCTATGTAGTACTGTCGAAATAGGCATTTAGCCTTACCTGATATCGTTGCAGGGTCTGTCCTTCCAGTGGGGCAAGTGGTCCAATCCGTTGATTTTGTCGATGTAACCGAAGCGTTCCATGGATTTCTGGCCTGTGTATATCGTTGATACTTCGTCTAGAGTGCCGTTGCGCTGTAACGAGAGAAACATGATTTTAAGTAAGTAAGAAAACCAAGTTAATGTTCATTATTTTAAATGTAAGATCAGAAAATGTCCGGATAATAAATACGGCAGCATCATGAACAGTTTTAAGATTTCGCGGTTAATTTAGACATAATGAAACCGGGATATTGACCGCGATTACCTTATAGGTTTGATGAGCTCCCGATATTTCGACGCAGTTACATGCGTCATGATCACGTGCAAACTCACGGGGAAATATCGGGAGCTCATCAAACCCATAAGGTGATCGCGGTCAATATCCCGTTTTCATTATGTCTAAGGCAGTAGCATGGGTACAAACGGAAAAACACGGGTGACCAGTTTTTTGTCTATTTCCCTTTCGACGGTCGGTCTTGTGCTGCCCGCAGCCAATGGCTTCCCGCGATCTTTACCAGACCGTCCGTCCACCAAGCGGTCGCCACTCCAGAACCTTACGGCCCCAACGGCCATCAGTTCTGAGAGCAATGTGCCCCGCCCACAGCCACTTGAGGAGTGCAATTTGCTGAGCTATATCGGTAATTTAAGGTCTGTTTCGAATCTCCTCATTTTGCAGGTCTATTTGAAGCATACATTTTGGCAGTGCCTTTGGTTATTATAACGTTATTGTAATAAAATCCATGTGAGAAATTGAACAAGTAGTATTTAATACGGCGCGACCTGGTCTTTGACTAGGGCTCAAAGTCCAAACTCAAGGTTTGCCAGCGAGCTACTGGAGCGCAGTATCCTAGTCGTTCGAAAGACTGATAGAATCAGAAACACCGAACTGCGCTCCAAAACTCAAATTGGCGACGTATAGACAAAGAATGCTAAGCTCACGGACCAACGACCCTCTGGACACCAAATATCAGGGCGAACGTTTCTGAAACGCATATGCTCATTTGCACCTGTAAATCTCTCCAGCCTCGAATCGCGGCTCACTTTCGACCAGATGACAAGCTAAGTATGAACCAATCACGACGCATTCTCCCGGCCCGCTCACCGCGGCTTTTTTCGTAATGACTTTCCAAGTAAATTATAGAAGATGCGGTGTCCAGAGGGTGGTTGGTCCGTGGCTAAACTGAAGTGGGACTGGGCGGGACATGTCTGCCAAATGCATCCGGATCGCTGGACCAGAATTGCCACCGACGGGTCCTAAGCGACGGGCACCGGAGCCGAGGCAGACCTAGAAGGAGATGGCGGGACGATTTGGAGCGTTTTTGGCCGGCCTGGCGAGATTTGACTGAAACTTTTTTGGAAATTTGGCCCAGCAGTGGGACACCGTATACCCGTACACCATACACCGTATACGCCATATACCGTATACCTTTCACAAACCATTACATATGATGGGCAAAATAGCCGGAAAAAGGAAGGTCGGAAGACGAAGAAAAGTGTCATGGCTCCGTAACATCAGGGAGTGGACGGGCACCAAGGCAGTGGAGCAGCTATTTAGACTGGCTATGAAGGGAACGATTTAAAGAGTTGACTGCCAACCTTCAGTGATGAAGTGGCACTATAAGAAGAAGGGACACTGTATAGGCTATTTAAAAAAATACTTACGGCCAGGAGTAGTCCCATTTGGCTGTTCGGACGCTTTCCTTTCGGGTAGAAATAGTGTGCCAAAGTCACTAATGGGTCGTTGTATCTGCAAAAGAAAGAGTTACATATAATCTCTTTTTTAGCCCAGTGATGTCAACTGCTGGATATAAGCCTCAAAAGACTTTCAACAACAAACGTCTGCATCCACCGGTGTCCGATCTTCACCAAGTCAGTCTGTTTATTAACCCCTGGCGAAAAAGAGGGGTGTTATATGTTTGATCTCTGTATCTGTCTGTGCATCATAGCTCCCAAACGGATATACCGATTTCGATGCGGTTTCTTTTAATCGAAAGCTAATTTAATCGAAATGGTTATTAGCTAATTTAATAAAAATCGGTTGACCAGTTTTTGAAATATCGAATTTTGAAATGACAATGCCGTTGGTTTTTCTACTTTTCTAACAATTTCAGGAATTTTGTAATGGTCTCACACGGCCAGACAGGTTGGTTTTGACCTTAGAGCAGGAAAGTAATGGAGACGTTAACGCGCGATTTCCCCTCTGCCAAAAAGCTAACGTTAAGTCTGTGCAAAATGCACAGGGTCCGTTCACTGTGTGACAGTTTTGTTTTAGTAATGTGCATGGGTTGGTTACATCTGGAACGTCACAATGACAGTGACGTTCGGCCATCTTTGGTAACTTTTTCGGAATGTAAATATGGTTTTTAGACTTACCCGAAGACCAGTTGTTCGGCCCTGACTTGGACGAACGGCTTAGCGTTTTCCCGGTAAGTGATAGCCAGGCCAGAGACGAACAGGTTGAAGATAAAGCCAGCCATGTTTGGTGAGAAGGACGTTACTGTCTGAAAGAGAAGGTGTTATTAACTAACTCAGATAATAAAAAAAAAAAACAAAAAAAGTAAAACGTAAGTTTCTGTGCCTGTGGTCCTTTCATCAGGAACTACGACTGTGTTAACTTTTTTGCCGTATTTTTTTGTATTTGTAGGCCCTCCGTACGACACCCGACTGCGAAAAATAGAGTTCCTAATTAACCCTTTGCCTACGGGTGTCAACCAGAGTTGCCACTAAGGCAACACCGCTGCAATGCGGGTGTCAAGTATAGTTGTTCCAGGAAGGGATATTTTTATAAACAAAAGTAGTCCTTGTACCTTGGTAATAACGGCCATATTGTATAGTGGCATTGTCCAACCGCCAAAACATGGCCGTATTGAGGAGTGATGGTGGCGTATAAGGCCCCGTGGGTAAAGGGTTATAGAACCAGGGCCAGAAATCTTATTAGATATTTTTCACTTTTTTTAGGTGGGTTTTAAAATTTTTTTTTGTCACGTTTTACATTCAATTGCCAAGATAATAACGATAATAAAATAATAATAATGCCGCACCTACGGGGGGGCATAAGAGTACAAAAAGACGGCACCCGACTGCGGAAAAGTTAACATAGTTCCTAATTAAAAGAGCAGGTTCAGATTTTTTTTACTTTTTTTAAAGTTTGACCTGTATATCTGTCTGTGGCATCATAGTTCCCAAACGGATGGACCGATCTCGATGCGGTTTTCTTTGATCGAAAGCTAGTTTAATGAAGCTTTAAGTTCCTCACCAGCAGAGGAATGTTGGGCACCACCAGCTTCTGGTCCTTGTCGACCGACAGTTCTGGCACGAAGCGCAGTATCTTGTTGTGCTGATACGTAACAGTATCGTTGTCATGGAAACGGACGTTGACCTTCTCCATGTCCTCTCTGGAAAGAAATAGTGCTTATGTGAATTAATTGATTCCAAGCTAAAACTAATTACAAGTAACGGATTAAATTAATTTTCTCCTCCGCGAAGTAGTGCAGTATGGTAATGCAACATAGCCTCGTCTGCGCTGAGTATTTATTTTAATGCACTAATTTTCCCGCCCTCCCTCCGCAAATTGAAAATAAAATAATCAACGCAGACGCTACTAAACCCACAACCAACACTACCACCACCAGTAAAATAGTACCGGACACGTGTTTCGCCTCTCTAATGCATGTTAATAAATACTCAGCGCAGACGAGGCTATTTTGGATGACCATACTGCACTACTTCGCGGAGGAGCAAATTAATTTAATCCGTTACTTGTAACATGGACCTCCGCAAAGTTACGCCTGAATCAAAACAATATTTAAAACTAAATACACTAAGTTAATCAAGGCCCCCACGGTATGGTGCCCAAAAGGCTGGCAGCGTTGCCTCGCTGAACAGCGATGCTGATTCTTTGAGAGAGAAAACTGCCAGCCCTTTGGTCACAAGTTGCGTCGACCAAGCGCTTTTGCAACTCTGAAATAGGCTTGTAAGCGCTGGGACCCCATGGACCCAAGGTGGACCCCATTGCTTTATGTACAGTACTGCACCCGCTGCGCAAAAGTTAATTTATAGTTATTCATTAACGGAAGGCCCAGAAATTTTTATTTTTTACTTTTTACACGACTGCCCGAAGAAAAAGAGTGTATTGTTTTCAGGGTTCATGTAAGTATGTATGTAAGTATGTAATTACTTGTAAGTTTTTTTATGTCGGGGATTTTTAGGCTTCCGTAGGTACCTCAAAAGGAAAAAACGGAACCCTTATAGGATCACTTTGTTGTCTGTCTGTCTGTCTGTCAAGACCCTTTTTTGCTGGAACGCATGGAGGTAGCATGCTGAAATTAATATCAAGCACTCAAGCTTGCAGAACCTTGACGCTGTGAAAAAATCTAACTTCTAAGTCAACGTAATCAAAAGATACAGTCGTAATACAAAGTCGGTTTCCATAAAGGTTGTTTCCATACATGTTGCTGATGTTGTAAGTGTCGACAGGCTGCTCTATTTACTTAGCACGGCGCTTCTTGCCATCAAAATTCATTCATTCAAACACAAGAAGCATAACCATTGTTTTTTAATGTCTGTGACTAAATGTGTGTATGGAAAATTACATGCTTTGCATGAATGGTTCTGGCGTGAAATCGGTCCATGCAAAGTTATGGTCGTCTAAAGAATATGTTTGCAAAGGCAAATAAGTAATAGGAAAATGTTTATAATGATAATTTCACCGCTTAAATTTTACAAGTAATATTTATAACCAACTCAAATAGAACACTCACTATGGTGGTTTATTCCGGGTGGTAGGACCTTGTGCGAGGTCCGTCCGGATCGCTACCACCATCTTACTCGCCAATCCTGGCGCTAAGCAGCAGTGCTTGCACTGTTGTATTCCGGTGTAATTACGGGCACAAAAGGCATTTCATCTTAGCTCTCTAGGTTGGCAACCCATTTGAGAACTCTCCGGGGTTGTGGGTGTCTATGGGCAGTGCTGATCACTTACCAATCAGGTATAAAAAAAACCATGATTTGAATGGCATTTTTATTCAATCTAAATCGACGTCATGGTTTCTAAAAACCAATTTCCATATCTCTTATAGGTTCTGACTTCTCCCTTCAAACCTGCGTCACGTAAACTCGAATAGTACCTAAACGTTATCGAGTTTGTATGACGTTTGGAGCAGCGCCCGCCCGTGAGCGTATTTGGAACTAAAATTTAGTATGAGGTTTCTCGATCTCGATATGATAACCGTAACGTTACGCAGGATTCGAAAAGTCGTGCTCGACCCTCTAAGCCATTTGGATTGATCAACCTGTATGGCATGCTAGTGCCTTAATCTAATGTCATAAGGAGAAAAGTATAGCCTGTCAAAATCCGATCACGGTTATGTATTTATTGACAGTGTCGTAACGTTTTAGCAGGTTTTCTACTATTACGAAAATTGACTGCTGCGATGTGTGCCCACGTACGGTCGGCGAGAGAAGTTATAATGTATGGCCTTGACATTTTATTACAAATATTCACAATATCATTAGACCTATTACGACCGGATAGTATAGTGGTTAGAGACCCTGACTATGAAGTCCCAGGCTCGATCCCCGGTCGGGGCAGATGATTGTATGATGAATACGAATGTTTGTTCTCGGGTCTTGGATGTTTAATATGTATATAAGTATGTATTTATCTATATAAGTATGTTTATCCGTCGTCTAGTACCCATAGTACAGGCTTTGCCTAGTTTGGGACTAGGTCAATTGGTGTCAATTGTCCCATGATATTTATTATTATTATTATTTATTAACCAAGTGATATTGACCGCGAATATCTTAATAATAAATATCATGGGACAATTTGACACCAATTGACCTAGTCCCAAACTAGGCAAAGCCTGTACTATGGCTACTAGACAACGGATAAACATACTTATATAGATAAATACATACTTATATACATATTAAACATCCAAGATCCGAGAACAAACATTCATATTCATCATACAAACATCTGCCCCGACCGGGATTTGAACCCGGGACCTCAAGCTTCAAAGTCAGGGTCTCTAACCACTAGGCTATCCGGTCGTCATAATAGGTTTAAATCATAGTTGTTATGATATATAAATATAATATTATATCGATTTTGAAAACGGTTCCCGTGGCATGGTGCCCAAAAAGCTGGCAGCGTTGCCTCGCTGAATAGCGATGCTGATTCTTTGAGAGGAAACTGCCAGCCCTTTGGTCACAAGTTGCATCGAATAAGCGCTTTTGCAGAAGTTTTTTGTAGTAGTTTTATGGAAATAAAAAAAAACTAAAACTCTTTAAGGGTGGATTTTCAAACTGGAGACACAAAGTCAAGTCAGAGTAATTTGTGTGGAAAGTGCCTCACAAATTACTCTGGTGTAATTTGTGTGGCACTTTTTCGTACAAAAATACGGCCACGCAAATTACACCAGGGTGACCAGGGGTCTCCAGTTTGGAAACCTACCCTCAAAAATTAGGACACGAGGTCTACAGCTCACGCAACCATTACCATTCAGTGATAAAATGCGCAGAACACTTGCGTGCGCGACGGTGGGTTTTTTGTATGAAGAAATCACGAGGTCCGGTGTGTAACGCGACACCGACGCATGCGCGTAAATATAGTGCGTACCTACTCTGAAATATCACCATCTCCAGACCATTTATATGTCTCTCTTCTAGGTGCAAAAAAGCGTAATAAAAAAAGCTTTTAACAAAAAAGTTAAACCGCCTAAAGAAACCAAAATAATCCTCTAAGCTGAGGTTCCCAAACTGTGCGCCACGGCGCCCTGGGGCATCGTGAAGAGTCCCAGAGGTGCCGTGGTACATTTCTGTTTTCTCGTCTCTTAGGTACCGTATTGATGCCATTGTATCTACTGTATACACAGACAGCTACAAACTTGGTACAGGGCGTCGGGAAGAAATACAAAAATGTAAGGTGCACCGCAAAGTACCAAAGTTTGAGAACTCTAAAGAGTCTAGAGTCTACAGCCATGAGTTTTAAGGCCTAGCACAAATATGGACTGATGGCCGATGGGGTCAGAAGGTTCTCGAATGGCGTCCGCGGACCGGGAGACGAGCTGTCGGTAGGCCTCCAACAAGATGGAGCGACGACCTGGTAAAGATCGCGGGACCGCGGTGGATGCGGAAAGCACAAGACCGGTCTGAGTGGAGAGCCTTGGGAGAGGCCGCCAGCCAGGAGTGGACGTCTTTTGGCTGACATGATGATGATGACAAATATGAAGTCGGTACAGTGCGAGCGGAATATTCTTTGAAAGAAGCTCCAATTTCCCTGGGATGCCATCATCAGATTCTGACTTGGTGGCAATAGGACCACCTCGGGGGTATACTCTTTCGAATAAAACGTTTTTTTTTTAAATCGGTAGACAATAGACAGAGTAATCGGTTTCCATCTATACCTAAATCAGTACCGTGACTGACTGACTGCCTAAACCACTTTACTTAGAGACTTGAAATTTGGCAAACATACCTTGAGTATCCCAGAGGTGCACTAAGGGATTTATCTAAATTCCCACGGGATAGGGAACTAGCCCATTTTTAAATATTTCACGGGGGTAAAGCCAAGGGGCATTAGCTAGTAAATACATAAAAACAATAGGTACATACAGTGGTACATAGAACCTCCTCCTTTTTTGAAGTCAGTAAAAAAAGAAAAATGAGGTCTACAGCTCACAGAGCGAGTTTATTTAATTTCCAAATACTTACGAGACAACTAACTGTATGGTTATTCACCTGGCACGCTAACCAAGCCATTTCCAAACTTAACCACAATTTCTGTCAATTTTAAAGTCATTAAGGCATGTCTAAATCGCGGCAATAACATTAATATTACAAGTTCAATGTGAACGTGGCATGCAAGTTTTTTCTTGACCACAGAGCGTCCAGGGTAATCAACGGGCAACAACTTAGAAAAGTTGAATAACCCCCGACATTGTCATTTCAAAGTTCAATATTTCAGAAACGGGTGAACCGATTTTATTTAAACTTAGCTAAAAACCATCTCGATTTAACTAGCTTTCGATTAAAAGAAACCGTATCGAAATCGGTCCATTCGATTGGGGGCTATGATGCCACAGACAGATACACAGGTCAAACTTAAACACCCCTCTTTTTCGTCGGAGGTTAAAAATCGATCGCGTTTGCGTTAATGTGTCAAATAGTATGAGAATTGTTTGTTGTCGACACGCGCCACTAGGGGCGCTGCTAATGTGCCCATAGTAATTCAGACGTAAACGCGAACGGGATTGAGACGTTTTTTTGACCGTTCATTACACTAGAGGCTCAGGGTACAGTTACTTAGTGCGTTAGTGCAATCTTTTTTTTAAGCGACAGACAAAGGTACGCGGTCCGTGCAGCTTTTTGTTCGGTGTTGTTAAAACGGGAGTTAATGTATTTGTTGGTTTGTTTAGTTTTTAGTGTAGAGTTTATCTTGGTGAAATAAGACAGATCACTGACGTATATAAATCGAGTTTGGCTCAACACGTTTCAGACTAATCCGTAGTCCTTTCTCTGGGACCCAGCGGCAGCGAGACGCACAATGCGCGCCGCGGCTCAGCCGGCAGCTTCACACAACTACCCTCGTTTTCATCGTTATTTTTACTACTGTCAATGCGTACAGTGTGCGTCTCGCTGCCAATGGGTCGTGCGCTCTCAGAGGAAGGACTGCGAATTAGTCCGAAACATGCTGGGCTAAGCTCGACTTACATACAGGAGTGATCCGTTTTATTTCACTATGATTGAGTCTCATGGTAGTTTCATGTTAAAAGTGGAGTTTATCTTGTTGACCTAGCGACCGAAGTGAGCGAAGAGTCTCCGTTTCAGCTTGGACAAAAATGCTTTCGTATGTCCGCCGTCTGTCCGTCTGTTCTCCTCTGCAGGCCGCATTTCTCAACCGATTCTCGTGAAATTTTGTGAGCAGGTTCGATAATTATATGTATATGGATTTTTTGACGACTTGTTTTTTGGAAATTGAAAAAAAAAAGTTTTTAAATGACCTCGAGAGGCCACACAGCCATTTTTATTTAGGTTAGACACCAAATGTACCCAAGTTCTGTTTTATTTTGACTGTCATACCCACCCTTTTCACCAAAAAAAAACCATAGAAATTTGTTTGTCAGTTTTGTGACGGTCCATATAAAATGTATGTAAAAACGCGTCAGAAAACTGACAAAAAATGCGGGCACTATAGTCCTCGTGATTCTGAGCAGAAATGGATGGATTTTCCAACTGGAGACCCCTGGTTACCCCGGTGTTGTAATTGGCGTGGCCGTGTTTTATAAAGCTACAAGTTATAATTTACAAGCGGAAGTCTCATTCTATCACCTTTTGTTATTAAGAGATTTCCGCTTGTAAATTACAACTTGTAGCTTTATAAAACACGGCCCAGGTGTCTCCAGTTTGCAAATCCACCCAAATAATCCAAAATTTGTTAAATGGCGCACACACTGTTTTCTGAAAATGCCCTCAATTGAGAGGTCTGTGTAATTGGTAATTATGAAATATAATGAGCTGTTCCAAGCTCTGTGGTTATCTTTTGGCAATCATAGTTCATTGCGCCGTCTGTTCGGGCAATTTGGGCAATGAGGGTAAGAGAGGGACAAATGAACAATAGTAGTTTATGCAACTGCTACATAATGAGGGTCCTTAAAACACGAGTGTGTTTTTATGAAACGAGGCGAAGCTGAGTTTCATAATAGGATCACACGAGTGTTTTAAGGCCTAATTATGTGGAGTTGCAAACATCACTTTATCTACACACATATAAGTACTCTAAGGTGGGTTCAGAAGCCGAAGCCATATCTAGCCATATCATACCCATACCTGTCACGAATTTGATTGTTTTTTTTAAACCATAGACAAACATACCGAGCTGACGTGTCATAAACTGATTTTTTTTGTAAGAAAAAAAAGCATCACATTATTAATTATACATGTCGGACTGAACTCGACTTATATAAGTGAGTGATCCGTTTTATTTCACTACGATTGTAAATTACGTTGGTTGTCAAATTCGAAAAATCGAATACGATATCGAAAAGTCATTACGACATCAAATTCGATGTAATGACTATAACTTTACCGTTGGACCTGCAGGGCGGGCGGAGGCGACGATGTACTGCAATGCTGTTCATTTTCTACGGTTTCTGAACGCATTATAGAGGACTTATGATATATTGTGTAGATAAAAACAATAACCAACTTAGAAAAGTTGCAAAACCCCCGACATTGTCATTTCAAAGTTCAGTATTTCAAATACGGGCGAACCGATTTTAATGTATCTTAGCTTAAACTAGCTTTCGATTAAAAAACCGCATTGAAATCGGTAAATCTGTTTGGGAGCTATGATGCCACAGACAGATACACAGATACACAAATACATCCTCTTTTTCGTCGGTAGGTTAACGTGACGTTAATATATTAAACTAGTGGCTCTGTGCGCTGTAGACCTCGAGAACTACCTCATTTTTTAACCCCCGACGAAAAAGAGGGGTGTTATAAGTTTGACCTGTGTATCTGTGTATCTGTCTGTGGCATCATAGCTCTCAACCGGATGGACCAATTTTGATGCAATTTTTTTAATCAACAGTTTTTAAAGACGACAAAAAGTACAGTTGGCAAAAAAGCTTATTTTAAAAATGTTATTTTTATGGTTAGGTTAACCTTTCATCATCATCATCATCAGCCTATTTACGTCCCGCTGCTGGGCACAGGCCTCGTCTCAGAATGAGAGGGCTTGGGCTATAGTCCCCACGCGGGCCCAGTGCGGATTGGGAACTTCACACACATCATTGAATGCTTCGCAGGAGTGTGCAGGTTAACCCTTAATTTATTAATTGTGTTTAGGTAATAACCTAAATGGACAGTTAATAAACGGTCCATTTTGCCCCAGTCTCCCCTTTGGCAGATTAAGGCCAAGCAAAACGCAAGTAACGGCCAAAGGTCATTGCACCGTAACTTTAACCGATTCGTGAAAGAAAGAGGTTAAGTTTACACTCACGCACTTCAACTAATTCTAATGTGTGAGAGAGACTATAATTTCATTATCATGATACTCGGGACTTTATCGTGTAAAATACATAGATTTAAACTGGAGAGCACCCGCGGCTCCGCCCGTGCGGAATTTATATAAACGTAAAGAATCTCTATAGCTATGTGTCCTCTGGGTAAAAAAGTAATATTTGTAATTAGATGTAATTTACATAGATAACACTAAAAAAATCCTTAGACTGCAATGCATGATAATGAATGGATTTCTTTATCCCTGAACGGCAAAACTGGCATAGATAATATCAATTATATTTTTTATAAACTCACTGAAACATGAATACACAGAAAAAAAACCAGAAAAATGCCAACCCCGGGAATCGAACCCGGATCCTCGACACTCCGGGTCGTGTGCTTTTCCCCTACACCACGATTGGACATAGAGGAAAGGCCGAATTTTTTCCATGTATTCAAATCTCAGCTTGTTTTTATCACTTTTTGCAGTGACTAGCGCCATCTATGCGATTACTTCGTAAACCGAAAACAACGCACCCTTTCGAAACTTATCAGTTTACCCAGGCTCAACAACGAGATGGCGCACTAAAGCAATCAATTCATGATCTCAGTAGGAGTATCTTTTTGTATTTTTTCTCCCAATTTTTTATTTTTACGGTTTTCCCGTGAATATCAATTATATTTTTTATAAACTCACTGAAACATGAATACACAGAAAAAAAAACCAGAAAAATGCCAACCCCGGGAATCGAACCCGGATCCTCGACACTCCGGGTCGTGTGCTTTTCCCCTACACCACGATTGGACATAGAGGAAAGGCCGAATTTTTTCCATGTATTCAAATCTCAGCTTGTTTTTATCACTTTTTGCAGTGACTAGCGCCATCTATGCGATTACTTCGTAAACCGAAAACAACGCACCCTTTCGAAACTTATCAGTTTACCCAGGCTCAACAACGAGATGGCGCACTAAAGCAAACAATTCATGATCTCAGTAGGAGTATCTTTTTGTATTTTTTCTCCCAATTTTTTATTTTAAAAATAAAAAATTGGGAGAAAAAATACAAAAAGATACTCCTACTGAGATCATGAATAGATAATATCGCTCGCTTTTGGCTCGAAATTCGAATTTGCGATTTAATTTTGCTTAAAACACAAAATTTAATCATATTTTCAGAAGTTTCTCGCGATTCCCAAGATCAAAGAATCGAATTGCTTTAAAAATCCAGAGAAATAATGCGTTGTTTGGGAGAAACGTGTCAAAATGGTGTTGTAGAGCGCCATCTCGCTCTGTCTCGTTTCTTTTATCCTGTTCTGGTTTTTCGACTTTATATAATAGATTTGAATTTAAATATCTGGACGTTTCGGACGCGACGTTGCGTCCATGGTCTCGAGGGGACTGAAGAGGCGGGTATCAACATCTAGCTAGGGTTGTTTTTTACGCGATTAAGTCCCGAGTATCATGATAATGTGAGACTATAATTGTTCATTTTGACGACCGGAGGCCCGAGTACGAATATTCGAAACCTGCGTCACGTAAAATCGAATAGTAAACGTTGTCGAGTTTGTATGACGTTTGGAACAGCGTCCTCCCGTGAACGTATTTGGAACTAAAATTTAGTATGAGGTTTCTCGATCTCGATACGATAACCGTAACGTTACGCAGGATTCGACGTCGTGCTCGACCCTCGATAGCCTAGTGGTTAGAGACCCTGACTATGAAGCTTGAGGTCCCGGGTTCGATCCCCGGTCGGGGTAGATGTTTGTGTATGATGAATGAATATGATTTGCTCTCGAGTCTTGGATGTTTTAATAATGTATTTATTAAACACCAACGCAAAAACAGCTTTTTGATTTGAACTTGACACCGACATTTTCATTTCAAAATGTAGTATCTCAAGAACGGCTGAACCGATTTCGATAAAACATGTCTACCAACCATCGCTAGAAAACGTGCTTTCAAATAAAAAACCGCATTCAAATCGGTTCAAAAGTTAAAGAGCTACGTTGCCACAGACATATACTACAGACACACTCTTTTTGCGTCGGGGGTTAAAAACTGGGTTTAATATTTGCTGCAAGAAGACTTTAATACTTACCTATAGACGAAAGGGCCGACTTCGACCAGTTTCGGTTTTTCCCCGTATTCCAGGAAACTTGTGGGGTTGGTGACGTTGAAGATGTACACTTTGGTCAGGCGAACCACGCCGGGCTTCTGCCAGTAGCTGTAGCTGAGCGAACCGTTCCACAGGCGAAGCTCCTACAACAGACGGACATATAATCAATCATCTAACCCGCCCAAAGACATTCGATGTGAAATGTAAATGACAATTATTGTTAAAAAAATTGTCCATGTAAGTAACCTTAAGATTATATTTTTAATAAACTCACTGAAACATGAATATGTACACAGAAAAAAACCAAAAAAATAAAAACCCCGGGAATCGAACCCGGATCCTCGACACTCCGGGTCGTGTGCCCTTCCCCTACACCACGATTGACATCAATCAATCAACCATCAATCAGTCTAAACTAGCTTTTGATTAAAAATGTCGCATTGCGATTGGTCTAGCCGTTTGGGAGCTATAATGCCACAGACAGCTACACAGATACACATATCAAGCTTTAACCCCGATGAAAAAGAGGGGTGTTATAAGTTTGATCTGTGTACCTGTGTATCTGTCCGTGGCATCATACCTCTCAAACGGACCGATATCGATGCGGTTTTTTAATTGCAAGCTAGTTTAATCGAAATAGTTCTTAGCTAAGTTTCATTAAAATCGGTTCACCCGTTTTTGAAATATTGAACTTTGAAATGCCAATGTCGGCGGTTTTTCTACTTTTCTACGTTGGTTAGGTTAGGTTATTGAGATTGCGAGCTAGTCAGACCTTCCCTTTAGTTGTGTGTCTGTTTCCCTGTTTCGCACCGAAGTACACTCACCCTAAATATGATGTAGTCCAGCCAAGGCACGAACGACAGAATGATCCCGAGGACGACTGTACATATACTGAACAGTATCACTGCCAGCCGACCTGTAACAAAGAGAAATACCATAGTATAAAAATAAATAACATAGTACAAAGAGAAATAACATAGTACAAAGAGAAATACCATATTACAAAAATAAATACCATAGTACAAAAAGAAATAACATAGTGCAAAGAGAAATAACATAGTACAGAGAGAAATAACATAGTACAGAGAGAAATACCATAGTACAAAAAGAAATAACATAGTACAAAGAGAAATGCCATAGTACAAAAATAAATACCATAGTACAAAAAGAAATAACATAGTACAAATAGAAATAATATAGTACAAAGAGAAATACCATAGTACAAAAATAAATACCATAGTACAAAAATAAATACCATAGTACAAAGATAAATAACATAGTACAAAGAGAAAACCCTGTTACAAAAAGAAATTACCATAGTACAAAAAGAAATACCATGTAAGGCGCAGGCCCCTATTTCACCAACTTCACAATTGTTGTTGTTAATGACAATGCCTTGTCAACTGCTGACTTGAAGAGCTTTTGTTTTAGCGCGCTTCATATTGTCAAAGAAATGTAGTTCGAATTGTCCAAGGTCTATAAAACCAAGAGGACTGCCAATGGCTATATAATGTCGCGCTCCTGTATAATAATGAGCCTGCTGTAGCTAGTTTCACTATAGAGAGGTCTCTGTACTATTAATTTTGTATGACACTTAGACTTCTGGCTAACACAATAGCGCCATCTATGAACTGAAAGAAAAAACTAATTTAGATGGCGCTATTGTGTTAGCCAGAGGTCTAAATGTCATACCAAATGAATGGTACAGAGACCCCTCCGTAGCAAAACTAGCTACAGCAGGCTTATTATTTCAAAGGAACGCCACATCGTATAGACACTGGCAGTCCTTTTGGTTTTATGGTCCTTGGAATTGTCATATAAAACTGACAATTGTAAAGATGATGAAATAGGTGACCTGGCCTCTCGTCGCTTAGACCAGGCGCGAAGATATCTTTCATCTGTTATTTCTATGGATAATCCTCAGACAAGTTATTTAAAAATGAACTTCAACAGTTTGACCTACATCCTACTAACTACAGTCCTTGTTGAAGCTCTGACATAACTATACTTATGTAGCTATTGGTTCAAGTTTGACATACATACAGTAATTATTGTCCTGCCATGGTTAATTAGATCATATTGACCTAGCCGACACGTATATTGAATCTACTGGTGGTATGTTGAACGGTTGCTTTGGTGCTTTGATAATGGCCTCGTAGAGACTGCCGAAACTTGTCAGCGTTTAGTGTAGTGTTGGTGGTGATAGTTGGGTCTGCGTGGCATGTGTTGGTTCGTGTAGCAGTGGAGGCGGAGGTGTGGCATGGAAACATGCATTTGCCGCACAGATATAACTATTGTTCACGTGTGGTCGCGGGTGAGCAAAGTAATTGTTTTTAGTTCATAAACATGGACCTATACGATGTCGCGTTCCTTTGAAATAATAAGCCTGCTGTAGCTAGTTTTACTACGGAGGGGTCTCTGTACCATTCATTTGGTATGACATTTAGACCTCTGGCTAACACAATAGCGCCATCTAAATTAGTTTTTCTTTCAGTTCATAGATGGCGCTATTATGTTAGCCAGAGGTCTAAGTGTCATACAAAATTAATGGTACAGAGACCTCTCTATAGTGAAACTAGCTACAGCAGGCTCATTATTTTGCAGGAACGCGACATTGTATACCCATTGGCAGTCCTCTTGGTTTTATGGTCCTTAACCTCCGCTAAGTAACACCTGATTCAATAAAGTATTAGCGAAAGGTTTTAATTTGTCGGCGTGTTTAATATGTATATCCATGCCAAATTACAGCTTTCTAGTATGGAAAGTTTCTGAGCTAAGCCGCTGACAGACAGACAGACGGACGTGGTAAAACTATCCCACCTGATGGAAAGTTCAGATGAGGTCAAAGGTGTAATGCACTGGTTCAATAATGGCCAGAGCATTTAGTGTAATCAACTTTTTTAGACATTTTAGTTTTTGTGAAGTTTTTTTTTTATACGACGAGGAAGGCAATCAAGCAGTGGGTAACCTGATGGTAAGTTATCACCACTGCCCATGGACACCCGCAACACCGGAGGAGTTTGCAGATGCGTTGCCAACCTAAAGAGCTAAGATGAAATGCCTCTTGTGCCCGTAATTACACCGGCTGTCTTACTCTCCACACCCGGCAGGATTAGCGAGTAAGATGGTGGTAGCGATCCGGACGGACCGCGCACAAGGTCCTACCACCCGAAAAGTAGTTGCATTTTAATTTTAATTTAGGACAAGTATGTAATTATTTTATTGCATTAGTTTCGTTTAGTTTTCTTCAGTCCCTTCGAGACCATGGACGCAACGTCGCGTTCGAAACGCCGAGGTATTTAAATTTAAATTTAAATATATGTTTTTTACGCGATTAAGTCCCGAGTATCATGATAATGTAGTTTAACTTAATTTTTACCCGACTGCGAAACGCAAAGGAGGGTAACGTGTTTATCAGCCTTTATAAATAAATTAATAAATATCACGGGACAATTTGACACCAATTGATATATATGTATGTTTGTTCCTTTGTGGCACTTTAGAGACCGAACGCGTTTGCCGATTTTAATAATTCTTACGTCAATCGATTTGTGTTAATCTTCCTAGTGTCATTATAGACATGAAAGTAATTTAAACCACCAATCGACCACCAGACGCCATATTGTAAAAAAAAAAAAAAAACAAGTCGACAAACTATATCAAATGGGGTATCATTGAATAGGTATTTGAAAATCAACTTGAGGTTTCTTTTATAATTTTTCATTTTGAGTGACCATTTAGGATCTCTGTTTAAAGTTGGTTCGCAAACGTTTTCAGTTTAAAATATAAAGTCATATTATGACTAAAAAGCTTTAAATAAAACAAAATTATCTTTTTAAAGTTTTCTATAGTTATATTTTTAATAAACTCACCGAAACATGAATACACAGAAAAAAACCAGAAAAATACCAACCCCGGGAATCGAACCCGGAACCTCGACACTCCGGGTTTGATTCCCGGGGTTGGTATTTTTCTGATTTTTTTCTGTGTATTCATGTTTCGGTGAGTTTATTAAAAATATAATTGATACTCACGGGAAGACCGTAAAAATAAAAAATAATTGGAAAAAAAAAAAAAAAAATACAAAAAGATTTTCCAATTGAGATCATGAATTTTCTATAGTTACCATTTTTGTATTATTATGTATCTGTTATTATCGAGTTTCATTGAAATCATGTGTTTTTTTTTGCTTTTTATGTATCTTTTGCTAGAAACCTGCTATAAATTCGTGACCTAAAACTTTTTAATTAGCACCACCTGCTTTAATATGTTCTTACCTTTATTCCATTATGGTTTCCTGGTAGAGATCGCTCTGTAGCGATAAGGCCGCCCATTGCTATCTTGTATTTTCTTTGTGTGTTATTTCCTGTTTTGACTGTTATGTGGTGTTTAATAAAGAGTTATTGTATTGTGTTGTATTGTATTGTATTGTATTGTATTGTATTGTATTGTATTGTATTGTATTGTATTGTATTGTATTGTATTGTATTGTATTGTATTGTAAAAACAAAAACCCGACTGCAAAAACAATTAACTAAAAAGAGAAAAACTAGCTCATTATAAGTACCTACTTTATACATTTAGAAACCTTAAATATTATAATTGAGTTTGCAGTCGGGTTTTTTGTTTTTAAATAATTTTGTTTTTATTTATTAAGCTTGTATATTTAGTCTAATTTAATATCTAAATAAACTCTAACAAAAATATGTAAGTATACGAAAATTATATGGATACAATATCGTTTCAAACTTTCAAATCGCGACAACTCAAAAAGTTGCCAAGGTGACAAACATGTTATGCCTTGTACCCGTCCTATATGCTAATGTAATTAATTACCGTCACAACATTTTCTCGACTAAGTAATGTGTAACATGGTTCATAATAATTGTTTCGCGGTATATGGTGAATTCCCTTAACCATATTATTCTAGTTGTCTTGCAACTGCAATTATTATAACAAGGTTATTATTTAAGTACAGGTTAACTACATTCTTGGTCATTGATGTAAATAAAGTGGCTTAGACTCAGAACTCAGAAGCCACTTTCCCGAAATGTGCACTTTCTGAAAAAAAAATAACCTTAAATGGCACTTTCTCGATAAGTGCTCGTTCCCAATAAGTAAACTTTTCCATAACGAACACATTCCCAAAATTCATTCCTATTGAAAAAACCGGCCAAGTGCGAGTCGGTATCGCGCCCGAGGGTTCCGTAGAAAGATTTTAACGCTTTTCCCCAGTGTTTTAATAAGTCCAGTGTTAGCAGAGCCCTGCTCCTAAGCAAAATGTACGCAGTGTGGGGTCACCTTATATTGGTCTGTGAAATCTACAGACAGACATAAAAAATTAAGATTTTGAGACTTTCATGAGTGGTTGTTCTATAGGAGCTACCTTCATAGAAAATTTCAAGTTTCTAGGACAACTGGAAGTACCCTTTAGGTTTTTGGAAATCGGCAATTTGTATGGAAATAGCCTTTTTAATGACTGTATCCTTTGACTGCGTTGACCTAGAAGATTGATTTTTTCACAGCTTCAAGGGACCGCAGGCTTGAGTATTTGATATTAATTTCAGCATGCTACCTCCACGCGTTCCAGAAAAAAAGGGTCTAGACAGACAGACATACAGACAGACAGACGGACAACAAAGTGATCCTATAAGGGTTCCGTTTTTTCCTTTTGAGGTACAGAACCCTAAAAATAAATCATCCCTTAGTTACATGTACGTATAAACATAGTAGAAAAACCTTTCCCACGGGCCAGGCAAAAAACAATCTTATTAAAATGTCATAAACATTTTGACAGGAGAAAGCTTTTCTCACTTTAACTACAGTGCAAAATACTCTACCTTGTTAAAATGAAAATAATCGATTTATTGATTATTTTTGTTTTTATTTTTATGAAACATTCATAGTACGTATAGTCGTCCCACGATAACTCGTCAACGAACAGAACTGACAACAGCAGAAATCTAAAGTTTGTTTATGGCAACACTGATTTATAGTCAAACAACACGTTTTGAACTTTTGATTAGATTAAACATTAGATAGGTCATCGTTCATTCACCATCCACCATTAAAATACCTCTCATATTTCGTTTTCTAGATTTTTTTTACCGTACAACGGCAAAACATTAAACACTGGCTAAATTGTCCTTCAATGGACAGAGCCAACTTTCGATTGCTACTATCATTATTATTTTTAATGAAAGAAATGTCTGAGTGACATGAAAAAAGTATTACCACAGCGTGATTTTTCTGGGTTGCCAATTAATATCTTATACAGTGTTATCGTGGGACGATTATAGTATGAAATTCAAAATACAATGACAATACAAAGAAAAATCAGTAAAGCTGCTCATAGATGGCGCTGAGGAGAGATCTTCCAAATAAAATATGACACGATGCATTGAAAAATTCGTTAGGTGCACCAATGTTAAGTATGGCTTAATTGGTGGAGCGTGGTACGGATTACCGAGGTTGCTGGTTGAAGTCCAGCTGCTTAACGGATTTTTCTTTGCATTGTCATTGTATGTTACTCTGCCTTGTTTTCAAATTTGAAGATGGCTACCTCGTTTCCAATTTCGATCACGGATTTGAAACTTCTGTTTTCGAAAAGTGTACCTTTTGGGAAACTGTACCATCTGAGAATGTGCTCCATCTGAGAAAGTGCACTTTTTGGTACAGTGTACCAATTAGGAAGTGCACTTTTTGGGAAAGTGCATATTTCGGGAAAGTGCGTTTTATTAGCCTAACTATGTCAGTAAAGCTAGGGCGCTAATTTATGATTTTTTTAGTACCTAATCCTAAAATGACATTGAACTTACGTAGGCCCGTAATTTTGACATTCCATGGAACTACATTCGAGTATTTGATATTAATTTCAGCTTGCTACCTCCACTCGTTCCAGAGAAAAAGTGTCTTGACAGACAGACGTACAGACAGACGGACAACAAAGTGATCCTATAAGTTTTCCGTTTTTTCTTCTGAAGTACGGAAGCCTAAAAGCTAGTAGTTACGTATTCTTTTGTCAGGAAAGACTTGGTACTTATTAGTTAAGGTTAAGACTAACTTAATTCTTCGAACGATGATTCGACGCAAAATAACTGTTAACCGACAGTTAAGAATTGATCGTTCTTACTGCGGTTTGTGGTCAAAGTTACAAGCTAAAGCGGTTAATTTAGAATCACAGTTGATGACCGAATAGCCTAGTGGTTAAAGACTCTGACTATGAAGCTTCACATGAAGCTTAATGTCCCGTGTTCGATCCCCGGTCGGGGCAGATGTTTGTGTGGTGAATACGAATGTTTGTTCTCGGGTCTTGGATGTTTAATATAAGTATGTATTTATCTATATACCTAAGTACATTAATCCGTTGTCAAGTACCCATAGTACAGGCTTTGCCTAATTTGGGACTAGGTCAATTGGTATCAATTGTCCCATGATATTTATTATTTTTTAACTCACGATAAAAAAAAGAGATGTTATAAGTTTGACCTATGTAGCTATGTACCTGTCTGTTCTGTAAAGCTAGATTAATCGAGATGGTTCTCAGCTAAGTTTCATTAAAATCGGCTAATCCGCTTTTGAAATATTGAACTTTGAAATGACAATGTCGGGTGTTTTTCAACTTTTCCAATTGTAAATTGGTTAGGTTATTGGAAGAGTTTCTTGTAAGGTGACTGTATTGAAACTACTAAATAACCGAAAGTGAAAATGTTAAAGTGTGAAAAGTATAAGGGTGCCTTTCCACCAGAGCTATGCTATGCTACGTTGCTATGGATGCGCTTATATCCACCAATCGTATTCATTGCACCCGTTTCTACCACTGCTACGCTATGTGGAGCAATGAATATGATTGGTGGATATCAGCGCATCCATAGCAACGTAGCATAGCACATCTCAGGGGGACTAGCACGCGTGCCATTTTGTCGCTTGTCGCTCAGTGCGTCCTTCACTGATTCCGTCACTATGAAAGGCGCGCCGTGCTACATGGGGTGGTGGAAATTCACCCTAAATCCTTTGTAGGTGCCAACTCAAGGTTTTTCAAAATGGCCGGCTTTTTGCGAGATCGACTTTCATTAGCCAGGCTCTTCTAGTCATGATTAACCAATAATCGCTGACTTTCGAGTCATGGACTGACAGCCAGTAGCCTCCAGAAGCCTGTAATCTGTCGCTTCCTCCAGCTAAATGCGTGTTCCGTTTCCGACGACAATACAACACACACGCTACAATATTTAACCTTTTAACACATTAATTGGGAGAGCCGTACTGTAGCTATTTGCTGCCTTACGAATGGGCCGGGGAAGTACCACCCTCTCGCAGAAAATCGGCGTGAAGCAACAGCACCCCTGTTGCGTTTCGTGAGGCCAGTGAGAGTGACGGAGGCCCGATCCCCCTCCCACCCCTTCAGAAATCAAACGTTAACTCGGCTTTGGCACATAAAACCCACTTTTCCCAAATGTGCACTTACTGCAAAATGTGTACTCCCAAAACGTACACGCGCCAGTATAGTAAGTGCATGTTTCCATAAAGTACACTTTTCCAAAACGCACAGTTTACCAAAATGTATTTTTTTATACGACGAGGAAAGTAAACGAGCAAGTGGGTCACCTGATGGTAAGTGATTACCACTGCCCATAAACACCCGCAACCCCGTAGGGTTTACAGATGCGTTGCCAACCTAGAGAGCTAAGATGAAATGTCTCTTGTGCCCGTAATTACACCGGCTGTCTTACTCTCTACACCGGAACACAACAGTGCAAGCACTGCTGCTTAGCGGCAGGATTAGCGAGTAAGTTGGTGGTAGCGATCCGGACGGACCTTGCACAAGGTCCTACCACCTACCACATTTTGTCAAAATGCAAAATCGCGATGGCGCGCTACCTCGTTTTCCAATTTAAACATGGCCACTGCCGTTTTTCAATTTTGATGACGGATTTGAAACGGCTCTTTTGGAAAATTGGACCTTCTGGGAAACTGTACCATCTGAGAAAGTGCACTTCTTGGGAAAGTGTTCTAATTTTGAAGTGCACTTTTTGAGACAGTGCACCTTCCGGGAAAGTGATCCTTCTAAACATGTGCACCTTCAGGGAAAGTGCACATTTCGGGAAAGTGCAGGATTCTATGAGCCTAAGCAGTTAACGCGAAAGCGATCGAGACGTCAGCGGGTGGTAGGACCTTGTGCGAGGTCCGTCCGGATCGCTTATCCTGCCGCTAAGCAGCAGTGCTAAATACGTGTAAATTACGGGCACAAGCGGCATTTCATCTTAGCTCTCAGGTTGGCAACGCATCTGCAAACCCTCCGGGGTGCGGGTGTCTATGGGCAGCGGTGATCACTTACCATCAGGTGACTCACTTGTATATAAAAAGACGTTTCTTGTTAAAAGTACTCTAGCGGCTATACATGTCAATGTTTCTAGTTTTCCAAGCATTAAGTACTTACAAGTAGCAATGATTTCTTCGTAGAAGCGTAATTGCGGGTCACGAGGTCAAAGTCATCGTCATTGCTAAGACATAATGATGCGGTTAAAATCATGACGGGGATTACCGGAGATGACAATCATTTTAACCGACTTTGAAAGGAGGTGTAATTTTTAACCCTTTAACGATCGACCAATAACAAACTTAGAAAAGTTTTAAAGCCCCCGACATTGTCATTTCAAAGTTCAATATATCAAAAACGGGTGAACCGATTTTAATGAATCTTAGCTAAGAACCATCTCGATTAAACTAGCTTTCGAATAAAAAAACTCATCGAAATCGGCCCATCCGTTTGGGAACTATGATGCCATAGACAGATATACAGATACACAGGTCAACCCCTCTTTTTCGTCAGGGGTTAAAAATGGTTGTTTCCATACAAATTGCCGTACTGTGAAAACCTAAAGGGTACTTCCAGTTGTTCTAGAATCTTGTAATTTGGTATGAAGGTAGCTCAGCGCGATTACTCAGTAAATTCTCAAAATCTATTTTTTTTATGTCTGTTTGTAGATTTCACAGACCAATATAAGTTGACCCCACACTGCGTACATATTGCTTATGAGCAGGGCTCTGATAACACTGGACTTCTTAAAACAGTAGGGAAAAGCGTCAAAATCTTTCTACGGAACCCTTGTGCGCGAGTCCGACTCGCACTTGTCCGGTTTTTTTCTATCAATCATTTTCATTGCCCGTACTCAGTTGAAAAGTGATGTTTCGTTAGGCAGCAAAGTTGCTTTGCGAGTCGTGCCCTCGTGCCTTGAAACCCTCGCTATTCTCATACGTACACTATTAAAACGCCACATCACGTATTTAATCATCATTACAGGCAATAATCACGGTTTTAGCCTTAATTTAGACATAATTATCCTTATCGTCGTTAAGTCTTGGATATGTCCTAGGAATGTAACAATAGCATTTTCCTATTACTCGTCATTTTCTTAACTAACTTCCTTAGTCTTAAAAACCGGCTAAGTGCGAGTCGGAGTCGTGTACTGAGGGTTCTGTAATTTGTAAGTGTGTCAGTAGTTCGTTACAGGTATGAATAAACGTAGTCTAGCCTATTTTAGGTAGCCTATGTAAAATTTCGGTTTCAGTTGCAGAAAAATATGATAAACCATAGATTAGTTGAAAATATATTCGTTCGTTGAAGCCGTGATAGCCTAGTGGTTTGATATATGGCCTCTCAAGCAGAGTGTCGTGGGTTCAAACCCCGGCTCGTACCTCTGAGTTTTTCGGAATTTATGTGCGAAATTACATTTGTAATTTATCATGAGCATTTCGGTGAGGGAAAACATCGTGAGGAAACCTGCACACTCCTGCGAAGCAATTCAATGGTGTGTGTGAAGTTCCCAATCCGCACTGGGCCCGCGTGGGAACTATAGCCCAAGCCCTCTCATTCTGAGAGGAGGCCTGTGCCCAGCAGTGGGACGTAAATAGGCTGATGATGATGATGATGATGTTCGTTGAAAGTGTTTTTTAAGCGTTACCTTTGTGATTTTTTTTCATATTTTTTGGACCCACGGTTTAGAAGATAAAAATTGTGTCTCCCACACAATTTATGAAACATTATTTCCGAAAATGTTCGCTTAATCAAAACTTTTTTTTGAAACCACAAAAGTGTTTTTAAAAGAGTTGTCGAAATATGTACCACACGTTGATGTTTGCTGTTTTTTTTTTTCAACTTTTGCTAGCTACATGTAGGGAGTGCCCCCCCCTCTAGAAATATTAATTTTTGACATTTAACTACACTCAAGAGCAATATGCAAGCGAGCAAGACGGACATGACGAAACTGTAAGGGTTACATTTTTTGCCATTCTGACTTCCGACTCTGGCTCAAAGATAAATGTTTCTATAGCTTGAAGGAGTATTTTGACATAAATAAGTAATTTGAAATAATGTTGTAACGTATCGATTAATGTATTGCCATTTAATAGTTTATCGTTTTGCTTGTTAAATAATTTAATTCATATTTGACATACTGCAAATAACATAAATTTTATATAATAACTAATTGTACTGTTTCGTGGTCATTTTACTATAGAATGGATAAAAATAAAATAAAAAAAATTTGCGTGCCGCTACAGAGGTGAATTGTGTTATTCTACTTTGTTGTTCAACAGCTTATGTACCATGATTCTTGCAAATAAATAAACTTTAACTTTAACTTTAACATTTTTTCTGTGGAACCCTGAATATCTACGACACAAACAGTTAACCCTTTATTTCTTAGAGTTGAAAAGAGAAGACCTGAATTCTATTCTTTTCTGATTTTTAACCCCCGACGAAAAAGAGGGGTGTTATAAGTTTGAAATGAGTATCTGTGTATCTGTCTGTGGGGATCATAGCTCCCAAACGGATAGACCGATTTCGATATGTTTTTTTTAATCGACAACTAGTTTGATCGAGATGATTCTTAGCTAAGTTTCATTAAAATCGATTCACCCGTTTTTGTAATATTGAACTTTGAAATGACACTGTCGGGGGTTTCTCAACTTTTCTAATTTGTTTAGGTTATTGAGGATGGTAAATAATGTACTTCCTCATTCCACTGACCACGATGGTCAGGTGATAAGTCTTATCACCTGACCATCGTGGTCAGTGGAATGAGGAAATCCAAGCCAAAAGAAAGGGCTCTCCAGTAAACCAGGAACAGAGTTGTCTTAAACCAAGGTCCAACAATTACTTGAATGCCAGATTTATCACACGAATCAACTTTTATGTCCTACATGTGATCGTTAACATAAAACTTACGTACCTATCTGGCAAGGTAACAGACCCTTAATTCACCATCTTTACAATTGTCAGTTTCATATGACAATTCGAACTGCATTTATAGTGAAATAAACGGATCACTCACGTATGTCAGTCGAGTATAGCTCGACATGTTTCGAACTAATCCGTAGTCCTTCCTCTGGGAGCACACGCCACGCCGGCGGCAAGACGTAAACTGCGTGCCGCGGCTCTGCTCGCACGGCTACTCGGCGCAACTGACGGCGGCTCACAACTACCCTCATTTTCATCGTAATTTTTATTATTGTCAATAGTAGGGTAGCACACTACACTGATCACATCACTTTGTAAAGGCTCGTTTACACTAGCTGTTGACGCAGTATTCAATACAGTTTTCCAACTCGGGGGCACTGACCATCCACTATCACGGTTGAAATTGGGATGACGACTAATTTCAATGGCTTCACGTACTTTCCGCGGAACGAAAAATTTTTCTCTCACTATTCTATTTTTATTTCACTATGATTGAGTCTCACGGTAGTTTCATGTCGAACTACATTTCTTTGACAATATGAAGCGCGCTGAAACAAAAGCTCTTCAAGTCACCAGTTGACACCGAATTGTCATTGACAACTGACAATTGTAAAGTTGGTGAAATAGGGGGCAGGTGAAAATTGATTTATTTACAAGTTTTAAATTTTTAACTCTCGACTCTAAACGAGGGGTGTTATAACTATGACCGCTGTGCGTGTACGTTTTTTATTTGAAAGCAGGTTTTCTAGTTGCATAAGGTTTAGCTGTTTTTGAGATATTGAATTTTGAAACGCTGTCGGGCGCCGTCTTTTGTGTTTGTAGGCCCTCCGTAGGTACGGCACCCGACTGCGCAAAAGTTAACGCAGTTCCTAATTAAAGCTTGTGAACCTTATTCTGGGCGTGTTCGACACGCTCTTGCCCGGTTTTTATAATGAAACTTAGCTAAGAACTAAGTATCACGATTAAACCAGCTTTCTTAAAAAAAGCCGCGTCCAAACCCGTTCATCCGTTTAGGAGCTACGACGCCACAGACAGAGACATATTTCGTTAATTAATTACGTTAATTGTTATTTAATACCTACTCAATTAGTGGGTTTTTTTCTCTCAATTAGTGAGTACCTATTTTTTTATATTTAAATACCTATTTTAATTTACAAGCTGTCAGTGACATTTGAACCTGGGTTCGCAATACTGACAATTGACGTCACTTTAAATAACTTGGTAAATAATCATTAAACTCTTCGGTTACTGAGTGACTGCCAGACAACGCACAGCCGAAACACTGGGCCTAGAAGGTTGAAATTTTAATAAATAAATATCATGGGGCAATTGACACCAATTGACCTAGTCCCAAACTAGTACTTATAGATAAATACATACTTACATATGTATTAAACATCCAAGACCCGAGAACAAACATTCGTATTCATCATATATACAAACATCTGCCCCGACCGGGGATCGAACCCGGGACCTCAAGCTTCATAGTCAGGGTCTCTAACCACTAGGCTATCGGGTCGTCAAATATTTTTATTTATAGTATTTTTGCACAGAGGTTACCTTATGATGTAGACGAGCACAAAGGACGGATTTGTTGAAATTCCCACGGGATAGAGAATAAACGGGATTTATATATTTATTTCTTACTAGCTGTTGCCCGCAACTTCATCGGCGCAGATTTGGGTTCTCGCTATCCCGCGGGAACTATACAATTTTCCCTAATAAGAAGTAGCTTATGTTATTCCTCAATATTCAAACTATCTTCTTCCCGTGAAGAGGTAACAAACAGACAGAGAAGTTGCGAAGTTGTGGGCAAAAGCTTAGTTGTAATGATTATTTTTACCTGACTGCCGATGGTTATGTTTTTCGAGCGTATGTATGTCTAATTCCTTAGCACGCTCTACAGCCTAAACCTAGACGGATTTCAACGTATGAGGCGTCATTGGATTCTCAGGTCTGGGAGAGACATAGTGAATATTGTTTTCCGAAATTGCAGTCGGGTTTTCTGTATTTGACCCCGGACGATAAAGAGGGATGTTATAAGTTTAACCTGCGTATCTGTCTGTTGCATCGTAGCTCGCAAGCAGAGTGACCGATTTCATCATGGTTTTTTT
The DNA here is from genome assembly GCA_963691665.1 of Clepsis dumicolana. Classification (NCBI taxonomy): domain Eukaryota; kingdom Metazoa; phylum Arthropoda; class Insecta; order Lepidoptera; family Tortricidae; genus Clepsis; species Clepsis dumicolana. The sequence continues at coordinate 1,101,743 of OY829533.1, read as the reverse complement.
AATCGAAAGCTAATTTAATCGAGATGGTTCTTAGTTATGTTTAGCTAAAATCCGTTCACCGGTTTTCGAAATATTGAACTTTGAAATGACAATGTCGGTGGTTTTCTACTATTCTAAGTTGGTTATTGTGTCAGGGATTAAAAAGTTTTTTTTTCACGAAAAACTCGTTTGAAATCGTTCCAAAACTTCGTAAGAGTTTCATTAAGTATCGTTGTCTTTTGACGTTCAATTAAAGTAAGTATGGACGTGTTCTTTTTAAATGTCATTCCATTTTAAATAACACTACATTTCAATTAACATGAAATGCCACCTTTAGCCTGCAGCGAGGCCGCCGTGATCGTGAAATTAAAATCACAGTGAAACAAACGGATCACTCACATACGAGGGCTGTTTGATAAGTACCCGTTTATGGAAAAAATTTTTTTTTTGTATATATGCATTTATTTTTCTACGTAGTCACCTTTTAACTCTATACATTTGTTCCACCTATACTCAAGCTTCAATAAACCATCCAAAAAGTATGATTTTGGAAAGTCATTAAAATAGGCCTCTGTGGCGGCAATGACTTCGTCATTTGATCCAAATCGCTTGCCACCGAGCCATTTTTTTAGGTTGGGAAACAAAAAGAAATCGCATGGAGCCAAATCTGGAGAATACGGGGGGTGAGACAATAGTTCGTAGCGTAACTGTGCTAATTTAGCCGTCACAACTCTGGACGGATGAGCCGGGGCGTTGTCGTGATGAAACAGTACTTTTTTCTTTTTTAGATGGGGTCGTTTGTCCTTCAACACGGCGTCAAATTCATCCAATAAATTGGCATAGTACTGCCCTGTTATTGTTTTCCCTTTTCTGAATAGTCAATATGTATAATACCCTGCGAATTCCAAAAAACGGTCGCCATGACCTTTCCAGCCGATGGGACGGTTTTTGCTTTCTTTGGAGCAGGTTCACCCGGTAAAATCCACTGCTTCGTCTGCTCTTTCATTTCCGGGGTGTAGTGGTGGACCCACGTTTCGTCCACGGTCACGAAACGACGCAGAAACTCCTTCGGGTTACGTTTGAACACGGCCAAACACTGCTCCGAAGCAGTCAGTCGGTTCCGTTTTTGCTCCTCCGTGAGTAAACGCGGCACCCACCTCGCCGATACTTTCTTCATACCCAATTTTTCTTCTAATATGTGTTGTACCCTCTCGATTGAAACGTTTACAGCATCAACGATTTCTCGAAGTTTAATTCGGTGGTCGGCTAAAACGATATTTTAAATTTTCTTAACCATATCGCCTGTAGTCACCTCAACTGGCCGGCCTGGGCGATCCTCATCAAAGACGGTTGTTCTCCCCCGCTTAAACTCGTTATACCAATATCTGACGGTTGTCATAGAAGGAGCACATTCATGGTAAACCGCTTGCATTCTTACATTTATTTCATCACATGTTGTTCCTTCCAAAAATAAGAATCTAATTACAGACCGATACTGTTCTTTCTCCATTTTTACAATTTTAAGTTCACGCCTTCACTGAATCGTTGTCAAATGAGAAAAAAAACAAAATAATGCAATTTTTTTTTATTTTCCAGCCTCTGAAAAATGGCTTAAAAAGGTGGTATACTTATTTGCGGCCAGTGATATTAATATATTTAGAAAACGGGTACTTATCAAACAGCCCTCGTATAGTGAATAACGAACTTAAAAAAGTTGAAAAACCCCCGACATTGTCATTTCAAAGTTCAATATATCATAAACAGGTGAACCCATTTTAATGAAACTTGGCTAAGAACCATTTCGATTACACTAGGTTTCGATTATAAAAAAGCGCATCGACGAAGGCTGAAAACAGAAGATAATTAGGACATCAATGTGACTTGGCTGCGTCCCGAAGATATTCGTGTATGGTGTCCGGCTCTGTTGCCGTTGTCCGCTGCGTACTAATTGTAATACAATTGACAAAAATAATGTTTTATTTATTTGACATGATGACATGAAATGTATATTTCATCAATTTTTGTTATTTGACATTTGGAGACCATATACATCTCCAGTTTATGTATATGTATTATTATACTTATTATTTGACCGTGGAGGCGTTTTACACCTCTGCTGTTTTTAAGTTTAGTTTAAATTGACCCTAGAGACTATACATCTCTAAGCCATTTAGATTAAGTATTATATTACAGTATTAATTCTGGGACCCTATACATCCCTTTGTAATTTAAATTTTCACAGATATTTGACCTGGAGACCCTATACATCTCCTGCTCAATTAAAACGTGCCAGTAAAGTAAAGTGTTCTGGTTTTGCTGTTTTAATAATTACTTTTTACACTTGTTTCTAAAATGCGGTATTTTTTTTTTCTCTCTTAATCTTTTAATGACAGAGTGAGGTTTCTTTGTGTAGTTTGTCTGTGGTTGCGTATTGTAAGAGCTAATGTAACTTGTTTTTAGAAAAAATGACTTTGTGCCAAGTTTCTTGCGGCGCATTCTTCTTGGCAATCATGGTCTTTCCGAAAGCGCTGGTAGACTCAAAAAAAATGACGTGTAAAAGAGCATTCAACTGCCTATTTGCTGAATAAAATTTTGAATTTGGATTTGAATTTGAATTTGACGAGCTACGATGCCACAGACAGACACACAGATACACAGGTCAAACTTATAACACCCCTCTTTTTCGTCGGGGGTTAAAAAGCTGTGATAGCCTAATGGTTTGACCTATGGCCTCTCAAGCAGACGGCCGTGGGTTCAAACCCCGGCTAGCATCTCTGAGCTTTTCGGAATTACATTTGTAATTTATCATTAGCTTTTCAGTGAAGGAAAACATCGTGAGGAAACCTGCTCACTCCTGCGAAGCAATTCAATGGTGTGTGTGAAGTTCTCAATCCGCATTGAGAACTAGCCCAAGCCCTCTCATTCTGAGAAGAGGCCTGTGCCCAGCAGTGGGGTGTAAATAGGCTGATGATAATGATATGTAGGATCACTCACGTATAGTCGCGTCACCTAGTCGAGAACCCATCATAGAGTATTTATAAATATGTATGTAAATAAAGTAATGCATGCAACTCTACATAATTAGGCCTTAGAACACTCGTGTGATCTTATTATAAAACTCGGCTTTGCCTCGTTTTATAAAACCACAATCGTATTTTAAGGACCCTCATTATGTAACAGTTGCATAAACGACTAGACAGTATCTGTAACCGAGTGGTAACTTATGGTCTATTGAGTGCTCTACATTTTGAGATTAAAGTCACGTTTAAAATATTAAGTTATATTTAAAAACATGTTCTTTCCGTGTACGCTTCAAACTATATGTATATTTCCTACAAACGATATAAAAGTTTTCTTTATCTAATCTTGGATGGCGTCCAAAGAATTTCTTCCGCGATGACTCTAACTATTGACAAAAGATATCAAACAATAGAAATATGAAGGCCACAGTGGAAGGTGAAAAGCAATTAAAATAAAAACTGCCGTACCCAGAGTGGTCAATCAGAGGGTCGAGCACTTTACGAATGCTGCGTAACGTAAAGTCGAATAGTAAACGAGTCGAGTTTGTATGACGTTTGGAACAGCTCCCGCCTGAGCATATTTGGAACTAAAATTTAGTATGAGGGTTCTCGATCTCGATACGATAACCGTAACGTTACGCAGCTTTCGTAAAGCCGTGCTCGACCCTACAAGCATACAATTATACAATTAACTACGCCCTAGGAGAACTTACGCCGACAATATCTATACCTATAAAACAGTACCGTGACTGACTGACTGACTGACAGGTTGACAGACAACGCACAGCCTGAACCACTGGACCTAGAGACTTGAAATTTGGCAAACATACCTTGAGTATCCTAGAGGTGCACTAAGAAGGGATTTTTCGAAATTCCCACAGGATAGGGAACTAGCCCATTTTGAAATATTTCACGGGGGCAAAGCCGCGGGGCATAGCTAATCGGTGATATTCTCCGTAAAGGCCACTATTTCATCATCTCTACAATTGTCAGTTTTCAATGACAATTCGGTGTCAACTGCTGACTTGAAGAGCTTTTGTTTTAGCGCGCTTCATATTGTCAAAGGAATGCAGTTCGAATTGTCAGTTTTAGAGACGGAATTGTCATTGAAAACTGACATTTGTAAGGATGGTGAAATATGTAGAGGTCAGGTGCGTAGTACTCGGAACCGGCGAGCGTGTATGAAGAGCTGTATGAATGTGGACGCTAAAGAGGTGTGTAAGGATCGTAGCAAGAGGCAAGACATAGTTTCTGCCTACCGCCGTGAGAAAGAGGCGTTATGTATGTATGTACAATTAATTAAAGCGATCACTTCGATCCTTTTGCAAATACTTTAATTAGCTTTTCTCAAACATGCAATGAAATATTGACGTTACGTTCCAAAAACCCGGCCGGGACGTACCACGTTACCGGCGCGGTTAGGCGAGGTGTATAGGAAATGGAATTTCATACAAACTTCCCGGCCTACGCCGGCAAGATGCTCTTTTTCAATTTTCATTCCACTATATTTTTGTGACACAGCTTCAAGGCGTTCAGCCACACAAACGCAAACAATAAAGATTGCTTGCTACGTTTTGTAGTTTTATTTATATAAAATCTACATGAACATAACTAATAACACATTATTAACAAATTACAGTAATTTTAAATAGCAAATTTAACTACAGAAATGCACATTTTAAATATTTTCATTTAAATGTTAGCGGTAAAAATGTCTACTCTAACCGCGAAAAAAAAAGTTACCTAATCATTTTGGAGGCAAAGTTGACAGTTTTTTTTTTTACTAATTTCTCCAATAAGGGACAGGCAAGGGAAAGTAAGTCCATACAGCCACGTCTGACGTATTTTTGTTTCTTTTTTATTTCATTGAATGTTTGAGAAAAGCACTATACACACCTCGGCGTGAAAAGGGGTTGCCGGCCTCTGTAGTAATGTACTATTATTAGTAGGTATTCTATCATTACATTATGCTATACATGGTCTATTATTGGACATTGATATATACAGACAGACATAAAAATTAAGATTTTCGGCTTTATTTCATTGATTGTGATAAGAGTTACCTTTTTTTTATACGACGAGGAAGGCAAGCGAGCAAGTGGGTCACCTGATAGTAAGTGATCACCACTGCCCATAGACACCCGCAACTCCGGAGGGTTTGCAGATGCGTTGCCAACCTAGAGGGTTATGATGAAATGCCTCTTGTGAAAGTAATTTCCTTGACTGTCTTACTCTCCACACCGGAACACAGCAGTGGAAGCACTGATGCTTAGCGGCAGAATTACCTGCATACCACATTTTTCGTTTTCCACGACAATTGGAAATTAAGTAGTTGGCATCGACTTGGAATTTGTTATGGATGTGTAAGTTGGATGACAATACAAGTACAGTCAAACAACGAAAAGTACAGTCGCCAATGAAAACGTGTAAGAATTAATTATTTGAATTTGACAAAAAAGTGTAAGTATTAATTATTTGAATTTGACAAAAACGTGTAAGTATCAATTATTTGAATTTGACAAAAACGTGTAAGTATTAATTATTTGAATTTGACAAGTATTATTTATTTGAATTTGACAAAAACGTGTAAGTATTAATTATTTGAATTTGACAAAAACATGTAAGTATTCATTATTTGAATTTGACAAAAACGTGTAAGTATTAATTATTTGAATTTGACAAAAACGTGTAAGTATTAATTATTTGAATTTGACAAAAATGTGTAAGTATTAATTATTTGAATTTGACAAAAACGTGTAAGTATTAATTATTTTAATTTGACAAAAACGTGTAAGTATTAATTATTTGAATTTGACAAAACCGACATTTTCATTTAAAAATGTGATATCTCAAAAACGGCTGAACCCATTTTGATAAAACATATATCAATCTATGTATAACCATTGCTAGAAAGCTTGCTTTCAAATAAATAAATAAAACTGCATTAATATCAGTTCAACCGTTTAACAGCTACAGTGCCACAGACTCTTTTTGTGTCGGGGGTTAAAAACTAACATTTTATTAGAAAATTTTAATTATTGTTTTAAATGTAGTGTTTGACGGCCGAATAGCCTAGTGGTTAGAGACCCTGACTATGAAGCTTGAGGTCCCGGGTTCAAATCCCGGTCGGGGCAGATGTTTGTATGATGAATATGAATGTTTGTTCTCGGGTCTTGCGTGTTTAATATGTATATAAGTATGTATTTATCTATATAAGTATGTTTATCCGTTGTCTGGTACCCATAGCACAGGCTTTGCCTAGTTTGGGACTAGGTCAATTGGTGTCAAATTGTCCCATGATATTTATTTATTTAAGTATTGGGTAGGTATTGCGCGCGCAGTGTGAATTTTGATAAACATAACGCTAGCATGAATATGTGGAGGCGAAACAAAGCTAAGAAATTAAATAATTAGGTATTTTAGAACAATAGGGAAAAATAAGTAAGTAAGTAAGTAGGTAAGTAAGTAAGTAAGTAGGTAAGTAAGTAAGTAAGTAAGTAAGTAAGTAATCACTTTATTGTACAAAAAACAGGATAAAACACAAGTTACAACAATAACATTTGAGTACAAAGGCGGACTTATCCCAAAAAAAAAGCACACTAAAAATAAATTTATATTTTGAGTTTGACTGTTGTTATGTTTTACGTCAAATAATATGTACTTACGTACGTATTTGCTTCTTTAACCCCCGGTGCAAACTATATTAACCTAACCAACTAAAAATATCAAAATAAATAAACATAATATATTCATATTTTTAGGGTTCCGTACCTCAAAAGAAAAAACCTGCCAAGTGCGAGTCGGACTCGCGCACGAGGGTTCCGTAGAAAGATTTTAACGGTTTTCCCCATTGTTTTAAGAAGTCCAGTGTTAGCAGAGCCCTGCTCTTAAGCAAAATGTACGCAGTGTGGGGTCAACTTATATTGGTCTGTGGAATCTACAGACAGACATAAAAAATTAAGATTTTGAGACTATTCGGAATGGTTGTGCTATAAGAGCTACCTTCATAGAAAATTTCAAGTTTCTAGGACAACTGGAAGTACCCTTTAGGTTTTTGGAAATCGGCAATTTGTATGGAAATAGCCTTTTTAATTACTGTATCCTTTGACTGCGTTGACTTAGAAGGTTGATTTTTTCACAGCTTCAAGGGACCGCAGGCTTGAGTATTTGATATTAATTTCAGCATGCTACCTTCACGCGTTCCAGAAAAAAAGGGTCTTGACAGACAGACAGGCAGACAGACAGACGGACAACAAAGTGATCCTATAAGGGTTCCGTTTTTTCCTTTTGAGGTACGGAACCCTAAAAATGTAAAGTAAAACTTTAATACCCTTTTAAGAACAGGTACTGTTAAATAAGTAGGTACTTTTAGAACAATAAGGAAAACACACATTAAAAATAAATTTCTGTTTTGTGTTTGGGCATTGTTATGGTTTACATCAAATAATATACGTATTTGCTTCTTTAACCCCCGGTGCAAACTATATTAACCTAACCAACTAAAAATATTAAAACAAATAAACATAATATATATACTTTTTAACCGACTTCAAAAAAGGAGAAGGTTCTACGTTTCACTGCATGTTTTCTTTTACTAGCTGTTGCCCGCGACTTCGTCCGCGTAGATTTCGGTTATCGCTATGCCGCGGGTACTGTACAATTTTCCCGAATAAAAAGTAGCCTATGTTATTCCCCAATATTCAAACTATCTTCTTGCCAAATTTCACCTAGATTGGTGCAGCGGTTTTCCCGTGAAGAGGTAACAAACAGACAGACATAGAGACAGAGTTACTTTCGCATTTATAATATTAGTCAGGAAGTCAGGATTAGGATTAGGACATATATATTTATAGGACGAGGAAGGTAAACGAGCAAGTGGGTCACCTGATGGTAAGTGATCACCACTGCCCATACACAGACACCCGCAACCCCGGAGGGTTTGCAGATGCGTTGCCAACCTAGAGAGCTAAGATGAAATGTCTCTTGTGCCCGTAATTACACCGGCTGTCTTACTCTCCACACCGGAACACAACAGTGCAAGCACTGCTGCTTAGCGGCAGGATTAGCGAGTAAGACTAACTAAAATTAAATCTAAATTTCATTTTAAATTTTGCTTGTGGTAGGACCTTGTGCGAGGTCCGTCCGGATCGCTACCACCATCTTACTCGCTAATCCTACCGCTAAGCAGCAGTGCTTGCACTGTTGTGTTCCGGTGTGGAGAGTAAGACAGCCGAGGAAATTACTTTCACAAGAGGCATTTCATCATAGCCCTCTAGGTTGGCAACGCAAGAGCGTGTCGGACTCGCAAGCTGAGGGTCCCGTGGTAACCATTTTCCTATTTCCTTCGACGAGCAAAGCTATAATCTAGGTTAAAATCTGTGACAAGCCCATAGGTACTGCGTTCTTCGAATAGAGAATATTTGTTTAGGCGATAGGTACCTCGGTGATGGACATACACAGAGTTAATATTTTGCTCAAACGTCCTTATGGATTCGAAGCAATTATTTGCTTAATTAAATATCTTCACGATGATATTTCGAACTGAAATGGGTAACTGGGTTTTATAAGATGACTAGCTGTTGCCCGCGACTTCGTCCGCGTAGATTTCGGTTATCGTTATCCCGCGGGAACTGTATAATTTTCCCGAATAAAAAGTAGCTTATATTACTCCTCGATATACAAAGTATCTTCTTAAAAAAAAATCATCTAAATTGGTGCAGCGGTTTTCCCGTGAAGAGGTAACAAACAGACAGACAGAGAGACAGAAATACAGAGAGTTACTTTCGCATTTATAACATTAAGTTAGGATTTAGAACTGTTAGTGGCACTGTCGTAATTTTTAACCCCCAACGAAAAAGAGGGGTGTTATATAAGTTTGACCTGTGTATCTATGTGTCTGTGTATCTGTGTGTCTGTGGCATCATAGCTCCCAAACGGATGGACCGATTTCAATGCGGTTTGTTGTAATCGAAAGCTAGTGTAATCGAGATAGTTCTTAGCCAAGTTTAATTAAAATCGGTTCACACGTTTTTGAAATATTGAACTTTGAAATGACAATGTCGGGGGTTTTTCAACTTTTTTAAGTTGGATATTGATTTCTTTTTTATAAAACAAAACGAATCGACAAAAAAATCCTACGTAATTATTGAGCCTGATCACCAAATTTCACGAAGGTCGTTTGTGAACATTTTTCGTATTTTTTTTTTAATTCCAACATAAGCAATCGTCAAAAAATTCTATATGGACAGCCGGACAGACAGCGGACATGCGAAAAAAATTTCGTCCAAGCCGAAACTGCAACTGCTGCGTCTGATTCGGATGATCCTAATCAGACGCTATGCGAGTTGATTGGAATCAAGTTCCTTCGCAATTCGAATCAACTCGACTTGCCCGTTCCACTCGGCGGTTCAAATCGCGCAACCGCAACGTGCACCCAACTCGATTGACTCGGTTTGATACGAATGCGAATTATGCGAGTCGCCAACTCGGCGACTCGTATACGCTAACTCGAATACCCCGAACTCGACTCGACTCGCCGACTCGCGGACTGAGCGAACGCCATCCGGTTGATCCGAGTCGAGTCAACTTGTATTCTGATTCGGATTAACGTTCCGAATCAACTCGAGTTATCCGAGTTGGAAAAGGGTCGACTCGTAACATCGCTACTGTGCAGTACGAGTGTATCAAAACACAATCTCAAAAAAATCATAAAAATATCAAAAACTAAAGAGTTCGTTACAATAAGAAACGCCCCATCATTTCCACTTCAAAGCCAAATATCCCAGGCACGGCTGAACCGATTTCATAACGACACTTAGCTTACAACAACAACAACAACAACAAGTTAGTTACAAGTTAGGTCACAAGTTGCATCGACCAAGCGCTTTTGCAACTCTGAAATAAGCTTGTAAGCGCCGGGACCCCGCGGACCCAATGTTTCAAACCCGACAAAATTGGCTTGTGCATGTTGGAAATACGAAGCCACAAGGCACACATATGTTTCTGAACCTTTCTTTTTGCATCATGGTTAAAAATAATTGCACGCTCAGTCTTGTCCATCCCACCTCTCTTTCCATTCGCTGCTCACAGTCGGACAAACATACAATCCAACCATAATTACTAAGACAAACTTTATGGTCGCTTGATTCCCAAATAGCTGTATAATGTACCGTTATATGATAATTTGATAGACTAATTTTTTGGGTGCATATATTTTACAGTGAATTGCTAGCCAGGTCACTGCATGACATACTTTATGTCTCAGGCGAACTAGATATAACAAGTTCAAATTGAATGTTATTGAGAATATATCTTAGTCAGATTATGCCCTACAGGTTACTAAAAATTCAGGGTTCTAGCTTTAGCCAGCATAAAATTGCAGGATGTTGAAAATGGTCTGAATTGCTTCGAGAAAAAGATGGTACGGAGTGACTCTTTGTTTTGCGCGATTTATGTTTGACAATATATGTTTATATATACCTAATAGCTTTTGTACGCGTATAAACATTATTCTCTATCCCGTGGGAATTTCAACAAATCCGTCCTTTGCTTGTCTGCATCATAAAAGCCACCTCTATGCTAAATTTCAGCCTTCTAGGGCCAAGAGTTTCGGCTGTGCGTTGTCTGTCAGTCACTCAGTAACGGAAATGTTTTTACATTATATTGGCTAGCTCATGCCCCGCGGCTTTGCCCTCGTGAAATATTACAAAATGGGCTAGTTCCCTATCCAGTGGGAATTTAGAAAATCCCTTCTTAGTGCACCTCTAGGATACTCAAGGCATATGTGTGCCAAATTTCAAGTCTCTAGGTCCTGTGGTTGCCCTTTAGGCTGTGCGTTGTCAGTCAGTCAGTCACGGTACTGTTTTATAGGTATACATTTAGATAGCCGTGGTAATAAAATAAAATTTGTGGTTTGGCATGCCTTTTACATACTTAGAGAACATTTTAATCCACTAAATAAGTTAATCGTCTAATTCGTTTATTTGGCAAGTTTGATGCAATGCAATTTTGGCTCACATAATCGGGCTCAATGCTCGCCCGCTCGGAACCGCGTGTTTCCACTGCAGTTAAATTTAACTAATTAACTTAATCTGTTAAAAAAAAAATTAAAACATCCTTTTGATTGATAAGCCATTTGATATGTAACACGATATAGTTTGCAAAACTTTTTTTTCATATTCTAATTTAGCCCCCAAAAGTGGCCCCCCATGTTTAAAATTCATTAATTTACGTTGGGTTATGGCTTTGGGTCACCGACTTACTTAAGTGTACCAAATTTCAACTCAATAGGTAAAGTAATTTCGGAGTAAATTGGAAATCCTTTTTAGATACGGAACTCTAAATTAAAAAATAATAATCCATAGACACCTTACTCCTACGCTATCTGCGGGATAGGAGCTTATCAAACTATCGATTTTTGAATGCCACACGATGACTAAATTCAATGATTTCTAAAAAGTTCGTATTTTTGGATCTCACCGGTGGCTAAAATTCTCATATGAGACTCATATTTGATATTCATAGGCATATGCCCATGATGTCAAATACGTATGCCCCCACCCGCTCGTAAACGAGATCACTGAGTGACTTCTTGACCACTGGCAGTGACGGCTAACCTCAACCCACTATTTTGACTCGCTTGTCTACGACAGAAACGCAAATTAGCTGCATGTTAGTAGACGGGTATGACATTCAAAAATAAGGCTTTTGGCAAAATAGTGATATCAATGTCATGGATGAGAATTTAGTTACCAGGTGAGATTAATAACCTAACCAACTTAGAAAAGTTGGAAAACCCCCGACATTTTCATTTCAAAGTTGAATATTTCAGAAACAGGCGAACCGATTTTAATAAAACTTGACTAAGAACCATCTCGATTAAACTAGCTTTCGATTAAAAAAAACCGTATTGAAATCGGTCTATCCGTTCGAGAGCTATGATGCCACGGACAGATACACAGATACACAGACACACAGTACACAGATGCACAGATACACAGACACACAGATGCACAGATACACATGTCAATAACAGTTTTAAATGATTCGCGGTTAATCGGGAGCTCATCAAACCTATAAGGTAATCGCGGTCAATATCCCGTTTTCATTATGTCTAATACACATGTCAAACTTATAACACCCCTCTTTTTCGACGGGGGTTAAAAAATCGACCCCCCCCCTGGGGATTGTATGTATGTATGTATATCTCTTTATTGCACATAAAACAAAAAAAAACATTATTATTATCTGGGGATTATCTATTCGTGCCGTGGCACTATGGAGCTGTGTTCGTTGCGCGCGTTGCACCGAGAATGATATAATTGCAGTCGCTGACGCGTTAGCCAGTTTAGCAACTCTACTAGGCCTACAAAATATACAATAGTCATAGACATAATTATACATTTATAACAAGGACGATAAAACCAAGAGGACTGCCAATGGCTATACAAAGTCGCGTTCCTGTAAAATAATAAGCCTGCTGTAGCTAGTTTCACTACAGAGAGGTCTCAGTACCATTAATTTTGTATGTCACTTAGACCTCTGGCTAACACAATAGCGTCATCTATGAACTGAAAGAAAAAACTAATTTAGATGGCGCTATTATGTTAGCCAGAGGTCTAAATGTCATACCAAATGACTGGTACAGTCAAGGAATTTAATTTCCAACCCACCTAAGGTTTAGTATCGTATAGCAAACTGTCACCATAAGAGCTAGATAGAACACGACGTTGCTTTGACATGTCGCGTTTGCGTTGACATTTTCGACCTTAATGCACAGCGAATGTCTAACAACATTTAAACGAAATGGGTAGGGAATTAAATTCCTTGACTGTACAGAGTCCCCTCCGTAATAAAACTAGCTACAGCAGGCTTGATGTTTCAAAGGAACACGACATCGTATAGACACTGGCAGTCCTCTTGGTTTTATGGTCCTTGGTTTATAACGAATTGACGGGCCCTTTTCCAACTCAAAGTAGTCTCAGCGATATGAGCCGCGAGCACGTCCGCGCGGGCGCCGCCGGCAGCATCGGCAACACCGTTCCCATTTCAAAATGTTCCAAAGGGCATATCCTGATGTTTAATTTAATGACAATAGTACTACGTACAGAACGGACACTACCCTCCCCCCGCTGGAATGAACCCCGCACCCCCTCATCTTCAAATCTAGAGTAGGCCTTCGCTATGCAAGTGTGCGCCATCTTAGACACATTTTTAACCACTGACGAAAAAGAGGGGTGTTATAAGTTTGACATGTGTATCTGTGTATCTGTCTGTGGCATCGTAGCTCTCAAACAGGTGGACCGATTTCGATGCGGTTTATTTTAATCGAAAGCTAGCTTAATCGAGATGGTTCTTAGCTAAGTTTGATTAAAATCGGTTAACCAGTTTTTGAAATATTGAACTTTGAAATGACAATGTCGGGGTTTTCAACTTTTCTAAGTTGGTTAGGTTATTAGGCCAGTGGCCGGGCTGTGCCCGTGCGGATGTGCTCGCGGCTCAATACGACTGAGAGTACTGTAGTCTCACAGAATTGGAAACAACAACGAAATACCGATGGGCTCGTCCAACTAATCCTAACTAATATTATAAATGCGAAAGGAACTCTGTCTCTCTGTCTGTCTGTTTGTTACCTCTTCACGGAAAAACCGCTGCGCCAATCTAAATGAAATTTGTAAGAAGTTAGTTTGAATATTGAGGAATAACATAGGCTACGTTTTATTCGGGATAATTGTATAGTTCCCGCGGGATAGCGACGAATCTACGCGGACGAAGTCGCGGGCAACACCTAGTACGCTATATTATTATATGTCTATGCATGACAGACAGACACCGGAACAGATGAAAAAAAAAGCTTCTATAAATACGATGATTCGTCGCTCCGGTGCTCGCAAAAAAAGGTAATCCAATCCAGTCGCTCAAACTCAAACAACACAAATAAAAAAAAAACAACGGACGAATCAAGTACTTTTTTAACTCGGTAAAAAGTCTAGGTTACAGTTACTTCCAAAACACCGTTAGTAATACAGCTATTACGCAACGAAGAGATAGTTACCGGGAAAATGTCTCTAATTGTACACAATTACCAAAGAACTGTTGGTTGCATTGACTTACTAACACCACAGTGTAAAAAGCTTATACCTATCAGTGGTCCGATGCCTTTGATGTTTGCGTAAATGCCGACACCGCAACCGCATGGCCAAAGCACCAAGGAGGGCGCAAGTTCCTAACTAATCGGGCAGCGGCGGCGTATGCAAGGGGGCTCGCCCTGCCCGCCCCGCACCCCGCACCCCCCGCACGATTGACCTGTCTAGAGGCCTTCGTCGGACGACTGTATAGACTGTGCTAACACCATGGACTTTGGGTCTTAAAAAAATCACGAAAAATGCGTCCGAGTCTGGTCCCAGTACAACACGGCATTTTTCGATGACAGCTATGATACGTCATAGCGCTGTCGTTCGACGAAACTAAGAGTGACGCTCGATTAGTGGTAATTTTATTAACCCCCGACGAAAAAGAGGGGTGTTATAAGTTTGACTTGTGTATCTGTGTCTGTGTATCATTGTATCTGTGTATCTGTTTGTTCACAGTCGATACTTGTGAATTTTTTTGAGCAGATTCGCTGATCAAAATGATTTTTTCGTCGATTCATTTTCTGGATTTTTTAGAAAAAAAGGAATTAGTTCAAAAATTTGCCGATTTTCGTGAAATTTTGTTCAATAATTGACTATTATAGTTTTTACAAGCAACGGATTAAATTAGTTTGCTCCTCCGCGAATTAATTTAATCCGTTACTTGTAACATGGACCTCCGCAAAGTTACGCCTGAATATTACAATATGTTATAGTTTTGGTAGATATTCGTTTTTTGAAAAAAAAAACGGAAAATTATCAAAACCGGCCAAGTGCGAGCCGGACTCGCGCACGAAGGTTCCGTAGAAAGAATTTAACGCTTTTCCCCAGTTTTTTAAGAAGTCCAGTGTTAGCAGAGCCCTGGTCCTAAGCAAAATGTACGCAGTGTGGGGTCAACTTATATTGGTCTGCAAAATCTACAGACAGACATAAAAAATTTAGATTTTGAGACTTTTCCGAGTGGTTGTGTTATAAGAGCTACCTTCATACCAAATTTCAAGTTTCTAGGACATCTGGAAGTACCCTTTAGGTTTTCAAAGTACGATAATTTGTATAGATATAGCCTTTTTAATTACTGCATCTTTTGATTGCGTTGACTCAGATGCTTGATTTTTCCACAGCTTCAAGGGACCGCAACTTTGAATATTTGATATTAATTTCTGCATCCTACCTCCACGCGTTCCAGAGAAAAAGGGTCTTGACAGACGGACAGACAGACAGACAGACAGACAGACAGACAGACGGACAACAAAGTGATCCTATAAGGGTTCCGTTTTTTCCTTTTTAGGTACGGAACCCTAAAAATGAGGTCGCAATGTCTACAGCTCATAGAGCTAGTTCTATAAGTCAAGTATGCACTCGTGCGCACTTCGGGTTTAAGCGTAAATCACCAAGTAAACGGAGAAATGGTGATCAATGCGTCAGAATCCGTCGCATGATCTGCGTCAAACCGGTATTGTAAGAGACCTTGCACGCTGTCCGACACGGCTGACTTGCGGTAATCTTGCCGGATGGAGTTTTTTTTTAATCAAATTGCACTATGGTGTGCTACTGTTTCCGGTTTGAAACTGGCGACGGAGCCGTGAGACTATTCTGATCTTTAATCGACCGAGCAGCGCGAAGCGAAGCGTCACCAATTCAGATTGGGCTTAAATGTTTTCGTATATCAGATCTGTCCGTCTGTTCACCTCAACAGGGGGTCGATTTTTTTATCTCACCCGGTGACTAAATTCAGTGATTTCAAAAAGTTCGTATTTTTTAATCTCGCCGGTGACTAAAATTCTCATGCCTATGATATCAAATACGAATGCCCCCACCCACTCGTAAACGAGATCACTGAGTGACTTCTTGACCACTGGCAGTGACAGCTAACCTCAATCTACTAGCTATGTTGACATGCTTGTCTATGACAGAAACGCGAATTAGCTGCATGTTAGAAGAAGGGTTGGTATTAAAAAATAAGGCTTTTGGCAAATACTTAGTGATATCAATGTCATGGGTGAGAATTTAGTTACCAAGTGAGATTCAAAAATCGTTCCCCAGGTCGCATTTCTCAACCGATTCTTGTAAAATTTTGTGAGCAAATTTAATAATTAATTATTGAATGAGCGAGCGAAGCGACTCCGTTCTGCTTGTATAAAACTGCTTTCTATGTCCGTCTGGAGTCTGTCCGGTTGTTTTCCTATACGGATCGCATTTCTTAACCAAATCTAGTGAATTTTTTTGAGTAGGTTCGGTAATAATTGTGTACTTAGATTCTTTTGGGAATTAATTTTTTGGTTTTTTTTTAGAAAAAAAAACGAGAAGTGTTAAAAAAATTAGCCAAAAAAACTAGAAATTCCATGATTAGTTATTACGATTAAGTACCTGTACACCTATCGCGATACAGCCAGGAAATGATGAGGAAAAATGCCGCGGGGGAGCAGTTTTCTAAATTTATTCTAATTTTATTTACCTAACAGTTTTAAATGATTCGCGGTTTATTGCATTAGACATAACGAAAACGGGATATTGACCGCGATTACCTTATAGGTTTGATGAGCTCCCGATATTTCGATGCAGTTGCATGCATCATGATCACGGGCGGGTCAGTGTGCCCGTGATCATGATGCATGCAACTGCATCGAAATATCGGGAGCTCATCAAACCTATAAGGTAATCGCGGTCAATATCCCGTTTTATTTACCTACTAGAATTGTACTTTTTTATTTAGATCAAGATTTTTATTTACTGTCATGTACCTACTTGTTTTATGTTGTGTAAATAAATAGCAATTATATGTATATTTTTGTCGATTCGTATTTTGGTAACCCAATTTACTGTTTGAATTATTTGTAAATTTTATTATTCCCCCCCCCCCCCTCCCCTTAATGGCGCCCGGCACTTGCCATGTTTGCCTAATTGTTCCCCAAGTTTCCCTTAGTCATCAGGTTAGCTGGAAGAGATCCCATTTTAGAGAAAGGCTCGCCTTTGTACCACATTTTCTGTTTTGGTATATTTATTGTAATTGTTTTGTAATGTTATGTGCAATAAAGTATTTATATACATACATGAAAGACAGAGACAGACAAGACGTCACCGTATGAGTCAGCACATTTCGTTACCATCCTCCCCATTTTTTAACCCCCGACAAAAAAGGGATGTTATAAGTTTGACATGTGTATCTGTGTATGTGTCTGTGGCATCATAGCTCCCAAACGGATGAACCGATTTAGATGCGGTTTTTTTTAGCCAAGTTTCATTAAAATCGGTTCACCCGTTTTTGAAATATTGAACTTTGAAATGACAAAGAAATGAAAGTTCAACCTGGCATTTACCGGTATTTTGTAACGATTTTTTTACCGGTTTTCCGGTCGCTGGTTGAGATTGAGTAAGCCCCTTAATCAAGTGTGTCAGTAGATCACTTTCGATCAAAACGGGTTGTGATTATACACTAGTTTCATTCACTGTCTGTACACACAGGTGTGATAGCCTAGTGGTTTGACCTATGGCCTCTCAAACAGTGTCGTGGCACAGTCTATACAGTCGTCCGACGAAGGCCTCTAGACAAGTCAATCGTGCGGGGGGTGCGGGGTGCGGGGCGGGCAGGGCGAGCCCCCTTGCATACGCCGCCGCTGCCCGATTAGTTAGGAACTTGCGCCCTCCTTGGTGCTTTGGCCATGCGGTTGCGGTGTCGGCATTTACGCAAACATCAAAGGAGTCGGACCACTGATAGGTATAAGGTCTTTACACTGTGGTCGTGGGGTCAAACCCCGGCTCGAACCTCTGACTTTCCGAATTTATATGCGGAATTACATTTGTAACTTATCACGAGCTTTTCGGTGAAGGAAAACATCGTGAGGAAACCTGCACACGCCTGCGAAGCAATTCAATGATGTGTGTGAAGTTCCTAATCCGCTCTGGGCCCGCGTGGGAACTATAGCCCAAGCCCTCTCATTCTGAGAGGAGGCCTGTGCCCAGCAGTGATGATGATGATTGTGTCGACAAGTAGATTCATCGCGTACTTACGTCCCATTGTCGGGCACAGGCTTCTCAGTATGGGCCCTCCCAGTGCGGATGGGGAACTTCACGCACACCCGTTGAATTGCGTAGGAGTTTGCGGGTTTCCTCTCGAAGCTCATGATAAATTACAAATGTAATTTTACACATAAATTCCAAATAACTCAGAGGTGCGAGTCAGGCCTAACAGGCCATAGGTCTAACCACTAGGCTACCACGGCTTTTTTTAGGGTTCCGTAGCCAAAATAGCATATTTCTGGGGGTTACTCCATACATGAAACAAAAGTTGAAAAAAAAAATTCAGCGAACATCAACGTGTGGCACATATTTCGACATAAGCAAGCGAATATTTTAAGAAGACGATTTTTTTTATACGACGAGGAAGGCAAACGAGCAAGTGGGTCACCTGATGGTAAGTGATCACCACTGCCCATAGACACCCGCAACCCCGGAGGGTTTGCAGATGCGTTGCCAACCTAGAGAGCTAAGATGAAATGCCTCTTGTGCCCGTAATTACACCGGCTGTCTTACTCTCCACACCCGAACACAACAGTGCAAGCACTGCTGCTTAGCGTAGAGTAGAGCTGTTTGAAGTCAACTGCATGTCAGCAAGAGTGTTCAATTGGGCCTTTTATGAATCTACAACTCAGGTGCAGTAGTAACTATCTACTTCCTGTACATATAATAATGACAACCGGGTCTGAAACCTTGGGTCCATGGGGTCCCGGCGCCTACAAGCTTATTGCAGAGTTGCAAAAGCGCTTGGTCGATGCAACTTGTGACCAAAGGGCCGGCAGTATTATCTCTCAAAGAATCAGCATCGCTATTCAGCGAGGCAACGCTGCCAGCCTTTTGGGCACCATGCCACGGGGGCCTGATTTAGATTTACTTTAATTAAGTTTTAAGTTTTATTTTAGTTAGTTTTAGCTTGGGTTTAACTTCCTGTACATATATAATATGACAATAAAAAATGACAGAATGTGAAAATGTCATAAAACCAAAGGGCAAAATGTTAAGTGTAAACAATACGGGACAAAGCGTACATTTTTCATACATTTTATAGAAGCCGGAAATGAATGTATGTACGTCTGTATCCCTTTAAGGTCACAGCCCTAAGCCTAGATGGCATTATAACGGCAACCTTCAGCTCCTAATAAGTTTTATGTTAGTATAATTACACAAATATACATCGTTTTTTATTGGCCACTAAGTACCTAATAGGCTATAGTGAAATAAAAACGGATCACTCACGTATATAAGTCGAGTTTAGCCCGACATGTTTCGGACTAATTCGTAGTCCTTCCTCTGGGAGCCCACGACCCAGCGGCGTGAGGCGTGAGTGATCCGTTTTTATTTCACTATGATTGAGTCTCACGGTAGTTTCATTTTAAAAGTACCTAATAGGCTGTTGAAAGCGACTTCTAACCTACGCGCTATGTTGATTCGTGTAGCAGTGGAGGTGGAGGTGTTGCATGGAAACATACGTTTTCCGCAAAGATATAACTATTTTTCAATTGTGGTCGCGGGTGAGCAAAGTAATTGTTTTTAGTTCATATACAAGGTTTCCGTTTTTACCATTTCGGCTACGGAACCCTAAAAATGACCATTTATAATTGCTGGCAAATGCTTTTAAAGATAACTGTAAATATGAGGAGTCACGTGTAGCACGTGCTGAGAAACATGATTATGAATGGGAACTAACAACTCGTAATCGTTGAATTCCATCGTAAATATGTCACAATAATTATTAAGGATAATTCTGCCTAAGGATTGCATTGGTTACACTCACGGACCAACCACCCTCTGGACACCAAATGTCAGGGCGAACGTTTCCAAAACGCATATGCTCATTTGCACCTAGAAATCTTATTAGCCACAATCGCGGCTCACTTACCACCAGGGCTGTGTTTTATAAAGCTACAAGTTACAATTTACAAGCGGAAGTCCCTTTCTAACAAAAGGTGATAGAATGAGGTTTCCGCTTGTAAATTGTAACCTGTAGCTTTATAAACCACGGCCCAGATGGCAAGCGAGATGACAAGCTGTGAACCAATCACGACGCATTCCCCCGGCTCGCTCGCCGCGGCTGTTTTCGTAATGACTTTCCAAGTAAATTATAGAAGATGCAGTGTCCAGAGGGTGGTTGGTCCGTGGTTACACTATATCTACACAGTACAATAACCTAACCAATTTAGAAAATTTATTTTTTAAAATATTTAATTTCTGGTTCCGTTATTGACATTGTCCCACTTTGAATTCAATTGTTTTATATTCTGTATATTTTTTATTATTATTTAATTGATGACGATCTTTTTGTGAATGAAGTATATTTTGACATGTCAAATAATATGTGTCATTTTCAAATCGAAATAAATGAATCTAATCTTATCTAATCTATAGCCGTGATAGCCTAGTGGTTTGATCTATCGCCTCTGAAGCAGAGGGTCGAGGGTTCAAACCCTGAGTTTTTCGGAGTTAATGTGCGAAATTACATTTGTAATGTATCATGAGCTTTTCGGTGGAGGAAAACATCGTGAGGAAACCCGCACACTCCTGCGAAGCAATTCAATGGTGTGTGTGAAGTTCCCAATCCGCACTGGGCCCGCGTGGGAACTATAGCCCAAGCCCTCTCATTCTGAGAGGAGGCCTGTGCCCAGCAGTGGGACGTAAATAGGCTGATGATGGTGATGATGATGAGCTGCTAGACTTTTGAATTGTACACGGAAAGAACATTGTCCAGTCACCTTAACACTTAAATCTTTTTTTAAAGTGATGAAAAAGACGAGTTACATGAATATTTGTAGCTGTTACTGAGTGGTAACCAAGGATCATGGAAAGTAAACGGATTGACAAAGCCCGTACTTTGAATCGTTCTTATTTACATTCAGCGCCATCTACCTTGCTTGAGTGACACATTAGAACAGCTGTTTTATTATTATTTGACCCGCTGGCTACGACCTTGGCGCCATCTAGAAATTGCCTGAATTTTAAGATAACTGCGGGGAACGATTTGAAGTATGGGCTTTGACACTCCGTATACTATCCTCCTTGGTGGTAACTTATAGACTATTAAGTGCTCTACATTTTGGGATTAAAATCTCGTTTAAACAACACCCCTCTTTTTCGCCTGGGGTAAAAAGTCATGATCTTTCCATGTACCCTTCTGTAGCATATAAGTATGTTCGTATGTAGCAATGCACCAAATTGCGGTAACATACAACATACTATGTCAGTGGATCGTAATGCAACCACTGACTCATAAATCATACTAGCATTGTTTACGTGCGCTAAAAATTTAAATATTGGCAAAAGACGACCATAGTTATAGTATATGACATATATAACAAGGCAAACGAGCAAGTGGGTCACCTGATGGTAAGTAATCACCACTGCCCATAGACACCCGCAACCCCGGAGGGTTTGCAGATGCGTTGCCAACCTAGAGAGCTAAGATGAAATGCCTCTTGTGCCCGTAATTACACCGGCTGCCTTACTCTCCACACCGGAACATAACAGTGCAAGCATGGGATATTAACCGCGATCACCTTACAGGTTTGATGAGCTCCCGATATTTCAATGCAGTATCTACCCTCGTTTCGTCAATTTGCCCGTGATCATGATGCATGCAACTGCATATCGGGAGCTCATCAAACCTGTAAGGTGATCGCGGTCACTATCCCGTTTTCATTATGTCTATATGACATATAGAGATATTTTCGTTGGTTCCATGGGGTCCCGGCGTTTACAAGCTTATGTCAGAGTTGAAAAAGCGCTTAGTCGATGCAACTGCAGACCAAAGGGCTGGCAGTTTTCTCTCTCTAAGAATCGGCATCGCTGTTCAGCGAGGCAACGCTGCCAGCCTTTTGGGCACCACGCCACGGGGGCCTTATTTAGATTTAATTTAGTTTTAAGTTTTAGTTTAGATTTAATGTCATTGTAAATTGCTTTTATTATGTTATAAGTAACTGTTAAGTTTGAGGTTATATAGGGAGCTGCAGTGATAACACAAGGATGGTTCGTTGCTAACTGCTTTAATGAATAGATGTACAACCATTCGTATACATGTGGGTAAGCATCTATATGCCTATTACTTTAGCTAGCACGTTAAACCTAACAGTAACATTATAATATACTTAATCTCCATTAATCCTAGTACCAATGTGAAAGTCTGTGTTTAATAGTACATTGTGCATGAAGGGCGGTAAGAAGGGTATGACTAACGAAAGTCTATTAGAAGGCCGACGCCGAAGGCGGAGGGCTTTTAATGACTTGAGTTTGTAATACCCTTACTGCCCGTGATACACACAATGTTTTTCATCACATTTGCGAGGAAACAAATACATACAACAAAAGGCAAAAAATCTATTTATTAAAAGTTTGGTCTTCACATACAGAAGACATATTTTACTAAGTACAGGCAGTACCTCCGTAAATATTAGATTAAGTATATACGATTATAAATATAAACTCACCAGTCGGCAACAAATAATAGTTTTGAGATTGTCAACTTTTTTCAATGGACACTTCAGACTTCCAGTACTTCCACAGATAATGATAAAAAACGCGTTTAGAAACTGGAAAGACGAAAGCCCATCCATACAGCCAGTTTTTATCGTTTTCAAAACAAAATTCACTGAAATAATTGCAAAGTAAACTCAAATAGTTTTAGAACACAATAATAAAGTTTAAATTAAGTAATACTTATTTGTAGAAAACGTAAAAAACCATGGTTGATTTAAAACCTCTTTAGTGTGGAATGACATATTATACCTACTTACCTACGAGTGAACGCCATATTTTTTAAAACTAAACTCATTACTCCCTTGGGAAAATTACAATTTATCTATTACTCCCGTAGGAATAATTTAGGCCGTTGTCCTTCAATATGCCTGCGTACAATACGACGCTTTACGAACAAGTGTGATGAAAAATTTAATACTTGCTGCAGAGTTATTGGGGATTCTAGGTTAAGTAATAATGTCTACCAAATTTCAGGTCTCAAGCTATGTGGGTTGTCTGTCTGTCAGTAACAGTAATATTTTATATATGCGTATGTATTATGTATGACGTAGAATAGTTTTTACTGCATTTCTCGTTTGAGTTCATCGACCTTTGCTCTAAATGTACATAGAAATAAAAGCTGACTTGAATCACATATTGACAAAACAATATAGTATCATATTACAACTTACGTAGGTAAATTGCATTTATTCTGCAAGAACTAATTTTTGATCGACTTCAAAAAAAAAGGTTCTGACTTCTGAAATCGACGAATTTATTTTTTTATTTTTTTAAGTATGTTCCCCGATTACTAGAAGACGGCCGAATTCGAAAATTCTTTTTTCAGTTGAACGGGTAGGTATACTTTCTAGTTGGTCCCATTGTCACCAAGTCAGGATCTGATGATGGGATCCCAGGGAAATCGAGGGCAACTCTCAAATTTTATAAGCACGTATCCCGCGTGTCATATAATTTTCTAAAGCTGTCAAGTATTTACGTGTGGCAGTCATCATCTCATGCTGATGAGGTGATGATGGAAGGTACAACTCCTTAACGGTTAGGAGTTGGAGGCTAATTATTTTTGAGACAAGATAACGTCTCGGTCCCATTCGCGTTAACGTCTAAAGTCGAACTCGCGCACCGAGGGTTCCGATCTAATTTGGGAATCGAGTGTCGAAGATTTTTCCCGCTTTTATCGAATGTTTTAAGAAGTTCAGTGCTAGCAGAGCACGCTTCTAAGAAAAATGTACGCGCGGTGTGGGGTTATTTTATATTTTTAATTGACAGACAGACAGACGTAAGGTTTAAGATGTACGTGATTGGTTGTGCTATAAGAGCTATACCTTCATACCAAATTTCAAGTTTCTGGGACAACTGCAAGTACCCTTTAGATGTTGATTCCACGGTAATTTGTATGGAAAGACCTCTTTTAATGACTATATCTATTGATTGCCTTGACTTAGAAGCTTGATTTTTTCACAGGATCAAGGGACTGCAGACTTGAGTATTTGATATTAATTTCAGTATGCTACCTCTACGCGTTCTAGAGAAAAAAGGTTTTTACCTTCGAGCAGGAAAGGAATGGAAATGATACGCGCCATTTCCCCTCTGCCAAAACGCTAACATTAAGTCTGACCAAAATGCACAGGGTCTGTTGGTCGTGTGCGTGTTTTTGGCATTCGTGTAACAGTTTTGTTTTAGTGTGAGTTTGTAGGACGTAACTAATTTTGACATGAGCGCAGATGTCTGCTGTACGTGTGTGTTTCTTGTCCCCCTCAAAAAGTGGCAGAAAAATTGTAGTGCATTGATAAGCCAAAGGCTCCTCCCGCCTGTCTGCTTTATGGTTTTTAACTCCTGACGAAAAAGAGGGAGATCTGTGTATCTGTGTATCTGTCTGTGGCATCATAGCTCCCAAACGGATGAAACGATTTCGATGCGTTTTTTTAAATCGAAAGCTAGTTTAATCGAGATCGTTTTTAGCCAAGTTTCATTAATATCGGTTAACCCGTTTTTGAAATATTGGACTTTGAAATGACAATGTCGGGGGGGCTTTCAACTCTTCTAAGTTGGTTAGGTTAGGTTTTAACAGACAGACAACAAAGTGACCCTATAAGGGCTCAGTTTTTTCTTTTGAGGCACGGAACCTTAATTACGACATTGACCACAAGGTTCGCGCTAAAACGAAAGCCATCTTGTTAAATAGTAATGATAATATCAGAATGGGGACAGGGCCATGTTCATAATTGCTCGGATGTTTGATCGCTTGACTTGAGATAACTTACCGTTCTTAAGAGGTAGCATTTGTTGAACCCTTTTAACCATCGACGACCGAAGCAAGACGAAAGTGAAGGACGTCATAGCTGTCATAGCCCTAGCAAGGAAAAAGTGGGCATGGGCAGGGCACATTGCGAGAATGGAGGAGAGTCGCTGGACAAGACGAGTCCTGGAATGGAGACCCAGAGCGGACACTACAGGGCGCGGCAGACCACCGCAGCGCTGGATGGACGATGTTCGACGGCACGGAGGCCGAGACTGGATGAGACTTGCACAAGATCACCAGGAGTGGAAGAAGAGGGAAGAGGCCTATATCCAGGAGTGGATCAACAAAAGGCCACCATGATGATGATAAGTTTAACCTGTGTATCTGGCTGTGGCATCACAGCTCCAAACGGATGGACCGATTGCAATGCGGTTTTCTTTATATATATCACGATATATGTATATATATCACGCCTCTTTCTCACGGGGGTAGGCAGAAACTATCGCTTGCCACTTGCTACGATCCTTACACATCACCTCTTTAGCGTCCACATTCATACAGCTCTTCATACACGCTCGCCGGTTCCGAGCACTACGCACCTGACCTTTACGGAGAATATCACCGATATTGTCGGCGTAAGTCCTCCTAGGGTGTCCTCTACCGCCGATACCACCACTCACTTTCGCTCCGCAAATACCTTAAAGAAGTCTTCTTTCAGGCAGTTTTCTTCAATCGAAAGCTAGTTTAATAGAGATGGTTCTTAGCTAAGTTTCGTCAAAATCGGTTCACCCGATTTTAAAATATTTAAAATGACAATGTCGGGGGTTTTTCAACTTTTCTAAGTTGGTTATTTAATTCGGGGGTAAAATATAATTAGTAAGAAAAATTCGTACCGGCTACGCGGAACCCTATTCTGTGCGAGTCCGACTCTCACTTGGCCGGTTTTTTAGGGTTCCGTACCTCAAGAAGATAAAACGGAATCCTTATAGGATCACTTTGTTGTCCGTCTGTATGTCTGTCTGTCAAGACCCTTTTGCTCTGGAACGCGTTTATGTAGCATGCTGAAATTAATATCAAATACGTCCCTTGAACATGTGAAAAAAATCAAACTTCTAAGTCAACTCAATCAAAAGTTACAGTCATTAAAAAGGTAGTTTCTATACAAATTGCCGTACCCTGAAAGCCTAAAGGGTACTTCCAGTTGTCCTAGAAACTTGAAATTTAGTATGAAGGTAGAGCTCTTATAGCACAACCATTTCGAAAAGTCTCAAAATCTTAAATTGTTATGTCTATAGATTTCACAGACCAATATAAGAGGACCTCACACTGCGTACATTTTGCTTAGGAGCGGCTCTGCTAACACTGGACATTTTAAAACACTGGGGGCGTTAAAATCTTTGTACGGAACCCTCGTGAGCGAGGGACTCGCACTTACCCGGTTTTTTACATCCGCTTACATACTATCTTTCAATGTCCGTTGCTCCATACCTCAGTTGGTAAATAACTGACGCACAGATTAACCTTGCAGTATTCTCGTAACTGCATCGACTTAACTGGGGTTTTTACCGCGTTACTTTGTGGTCAGAACTTGCGACGAATGCATTAATTATTAGCTATAGTGAAACAATTATAAAAATGCCTTTATAGCCTAGTGGTTTGACCTATGGCCTCTCAAGCAGAGGGTTGTGGGTTCGAGCCCCGGCTCGCACCTCCGAGTGCGACATTACAAAGGTCAATAAACTTACTTTGACTTTGACTTTGAAGAGAGTGGGGTAGGTGGGGAGTGGGAGAGATGTGAGTGGGGGAGATGGGGGTGGGGTGGGAGTGGGGTACATAATTCAACAATTCAATAAACTTACCCCTATTAATTTTGCCCTGTTGTGATATGAGCATGTTGAGTGGCACTGTTTTGTCCCCAGTCACCCTCGGGAGGCCCAGCATCTTGCTCGCCGACTGCCCCACACCAAGATACTGTTTGTGCCCCATTCTAGTGTTTTACTGATCCTTTGGCCCCTTACTGTCTACATTCGGATTGGTGGGGGTTTGTATCTGAAACAAGAAATAAATCACCATCATCATCATGTCAGCCGAAAGGACTTAGACCTCCCCCGCGGCTCTCCACTCAGACCGGTCTTGTGCTTTCCGCATCCACAGCGATCCCGCGATCCTCACCAGGCCGTCGCTCCATCTTGTTGGAGGCCTACCCACAGCTCGTCTCCTGGTCCGCGGACATAATTATAAAGAATATCACCAATCTCTTATACCAAGAAATAAACGCTATGTAGAAAAGTTAAAAAAGTTTCATTTCACAGTTCAATATGCCCTAAACTAGCTTTAGTTTAGGAGTTTAGGAGCTATGATGCCGCAGGCAAATACACAGAATACAGATCTAACTTATAATAACATAAATCTTAAGGCCACTGTTACTATCACTTAGCATTATGGTTATGTGATGTAATATCACTGGCGTAGCCAGGGGGAGGTTTTTGGGGGTTCAATCCCCCCCCCCCCCCAGATACTAATACCTGGCTACGCCCGTGTGTGATCCCAGTTAATCCCAGTTGGTCGAAATAAACAATTATTTATTATTAGTTACTGTAACACTTCTCTTTCAGAGTCGAAGGTTTATGGTGACGTTAGAAACTTTTGTACCACTTGCCCGGAGGGTTAACATTTAATGATCATTCTGGTCCCTATTTCGCCGTCTTAACAATTGTCAGTTTCATATGACAATTCGAACTACATTTCTTTGACAATATGAAGCGCGCTAAAACAAAAGCTCTTCAAGTCAGCAGTTGACACCGAACTGTCATTGAAAACGGACAATTGTAATCTTGGTGAAATGGGGCCTGGCACGTTTTGAAAAACCCCCGACAGAAAAAAATCTATAAAAGTAAATAAGCAAATAATATTTCTGGGCCTGAGGGTCGAGCAGGACTTTACGTAAGCTGCGTAACGTTACGGTTATCGTATCGAGATCGAGAAACCTCATACTAAATAAAATTATAGTTCGAAATACGCTCACGGGCGGGTGCTGTTCCAAACGTCATGCAAACTCGACAACGTTTACTATTCGACTTTACGTTACGCAGCTTTCGTAAAGTCGTGCTCCTTTAATTAGGAACTATGTTAACTTTTGCGCAGTCGGGTGCCGTACCCACGGAGGGCCTACAAACACAAAAATACGGCACCCGACTGCGGAAAAGTTAACATAGTTCCTAATTTAAAGAGCAGGCCCAGAAATTTCATTTTTTTTTTACTTTTGCATTTTTATCTTTATGTCGGGGGTTTTTAAACGACTTCAAAAAAAGGAGGTGGTTCTCAATTCGTCGGATTTTTTTTCAAGAG
Source organism: Clepsis dumicolana (assembly GCA_963691665.1). NCBI lineage: Eukaryota > Metazoa > Arthropoda > Insecta > Lepidoptera > Tortricidae > Clepsis > Clepsis dumicolana. The sequence continues at coordinate 1,073,508 of OY829533.1, read as the reverse complement.
ACGGATTTTGCAAGTTTGACTTGAGTATGGGTGTATCTGTGTAGCTGTCTGTGGCATCGTAGCTCCTAAACGGATGGACGGATTCGGGCGCGGCTTTTTTTTTATCGAAAGCTAGTTTAATCGAGATAGTCCTTAGCTAAGTTTCATAAAATAAATAAATAAATTTGACGACTGAACAGCCTAGTGTTTAGAGACCCTAACTATGAAGCTTGCGGTCCCGGGTTCGAATCCCGGTCGGGGCAGATGTTTGTATGAGGAATACGAATATTTGTTCTCAGGGTCTTGGATAAGTATGTTTATCCGTTGTCTGGTACCCATAGTACAGGCTTTGCCTAGTTTGGGACTAGGTCAATTGGTGTCAATTGTCCCATGATATTATTTACTTATTTATTTTAATCGATTCAACTGATCTTGAGATATTGAACTTCGAAGTGATAATGTTAGGTTATTACAAAAAATCTTGTTTCTGACATTCACGTGTTTTTATGAATATTTTTTCTCCTTTAAATGCTTGACCTAGAAAATTTCGCAATAATTTATCACAGATCTGATACAGACACGTTTGGATGATAAAATGAATGCCATCATTTTTAAATTTATCACGTCTCGTGAGCTACTTTTAATTATCATAATGCATCTAACCTAACATAATTCTTCTATACCTATAAAACAGTACCGCGACTGACTGACTGACAGACAACGCACAGCCCAAACCACTGGACCTAGAGATTTGAAATTTGGCAAACATATACCTTGAGTATCCCAGAGGTGCACTAAGAAGGGATTTTTCGAAATTCCCAAGGGATAGGGAACTAGCCCATTTTGAAATATTTAACGGGGGCAATATTATATAATTATGCTTACTCTTAGTAGGTATAATATACAAAGTGAGATTGAAATGTGACTCAGTAGGTATACAAGGTAAGGACAACACAATAGTCGTCATCATCATCATCAGCCTTTTTTACGTCCCACTGCTGGGCACAGACCTCCTCTCAAAATGAGAGGGCTTGGGCAATAGTTCCCACTCGGGCCCAGTGCGGATTGGGAACTTCACACACACCAATGAATTACGTCGCAGAAGTACGCAGGTTTCCTCTCGATGTTTTCCTTCACCGAAAAGCTCATGATAAATTACAAATGAATTTCCGCACATAAATTCCGAAGAGGTGCGAGCCGGGGTTTGAACTCACGACCCTCTGATGAGAGGCCATAGGTCAGACCACTAGGCTATCACGGCTTTTTAATACAATAATCTGGTAGTGAAATTCTTTCCTTCACTTTTTTTATACGACAAGGAAGGCAAACGAGCAAGTGGGTCACCTGATGGTAAGTGATCACCACTGCCCATAGACACCCGCAACCCCAGGGGCTTGCAGATGTGTTGCCAGAGAGCTAAGATGAAATGACTCTTATGCCCGCTCTTATGCTTATTACACCGGCTGTCTTACTCTCCACACCGGAACACAACAGTGCAAGCACTGCTGCTTAGCGGCAGGAGTACCGAGTAATAGAAAGCTACACTATCTCTGATAAATTACACGGAAATCGGACATAGTTTGCAAGTAACAGGCAATGAATATAACGAAAATTATACAAAAAATCGATCAAACGAATTCGATGAACGTTGCGGAACTAAGAACTAAGCAAATGCATTTTACATAAGTAGTTACATTATCCGTACAAATATAGACCTCTTAACATTATGTTTGTTCGTTGAATGACAAATATTGTATGTATGTAATAGGGAAGACCAGTAAATATAAACTACAATAGAAATGGCAGTACTGATGATATCATATTTTAGAACTAGAAATATCTAGTTTCTTACAACACATTTATAATTACGAATTGTTGCCCGTGACTTCGTCTGCGTAGGATTTTTAACTATAAAATTTCCCGGAAAAAAATATAGCCTCTATTTTAACCTAGGGTATAGCTATCTCCATTCAAAATTTGATTCAAATTCGTAAAGCCATTTTATGCTCCAACTAGCTTACGCCCCGTGGCTTTGCTCCCGTGAAATATTTCAAATTGGGCTAGTTCCGTATCCCGTGGGAATTTAGAAAAATCCCTTCTTAGTGCTCCCCTAGCATACTCAAGGTATGTGTTTGCCAAATTTCAAGTCTCTAGGTTCAGTGGTTTAGGCTGTGCGTTGTCTGTCAGTCAGTCAGTCAGTCACGGTACTGTTTTATATTTTATGCTCCAATGGTTTAGCCTGTGCAAAGCAGACAAACGGGAGGCGCCTTTGGCTTATCTATGCACTACAATTTTTCTGCCACTTTTCGAGGGGGACGAGGAACACACACGTACAGCACACGTCTACGCTCATGCCAAACAAACATACACTAAAACAAAACTGTCACACAAATTGCCAAAAGCACGCACACATGTTGCACAGACTTAATGTTAGAGTTTTGGCAGAGGGGAAATCGAAATCGCGCGTTAACATCTCCATTCCTTTCCTGCTCTAAGACAGGGTCTCTAAGGGCTTCTATCCCGCGGGAATTATGCAATTTTCCGGGATAAAAGATAGCCTGTGTTTTAATCCAGGATATAAGCTATCGCCATGCCAAATTTGAACCAAATCCGTCCAGCCGCTTTAGCGTGAAGAAGTAGCAAACATACACAATCACTCACAAACTTTTGCATTTATATGAAAAACGTTAGTTTTCAGCTGAATAATAAGTATATTTAAAACACTTACAAATGAGGGGTACACGGAAAGAACGAAATTCTGAAAACGAAATTTTAATGTCAAAATGTAAAGCATTCAATAGACTATAAGTTACCACTCAGTTACAGATTACAAATATATTTATGTAAATTGCCTTTTTTATCACTTTAAAAATGATGTAGATATACGAAAATCATATGGATAATTACATCGTTCCGAACTTTCAATCAATCAATCATTATTTATTGGTAAATAATTCAAATCGCGATAACTTAAAAAGTTGCTAAGGTGGTTTGATTAGAAATGTTCTTTCCGTGCACCCTTCAAATGCATTAACTTCTACTAAGACAAGGCTTTATACTCTAGTAATTACTAGGTAATTATCTAATATATTTGCTAATACAAGGTGCCATAAAATATTACTTAACATAAACCAAGACGGCACATTACCTCTTTATTTACTTGTGAACAATAAAATAAATTACATATAATTATTTCTAAGTAACTTTGACGTTCAGTTTTGTCTCTCAATTATTTGTGTCATTTTTTATGAACTAAAACCACACTGAATCACGCGTGTAAGATAGATACGTCTATACAAGTGTAAAGTTAGCACCAAAAGTTGCTAAGCAACCGAAGCGGTCACAATTATTACTACCCTCAAAAGTATTTTGGTCGTCGATTACACTAGACGCTCAGAGCCTCTGGTGCACAGACATCACAGACCAGCAGCAGCTGTCAAGCGTACCGATTTTTATTTGTGTACAACACAGCCTGTAGCCAGACGCCCATTGGTCAATTCTGTAGCCAATTTACCCGATAAAAAATAGAAGCATCGGTCGTCTCTAGGTAGTCATTCAAATAAAGTGTCACTGAATGAGATCGGGTTATAGTTGTCATCAAAGGCACTCCCTCACACATTCAAATACTGACGCACGCTACAGATCAAAAAAATGGCACGACTCTTGAAATCGGGAGCATACAGTTGTCTCTTTTTAACAAAGGGCATTAGTTACATGAGCGTAGGGTATAACTATACGGCCATAAGTTTACCTTCCATCCATTGACTTCATTAATCTGAGCTCTGGTGTAATTTTTGACACAAGAAACGTCTGAGAAAAGAGGATTTTTGGCGGGAAACAGATGAGAGTGGATCGTGTCGTTAATTGAATCTTAGTTTCTGTGCTTAATGTTGTTTGGTGGATAATAAAGATAGTGTGTTATACAACAAATTAACGTGGCAGTGTCCAGCAAATGAAGAATTCAAGTGAAAACGCGTATTCCCTCTGTTTATGACCCCCAAATATCCGCCGGCTGCTGCTCGCCGTAGTTCGCCGTAAAGTACACTATCGCTTTACGGAAGGCATGAGCAGCTAGCAGGACGTGACTCGGACAGACTGACACAACTCTGACGGTGACAGGACCTTAATATACAGACATTTACAAAACACATCAGACGTGGCTGTATGGAGTCAGTTCCTTTGCCTATCCCTTATGGGATGAATTAAAAAAAAAAAGTATGAGAAAAGAGTGCCACTAGTGGAGCCGCTAATGTGTCCATAGTGATTCAGACTTAAAATCGAACGTGATCGAGACGTTTTCTCGTGTCAAAAATTACACTAGAATCTCATACCGATTACAGTTGCGTTGCCTGCTAAGGCAGGCATAACAAAATAAATTACAGATTGAATGTTACCTAATGTAATTACTTCGATATTGTAAACGGATAAATGCGTTTGTAATCTGTTAGTGCCGCCGCGAAGTAACGACTGAAAATATACCGCCGCTCAGAAATCGGCCAAGTTGCGATTCACACAATAATTTACTTATGCTAAAGTACGATTATCAAAGTATCGTATCGTATCGTATCGCAACGGATTTCACAATCTTCAAGGGTCGGGTCGTCGGGGGATGAGCCGTCGGTAGGCCTCATAAAGCAGACAGACGGAAGGCGCCTTTGGCTTATCTATGCACTAGAATTTTTCTGCCACTTTTTGAGGGGGACGAGGAACTCACACGTACAGCACACGTCTGAGCTCCTGCCAAAATTTGTTACGTTCCTACAAACGCACACTAAAACAAGACTGTCACACAAATGCCAAAAACACGCGCACAATCAACAGACCCTGATCATTTTGATCACGCTTAATGTTAGAGATTTAGCACAGGGGAAATCGCGCGTAAATATCTCCATTCCTTTCCTGCTCTAAGGTAGGCCTCCAACAAGATGGAGCAACGGCCTGGTGAAGATCGCGGGACCGCGGTGGATGCGGAAAGCACAAGACCGGTCTGAGGGGAGAGCCGCGGGGGAGGCCGCTGGTCAGCAGTGGACGTCTTGAGGCTGACATGATGATGATTGAATGGCGTCCGCGAACCGGGAGACGAGCTGTCGGTAGGCCTCCAACAAGATGAGCAGAACACTGGTAGAGATCCCTTTAAAGGATAAGTTCGCCTTTGTACATTTACTTTTGATCTGTTATTGTATGTTTTACGTGCAAAGAGATATACATACATACACTATAATCTCAAATCACTTGATTCGCAAAATTCCAAACCAAATGCACCCATGTCAATTAGTATAGTATGAGAATTGTTTGTGGTCGATACGTGCCATTAGGGGCGCTGCCAATTTGCTCATAGTAAGTACTTAATTCAGACGTAAACGCGAATGCGATCGAGATGTTTTTAGGGTTCCGTACCTCAAAAGGAAAAGACGGAACCCTTATAGGATCACTTTGTTGTCCGTCTGTCTGTCTGTCTGTCAAGACCCTTTTTCTCTGGAACGCGTGGAGGTAGCATGCTGAAATTAATATCTAATCTGCGGTCTCTTGAAGCTGTGAAAAAAACAAATTTCTAAGTCAACGCAATCAATAGATACAGTCATTAAAAAGCTGTTTCCATACAAATTGCCGGACCCCGAAAACCTAAAGGGTACTTCCAGTTGTCCCAGAAACTTGAAATTTAGTATGAAAGTAGCTCTTATACCACTCAAAAAATTCTCAAAATCTTAATTTTTTTATATCCGTCTGTAGATTTCGCAGACCAATATAAGTTGACACCACACTCCGTACATTTTGCTTAGGAGCAGGGCTCTGCTAACACTGAACTTTTTAAAACACTGGGGAAAAGCGTTAAAATCTTTCTACGGAAGTCTCGTGCGCGAGTCCGACTCGCACTTGGCCGGTTTTTATAGAAAAGTAGATAGAGTACGGAACCCTTCGTGCGCGAGTCTGACTCGCACTTGGCCGGTTTTTTTAGTCATTGATTACACTAGACACTCTGTCCCTGCTGTAGAGACGGCGTATGCACAATTTTTTCCACCGAATGCCCATAGTTGCAGAAACGCACGTCGTTGCCTGCACTATAGCGCGATCGTCTCGACCAATCACGAGCCAGTATTTCGCCTTGACCGAGTTGCGATTTCGCTCACCTATCTGTTATATATTGCGCTTGCGCATAACTTTCACAACGTCGTATCACACCCAACCGAACCAACGGGAAACCGAGCTTGTTTATCTAAAAATAGAGTCGTTTTTTATAAAGGCTGGATGGGGTTAGATGTGAGGTTGAAAAAGTAAGTTGGTCGGTATATAGTTTTCATAAAAGTGTGGTTATGCGTTTGTTAATCTATCGCTTATTTCGCAAAGCAAATGGTTTGTTTTGAAATCGTGTAAAAGTTAGTACTAACTGTACGGCTTATAGGTGGACGCAGAGGCCCGAGTACGAATATTCGAAACCTGCGTCACGTAAAATCGAATAGTAAACGTTGTCGAGTTTGTATGACGTTTGGAACAGCGCCCGCCCGTGAGTGTATTTGGAACTAAAATTTAGTATAAGGTTTCTCGATCTCGATACGATAACCGTAACGTTACGCAGCTTTCGTAAAGTCGTGCTCGACCCTCTGTAAGACTTATAGTTGGACGCATTAGTTGGACACAGAAGGTCAGGAACGAAACAGAGGGACTAACTACGAAATCCGAAAATCGAACTTCGTATCGTATCGTTCCGCTCACTCGCGTATTAAATAATATTAGCTTGAGCGGGACGGCACGATACGCAGTCGAATTTTGCACTTCGTAGTAGGGGGGCAGTACTCCAACACGTTTATATGTCCCGGGAAATGATACCATCTATCATAAGGAGCAAGATAGAGTATCTCGGTCACGTGCTCAAATAAATAAAAAACAAATGTCATGGGACAATTGACACCAATTGAACTAGTCCCAAACTAGGCAAAGCCTGTACTATGGGTACTAGACAACGGATAAACATACTTATATAGATAAATACATACTTAAATACATATTAAACATCCAAGACCCGATAACAAACATTCGTATTCATCATACAAACATCTGCCCCGACCGGGGATCGAGCTCGGGACCTCAAGCTTCATAGTCAGGGTCTCTAACCACTAGGCTATTCGTGTCCGGTCGTCAAACGACACGGCTTAGGAATGAAGAGCCGCGGGGGAGGCTGCCGGCCAGCAGTGGATGTCTTTCGGCTGAACATGATGATGATGGGCTAAACTCGACTTATGAACGTGAGTGGTCAGTTTATTTTGTTATGACTGAGTCTCACGGTAGTTTCATGTTAAAATATGTTTTCCGAGGTTACATGGTATTTCCGAATTTTCGAAATAGCTACTAAAAATAATTAGAAGTAGCAACAGTTATGCAATGGAGAGCCAAGGGCTTGATTGAGACATTTCCTTTATGAAGCATAAAGCATAACGCCGTCCTTTCTACTTTGTTTTTTTTTTTAATACGACAAGGAAGGTAAACGAGCAAGTGGGTCACCTGATGGTAAAGTAATCAACACTGCCCATAGACACCCGGGGGGTTTGCAGATGCGTTGCCAATCTAGAGAGCTACGATGAAATGTCTCTTGTGTCCGCAATTACACCGGCTGTCTTACTCTTCACACCGGAACACAAGGTCCAGCCGTTGTTGAGATACTCTTATGCCCCGCGGCTTTGCCTCCGTCAAATATTTCAAAATAGGCTTCCTTATATCCCGTGGGAATTTCGAAAAATCCCTTCTTAGTGCACCTCTAGGATACTCAAGGTTTTGCCAAATTTCAAGTCTCTAGGTCCAGTGGTTTAGGCTGTGCGTTGTCTGTCAGTCAGTCAGTCAGTCACTCACGGTACTGTTTTATATAGGTATAGATTACATTTTGAAACGAATATGCCGGGGGGTTTTGTCAAGTAAAAATCATTCATCTTTAAGTTAATTTCATTGTAACAGCGTCCCGTTATAAAGAACCTGATAAATCTGCAGTCATGCTGTATAACAATCCAATTAGTACCCGGTCAATTTAATGAGAGGTAATTAACATTTTTAATTAATCACTCTGAGTGTCAAGCTCGCACGTGCGGAGACGCATGGTTTTCAAAGTACGTTAAATGATGACAACAGTGTAAGTAAGTAAGTAAACACTTTATTGTACAAAAAATAGGATAAAACACAAGTTACAACAATAACATTTTAGTACATTTGAGTGAGGCGGAGGAGTGTTTTAAATTACTTTGGATAGTTAAAGTGTATGTATTGAAGCAGCGGCACATTGCTCGCAGGACTGATGGCCGATGGGGTCAGAAGGTTCTCGAATGGCGTCCGAGGACCGGGAGCCGAGCTGTAGGTAGGCCGGTAGGTGAAGATCGCGGGATCGAGGTGGATGCTGACAGCACAAGCCCGGTCTGAGTGGAGGAGGGGTTGCCTATGTCCAGCAGTGGACAACTTTCGGCTGACATGATGATGATGATGTATTGAAGAGAAGAGAATATTTTATTAGCAACCGTGATAGCCTGGTGATTTGACCTATGGCCTCTCAAGCAGAGGGTCGTACCTCTGAGTTTTTCGGAATTTAAGTGCGAAATTACATTTATCTACACACAATCATAAGTCCGCTATAATGTGTTCAGAAACCATAGGAAACGACCTGGGGTTCGATTTTCGATCTCACCCCGTGACTAAATTCAATGATTTCTAAAAAGTTCGTATTTTTGGATCTCACCGGTGACTGAAATTCTCATGCCTATGACATCAAATACGAATGCCCTTCCTTCTACATACAATGACAATGCAAAGAAAAATCCGTTAAGCAGCTGGACTTGAACCAGCAACTTCGGTAATCCGTACCGAGATTACGGATTACGGATTACCGAGGTTGCTGGTTCAAGTCCAGCTGCTTAACGGATTTTTCTTTGCATTGTCATTGTATGTAGAATTTCATACTATGAATGTTTCTTATAAATAAAAACAAAAATAATCAATAAATCGATTATTTTCATTGACTAAGTGAGATTCAAAAATCGACCCCCAGTTTTTCATTACTGCTTTCGTCAGATATCGAATCCGATGTCGTTGAGTTTCAAAATTTGTAACGTCTTCAAATACTAACATAATTTAGATACAATAAAAAAAAAACAGTCGGTACGAAACGTCAGCTCGGTATGTTTGTCTATGTAAAAAACAGTCAAACTCGTGACAGGTATAAGCACTCTTAGATGGGTTCAGAAGCCGAAGGTATATACCCACACCTGTCACGAATTTGACTGTTGTTTTTTAAATAATACTTAGACAAATATACCGACAGTTGAAGTTTTGTATCAACAGTTTTTTTTATTGTAAATTAGGTATAAACAAGGACATTGGTTTTTGAAGATGTTTCAAATTTGAAACTCTTAATGGCACGAAATTCAAGACAAAATGAAAAGCTGGTCATTTTCTACGGTTTCTGAACGCATTATTATAGGTACTCGTAGATGACTTATGATATGTGTGTAGATAAAATATATAACAATTGAGTATCGTTGCCACTGGGCAGGATGCATTAAGGCTAGCGTTGCTTCGTTGTATGGCAATTGCTGATACGATGCCCGAGAAGAGAGCCAGCCCTATGGTCACCTGGAGATCGCACAGACCCATTTTGAGGGTTCCGCACCTCAAAAGGAAAAACGGAACCCTTATAGTATCACTTTGTTGCCAGTCTATCTATCTATCTATCAAAACCCTTTTTCTCTGGAACGCGTGGAGGTATCATGCTGAAATTAATATCAAATACTCAAGCCTGCAGTCCCTTTGTAGCGACCCTAGCGCCACACGAGAGTGACGTCACTGTTCGACGTCACTGTTCTACATCGCGCTAACGAAGTTTCTCAAGTCGGTTGCATAAATACAACTTCCAACTCTCTTCCTTCGGACTTCGGTCCCCAGGCATAGCATCTGCCTGGAGAGAGATCTCTCTATTGGAGCCCGCCCCAAACTTTCAAGCTGTGAAAAACGGAAGACCAGCGCTGGCTGCAAGGCCAGCATCATGCTGAGTTGGGACCAGTTCGTGACAATTTTTATTCTGTGTCTTTTGTCCTTGTTACCTCGTATTAATGTCACGAATAAACGTTTTCTTTCTTTCAAAAAATCAAACTTCTAAGTCAACGCAATCAAAAGATACAGTCATTGAAAAGGTTGTTTTCATACAAATTGCCGTACCGTGCAAACCTAAAGGGTACTTCCAGTAGTTCCAGTTGTCCTAGAAACTTGTAATTTGGTAAGGTAGCTCTTTTAGCACAACCATCACTCAGAAAAATATGAAAATCCAAAAATGTTACGTCCGTCTGTTTATGTCACAGACTAATATAAAATGATCCCACACTGCGTAAATTTTGCTTAGGAGCAGGGCTCTGCTAACACTGGACTATAAAACACTGGGAAAAAGTGGGAAAAATCTTTGCACGGAAACCCTCGGTGCGCGAGTCCGACTCGCACTCGGTTTTTTAGCATGTTTAAAGTTATTCTAAATATTGACCGAGGATCTAAAACGGACATGTATGACGCGGGTTGCGCCGTAAGTTTAGTGAAGAACATAACAATATACTTACGCACAAGGTCAATGGTATAACGGCTTGCTTGGGAAGTCGGCTAAATAATAAAAATAGAAAGTATCTCGTTGAGATGCGGCGAATCTATCTGTCTATACAATTTGCTGGCCTATATTTGGCTCAAAGGCTTAACATTGCCATTCAACGCATCTGCAAACCCTCCGGGGTTGCGGGTGTCTATGGGCAGTGGTGATCACTTACCATCAGGTGACCCACTCACTCGTTTGCCTTCCTCGTCGCATAAAAAAAAAAAGTAGCAATGCCGCCAGCTCTTTGGGAACGTTGCCGTCGGCAGCGGTTTTTTTTAACCCCCAACGAAAAAGAGGGGTGTCTGTGAATCTGTGCATTTGTCTGTGGCATCATAGCTCCTAAACGGATGGACCGATTTCGATGCGGTTTTTTTAATCGAAAGCTAGTTTAATCGAGATGGTTCTTAGCTAAGTTTCATTAAAATCGGTTGAAATTAGAAAATATAAATATTGAACTTTGAAATGAGAATGTCGGGGGTTTTTCAACTTTTCTAAGTTGGTTATCTTGGTCGTTGATTACACTCTTTGGTTCCCTCAAAATTCAGTCAATGTTCGGAAATTTCGTGGGAAAAAATTACCAATCCGATATACCATTTGTATTAGTTACTTGTAACAAAACACAGTTACGTTAGTTAACTCTTAACTATTGAGTTTAAATGCATCATGCCGTACCGTTAAAACAATACATTATTTTCTCTTTTAATGACTTTGGTGAATTTATGACAGAAATATTGTCACTGTTATTTTTAACATGACAAATAAATGGTACACACGTTGTCCGTAAGAGACCGCCTATTGACTACCTTAACTGTTTTTTAGGGTTGCACACCTCAAAAGGAAACGGAACCCTCATAGGATCACTTTGTTGTCCGTCTGTCTGTCTGTCAAGACCCTTTTTCTCTGGAACGCGTTGAGGTAGCATGCTGAAATTAATATCAAATACTCAAGCCTGCAGTCCCTTGAAGCTGTGAAAAAAATCAAACTTCTAAGTCACAGCAATCAAAAGATACAGTCATTAAAAAGGTTGTTTCCTTACAAATTGCCGTACCCTGAAAACCTAAAGGGTACTTCCAGTTGTCCTAGAAACTTGAACCTTGGTATGAAGGTAGCTCTTATAGCACAACCACTCAAAAAACTTTCAAAACCTTAAATTTTTATGTCTGTCTCTAAATTTCGCAGGGTTCTGCTAACACTGGAAACACTGGGGAAAAGCGTTAAAATCTTCGCACGCCCTCGGGCGCGAGTCCGACTCGCAGTTCCGGTTTTTTTCTTGTAAGTAATCTCCTTGTACTATTGTGGGTGTTCAATAATGCATTTATTTATTTATTCAAAACAATAACAAGCTTACAGTTAAAAACCAAGGCGCCTATTACGTTACATGATTAGGTATACGTAAATGAACATGAACAATACAGACATTTGAGTTTAAGTATAAAGGAAAACAGCTTTAGACATTATACACAATAAGTATACTATCAATTAACATCAATAATACTGACAAACTTATCAATATTAGTTAGCAGAGTATGCCAATTGTTAGCAAATACGTCATTTGTATTCAGGGCCGGCCTTAATCATCTAGGCGCCCCGGGCGAGTCATGCATTTGGCGCCCTTTTGCAGACAGTGGTGACATTATGCCGGCGCGCGCGGCGCCCTGTGTAGACCCCGGCGCCCCGGGCGGTCGCCCAGGTAAGGCCGGCCCTGTTTGTATTGCTTCTATAAGTATCTCAAGTAGGTTTACAAAAGATATTAACTGTGAAAAAAAGGGTACAATCCACTCAACTTGGCCTCCTTCTAATGAGACCATCTTACTTGGTTTGAGTCCAAGTGATTTTTTTTATGAGGGCCGAGAAGTGCAATTGACCGTGAAATGACCGTGAAAAGACTGTTGTAAATGTTGTTATAATAAATAATAATTGTAGAATTGACTGATTTACTGTATTTGAGACATACATACAACGGGAATGATGCCTAGTCGGTCAAATCTGCAACTTTTTAACCCCCGACGAAAAAGAGGGGTGTTATAAGTTTGACCTGTGTATCTGTCTGTGGCATTATAGCTCTCAAACAAATAGACCGATTTCGATGCGGTTCATTTTAATCGAAAGTAAGCTTAATCGAGATGGTTCTCAGCTAAGTGTTATTAAAATCGGTTCAGCCGTTTTTGAAATATTGAAGTTTGAAATGACAATGTGTGGAGGTTTTCAACTTTTCTAAGTTGGTTATGTTACTGTCGTCAGTAGAACAATTAGAAAAGTTGAAAAACCCCCGACATTGTCATTGTCATTTCAAAAACGGCTGAACCGATTTTAATGAAACTTGGCTAAGAACCATCTCGTTTAAACTAGCTTCCGATTGAAAAAACCACATCGGATTCGGTCCATCCGTTTAACAGCTATGATGCCACAGACAGATACACAGGTCAAACTTATAACACCCCTCTTTTTCGTCGGGGGTTAAAACAGGATAGACAGGTATTGAATATTGGAAATGTTATACTGTGCAACGGGCGTCGTCCTGTCGTTTGATAATTAGGTCATTACCTACCTCCATTTCTAGATATCATTATTATCGTACGTGACTTTAACCTCGTTTTCTCCAAACCGCAAAAATTAATTAAAAATTCATAATCGATCTCCGAAGTGATAATGCATTCATAATTAAAATGTAAGTTGGAATTAATTATTTTTTAACTGACTTTCTTTATAAGTTGTCCGGTGATTTAGATGTGATGATAGGTACGTATGCTAACTGATGCGTCTGTCTGTCTGTCTGAGGCAAGAGCGTCTAGTGTAATCAACGACGAGAAAACGTCACGGTCGCGTTCGCGTTTACGTCTGAATTACTATGGGCTCATTAGCAGTGCCACTAGTGGCACGTGTCGACAACAAACAATTCTCATACTATTTGACACTAACGCAAACGCGATTGAGACGTATTTTTTGACCATCAAGTACACTACAGGCTAGGATTAGAATGGAGATTCGATGGAATATCACAGTACATCACAAAAATGCTATACAGTCAGCAGCAATAGTTGCTAAGCAACCGACGCGTTCACAATGAGCTAAGCACGGCTCTATTGCTATAGACATAAGAGCTTGTGCAGATCATTGTGACAGCTTCGGTTGCTTAGCAACCGACGCGTTCACAATGACCTAAGCACGGCTCTATTGCTATAGACATAAGAGCTTGTGCAGATCATTGTGACCGCTTCGGTTGCTTAGCAACCGACGCGTTCACAATGACCTAAGCACGGCTCTATTGCTATAGACATAAGAGCTTGTGCAGATCATTGTGAGCGCTTCGGTTGCTTAGCAACTTCTACTGCTGACTGTACAAATTCTTCACCACCTACCAAGAGGAAATCTATCCACTATGCTCTACGATTTGTATCCACTAATAGAGCATTATTGGACATTTTCCTCCAATTTGCTACACTTGTTTTAGGGATAGAGAAAATCGAACTGTTTTCTCCATTTTGCTCTATCGTTAAAACTTACAAGTTATTACTACAAATTGGAGAAAAACTGTTTAATTTGCTCTATCACTAAAACTCGTAGAGCAAATAGGAGGAAATGTCCATTTTTTTCTAAATATCAGTAGATACAAATCGCAGAGCTTAGTGGATAGATTCAAAAGAGAAGGGGTGTTATGAGTTTGACCTGTGTATTTGTGTGTCTGTCTATCTGTGTATCTGTCCGTGGCATCGTAGCTCCTAAACGGATGGACGGATTTGAACGCGCGGCTTTTTTTAATTAACTCCTGACGAAAAAGAAGGGTGTTATTTGTGTGACCGCTATGTGTGTCTGAGTGTCTGTCTGTGGCACCGTAGCTCTTAAACGGTTGAACCGATTTGAATTCTTCTAATTCTCTTTATTTGACAGCAGGTTTTCTAGCGATGGTTCTTAGACATGTTTTATCAAAATCGGCTCAACCGTTTTCGAGATATTGCATTTTTTGGTTTTATTAAAATTTATTTTGTTTTTTTTTTATGAACTTTTACCAGCTAACTACTTAATAAATCTGGAAAAACATTAAAAATATATGTTTTTTTAAACATATATCTTCGAACCAAGCGAAAGCCCTAACAAAGAGCTGGGAATTATTGGTTACGCAAAACCGCGGCGCAAACTAGTCCTGCCACTTATTATATAACCCGCCTACTGACACAGAGACATACTAACAGATTTCCTGTATGTTGTCAGATGTGTGACTATACAGTATACCAACTGAACACATACGAAAAACTTTAACGATATCAATGAATATCGATATTTTCGATATATGGTAATTCGCCACTAAGTGACCACCGCAAAAAAAAAATACTACAAGAGGGTCGAGCACGACTTTACGAAAGCTGCGTAACGTAAAGTCGAAGATACTTTATTTACATCATAAAAGCAATTTACAATGACATTAAATCTAAGCTTAAACTAAATAAACTACAACTTAAAACTAAATTAAATCTAAATAAGGCCCCCGTGGCATAGTGCCCAAAAGGCTGGCAGCGTTGCCTCGCTGAATAGCGATGCTGATTCTTTGAGAGAGAAAACTGCCAGCCCTTTGGTCACAAGTTGCATCAACTAAGCGCTTTTGTAACTCAGAAATAAGCTTGTAAGCGCTGGGACCCCATGGACCCAAAAGTTTCAAACCCGACAGCAACAAAATTATAATTCGGAGCGAGAGATTGATACTTAGATTTTTTTCTATTTTCGGCCGTTTCTGTCGCCGCACCAGCTTTTTGTCGAAGTCGAATAGTAAACGTTGTCGAGTTTGTATTACGTTTGGAACAGCGCCCGCCCGTTAGCGTATTTGGAACTAACATTTAGTATTAAGTTTCTCGATCTCGATACGATAACCGTAACCTTACGCAGCTTTCGTAAAGTCGTGCTCGACCCTAAGAAAGGCAAACGAGCAAGTGGTACAGTGTACCTGATGGTAAGTGATCACCACTGCCCATAGACACCCGCAACACAGGGGGGTTTTCGGATACGTTGCCAACCTAAAGAGCTAAGATGAAATACCTCTTGTGCCGGCAATTACACCGGCTGTCTTAGGTACTCTCCACACCGCAACGCAATAGTGCAAGCACTGCTTTAGCGGCAGGATTAGCGAGTACGATGGTGGTAGCGATCCGGATGAACCTCGCACAAGGTTTTACCACCCTCCAAATCGGGTCGTTTCTGAACTTTTTTCGTGTAATTTTTTTCATTCAAAGATTCCACCTAAATAATTATCAAACCTGCTCGCAAAACTTCAAAGATTCGGTTGAGAAATGCGACCTGTGCCCTTACTGTAATCAAAAACCGCCCTCAAAAAAAAAACCTTAGAAAAAAAACGTAAAATAGTCCTCTAAAATAATGATAAATAAATGAAATAAAATAAAATGCGTTTATTTCGGACAACAGAAACGAGAGCCTAAAGTTTTATGGCCTAGCACTAAGCAGCAGAAATATGAAGTCGGTGCGGTGCGAGCGGAATATTCTTTGAATGAAGCACCGACTTCATATTTATGCTGCTTAGTGCTAGGCCATAAAACTTTAGGCTTTCGTTTCTGTTGTCCGAAATAAACGCATTTTATTTTATTTTATTTATTTATCATTATTTTAGAGGATTATTTTACGTTTTTTTTCTAAGGTTTTTTTTAAGGCGGTTTTACTTTTTTGTTAAAAGGTTTTTATTTCACAATTTTACGTTGATTTAACATTTTCAGAATTATCCTCCAACTCCTAACCGTTAAGGAGAAGTACCTTCCATCATCAGCTCATCAACATAAGATGATGACTACCGGACGCAAATACTTGAATAGCCTTAGAAAATATATGAAACACATGATACGTACCTATAAAATTTGAGGGTTGCCCTCGATTTCCCTGAGATCCCATCATCAGATCATGACTTGATGACAGTGGGACCACCTCAGGAGTATACCCTTTCGAATAATGATTTAACAATTTCAGAATTATCCTCCAACTCCTAACTGCTAAGGAGTTGTACCTTCCATCATCAGCTCATCATCATGAGATGATGACTACCAGACGCAAATACTTGAATAACCTTAGAAAATATATGAAACACATAGTACTTGCCTGTAAAATTTGAGGGTTGCCCTCGATTTCCCTTGGATCCCATCATCAGATCATGACTTGGTGACAATGGAACCACCTCAGGAGTATACCCTTTCAAATAAAAAAAAAATTGAAAATCGGTCTACAATTGACGGAGTAATCAATGAACATACATAAAAAAAAAAAAAACATACAGTGGAACGTAGAACCTCCTCCTTTTTTTGAAGTCGGCTAAAAAGCACACAATACGTCTCGATCACGTTTGCGTTAAAGCGTCAAATAGTATGAGAATTGTTAAACGCGAACGCGGTCGAGACGTATTTCTTGGCCTGAGTGCCTAGTGTAATCGCCGACCAGGCCAAGAAATACGTCTCGATTGCGTTCGCGTTTAACAATTCTCATACTATTTGACACTTTAACGCAAACGCGATCGAGACGTATTTTGTGCTTTTTGATTACATCAAAGGAAAACAGCCAGACAGACGGCGCGGCGGACAGACATAAGAAATAATTATTGTCTAAGTTGAAACGGAGGACGTTTGGTCAATAACAAAATACAATAAATACAATAAAATAAAACAAATGTTCGCATATAAATTCCGAAAAACTGGTACCCGCAACCTTCTCTGCTCGAGATGCTCGAGAGGTCAAACCACTAGACTATCGCGACTCAATGTCCTAATGTCTAAAATACGCAAAAAAAAACGGGCAAGAGCGTGTCGGATACGCCCAGGATAGGGTTCCTAAGCCATTACGAAAAAGCCTTGGCATAGATACATAATAAAGGTATTTTCATCACACCTATTCGAAACCAGTGTTAGCAGAGCCCTACTCCAAAGCAAACTGTACGCAGTGTGGGGTCAATTTATATCGGTTACTGACATAGACACACATAATTAACTATTACACCCATACACAGAAGACAGCGGTGTAATTACGGGCACAAGAGGCATTTCATCTTAGCTCTCTAGGTTGGCAACGCATCTGCGAACCCTCCGGGGTTGCGGGTGTCTATGGGCAGTGGTGATCACTTACCATCAGGTGACCCACTTGCTCGTTTGCCTTCCTCGTCGTATAAAAAAAACCTGTTAAGCCTGCTTATCTCTGCAAGTTTTCCTTTTAAATTCACTATAACATTTTCTCTGGTAGAGGGGGGGACACTGGACTCCAACAAAAATGAGCACTTCAAACCTAATTTCGCAAACGAATAACCTTATCGAAAAATGATCTTTAAGCACCCCTAATATTTTTGAAAGACCTATTCAACGATACCCTACACAATAAAAAAAAACATCCCCACTTTACGTGTAGGGGAGGTACCTACCCCAAAAAAAAATTTTTTCCTGATTTCATTCCAGAACATTGTGACCTAATTAATATGTATATCTCTGCAAAATTACAGTTTTCTAGTACCGTGGACAGGCAGACAGACAGACAGACGGACATAACGAAACTGTAAGGGTTCCTTTTTGCCATTTTGGCTTCGGAACCCTAAAAAACCTACTCTGGTACATTCATTATCATTTCCTCAGCTGATTGACGATAGGTACGAAAAAACTCGACATTCCGAAATATTTACGATCAATTAATCTGACATCGTGTAAGGGGCCGTCGATTAATCACGTGAGGCTTGAAAGGGGGGGGGGGTTTGACAAAAATCACGAAATGTCACAAGGGGGGAGGGGGGTGTAGTAAGATATCACATGTATTTGTTTTTTTCATTATTTTTATGCCAATCAAAAACAACCTGCAACCTTTCTGTCTAGACATTTTTATCATTTTTAATTTCAGAATAATGTAAGATTATACTTTATATCTGTATTTAAGATAATATTCTAAAAAAATTTAGATTTTTTGTAGATACTAAAAACACACGTAATGTTGGGTGGGGGGTGGAGGGGTAGTCTTAAACCTCACCATGTATCACCAAGGGGGAGGGGGGGGGGGGTTAAAAATGCTTAATAAAACATCACGTGATTAATGGACGGCTCCTAAGTAGTTGGCAAGACTGACCCGGCATACTTTAACCACAGTGTAAAGAGCTTATACCTACCAGTGGTCCGACGCCTTTGGTTTGCGTAAATGCCGACACCGCAACCGCATGGCCAAAGCACCAAGGAGGGCGAAAGTTCCTAACTAATCGGGCAGTGGCGGCGTATGCAAGGGGGCTCGCCCTGCCCCCCCCCCCCCCCCCCCCCCCCCCTCCCACGATTGACCTGTCTAGAGGCCTTCGTCGGACGACTGTATAGACTGTGCTTTAACTGAGCAATCATTTTTCCATTTTACGGCGCGCCCGCGCACCTATTGGGGTCAATACCAACAACTTGAACTTGCGCCGCACAGAGTTGTAGTTAAAAATTAAAATACTGGTTTAGTTAAAAAGGGACGTTGGCAGTGTTAGATAACTTCTAAATCCTACACTAGTTAAATACTAGTGGCTATGTGAGCTGTAGACCTCACGAGTTCATTTTTTAAAAACGTCAAAAGGAAAAACGGAACCCTTATAGGATCACTTTGTTGTCCGTCTATCTGTCTGTCTGTCAAGACCCTTTTTCTCTGGAACGCGTGGAGGTAGCATGATGAAATTATCAGGCCTGCAGTCCCTTGAAGCTGTGAAAAAATCAAACTTCCAAGTCAACGCAATCAAAAGATACAGTTATTAGAAAGGTTGTTTCCATACAAATTGCCGAAATCCGAAAACCTAAAGGGTACTTCCAGTTGTTCTAGAAACTTGAAATTTGGTATGAAGGTAGCTCTTATAGCACAACCACTCAGAAAATTTTAATTTTTAATTTTTTAAGTTAGTTTTAGTTTTAATATTTTAATTTACTTTGTAGGTAGTGTTAGTCTTCAGAAAATTGACAAAATCCAAAAAATTCATGTTTGTCTGTATATGTCATAGTCCAATATAAAATGACACTGTATTGCTTTTGTATAGCACAATCACTCAGAAAAATCTGATAGTACTCGTGATTCTGAGTAGGTAAATATACTTAAGTAACATAAATAATTCGAAATCCAAAAAAAAAGTGCGTACTGCTTTTTTTAACGTGATCTCAATTGGAGTTATCTTTTTGTATTTTATCCGGGTACGATTCTCGAGGTTAGCGTTTTCTGTTTTTTTTTTTCTGTGTATTCATGTTTTTTTTTTATACAACGAGGAAGGTAAGCGAGCAAGTGGGTCACCTGATAGTAAGTGATCATCACTGCCCATAGACACCCGCAACTCCGGAGGGTTTGCAGATGCGTTGCCAACCTAGAGGGCTAAGATGAAATGCCTCTTGTGCCCGTAAATACACCGGCTGTCTTACTCTCCACACCGGAACACAGCAGTGCAAGCACTGCTGCTTAGCGGCGGGATTAACGAGTAAGATGGTGGTAGCGATCCGGACGGACCTCGCAAAAGGTCCTACCACCAGCAAAGTGTTTCAGTAAGTTTAGTATTATAAAAGTACTTGAATTAAATTCAAGTAATCATTTCTATAATTACTTCGGTTCAAGGAAGTACATAAGATAATACGAATCCGCTATCAATTAACAATTAATTAATTTTTAACACCAATCAAGATCGTTTTGACATTTCATTTTAATATATCGTTCTGACATTTCTTTGTTTTATTATAAGAAAACCTTGATCTGTTGATAATTTTAATGGCTATATTGAATCCTACTAATATTATAAATGCGAAAGTTTGTGAGTGAGAGAGTATGTTTGTTACTTCTTCACACTGAAACGGCTAAACGGATTTGGATGAAATTTGGAATGGGGATAGCTTATACCCTAGATTAAAACATAGGCTACCTTTCACCCCCGAAAATGGCATAGTTCCCGCGGGATAGCGATAACCGAATTCTACGCAGACGAAATCGCGGGCAATAGCTAATTTTACTATAAATTAATGACAGATAGCGAAGCGGTTAATGACCAAACAATTTCTTCCATTACTTACGTACTATGAAACAATTGATTCCTGAATCACCGTGGAACCTTTTCACAGAAAACGTCATAATGACATCGCATTGTTTGTTAAGGAAAATAGTCATGACGTTTACTGTGAGAACGTTGTATTGTGGGTCAGGTTAGTTCGATAGGAGGTACATAATAGTTAAAGTGAGAAAAGCTTTCCAATATCAAAATGTTTATGACATTGACATGAACTACTGGACATAGAATAGAGCATTTTATCCATGAAAATTGCGTATTTAGTTACCTAAGATAACGATAATCGAATATTACGCAAGACAGTTTAGTATTTATTTTTAGATCCGGTTTTTGCACATAAATAAATATCATGGGACAATTGACACCAATTGACCTAGTCCAAACTGGGACAATTGACCCAGTGACTATGGGTAGGTACTACACAACGGATAAACATACTTATATAGGTAAATACATACTTATATACTATATTAAACATCCTAAGACCATAACCCGAGAACAAACATTCGTATTCATCACACAATCATCTGCCCCGACCGGGGATCGAGCCCGGGACCTCAAGCTTCAAATAATAGTCAGGGTCTCTTACCACTAGGCTATCCGGTCGTCATATGATTGAACGCGACTTCTGGTTTGTCACGTATTCTGATTTCTAAGAATGCAATTCATCAACTTGATTGATCTTCAATTCGACTTTTATGCATATTAAGTGGACATCATTACTGTGACCTGATTTTGGCAAAAGGGATATATTTACTTACGACGTTTATTAATTGTCAAACTAGCTGTTCCTCGCGACTTCGTCTGCGTAGAATCATCATAACGACCGGATAGCCTAGTGGTTAGAGACCTGACTATTATATGAAGCTTGAGGCCCCGGGCTCGATCCCCGGTCGGGGCAGATGATTGTGTGATGAATACGAATGTTTGTTCTCGGGTCTTGGATGTTTAATATGTACATAAGTACGTATTTATCTATATAAGTATGTTTATCCGTTGTCTGGTACCCATAGTACAGGCTTTGCCTAGTTTGGGACTAGGTCAATTGGTGTCAATTGTCCCATGATATTTATTTACAATACGAGCAAACATACCGAGCGTTTCGTATAGACATTTTTTAAAGTTGTATTTGTTTTGACGATGAAAATTGACTGTCGTAATGCTGGTCATTTTCTACGGTTTCTGAACGCATTATAGAGGACTTATGATATGTGTTTAGATAAACACTAACATACTTACTAAGTCGGCAAGTTAAAATAAAAGCTTGTAAATAATGATTATGTTGTCAAACACCGCTGAAACAATAGTACACACGTCATACTATATATCATAAATCATATAAATCGATTACGTGGAAAAACCTAGCTATGTCATAGTGATTGTAACGACTTAATGGTATATTCCATAGTTGCTTCAATGCCACAATAGTATGCAATAGTTGTCAGATCCTGGAACCGCAAAGTGCAATATAATATATGTACTCTTTTATTGACATAGTTAAACAAATAATCATTGTTAGTCTCGGTTTCAGCTTGGGCAACAAAAAACCTAAAAAATAAGATTCCTGGGCCTGGTCTTTTAATTAAATTAAATAAATAAATAATATCATGGGACAATTATGACACCAATTGACCTAGTCCCAAACTAGGCAAAGCCTGTACTTTGGGTACTAGACAACGGATAAACATACTTATATAGATAAATACATACTCAAATACATATTAAACATCCAAGACCCAAGAACAAACATTCGTATTCATCATACAAAACATCTGCCCCGACCGGGATTTGAACCCGGGACCTCGAGCTTCATAATCAGAAAGTATGTCAACTTTCTGAGTAGTTGTGCTATAAGAGCTACCTTCATACCAATTTTCAAGTTTCTAGGACAACTGGGAGTACCCTTTAGGTTTTCAAAATACGGCAATTTGTATGGAAACAACCATTTTTAACCCCCGACGAAAAAGAGGGGTGTTATAAGTTTGACCTGTGTATCTGTGTGACTGTGTATTTGTGTATCTGTGCATCTGTCTGTGGCATCGATTTCGATGCGGTTATTTTTGTTCGAAAGTTAAAGTTTCATTAAAATCGGTTCACTCGTTTTTGAAATATTGAACTTTGAAATGGCAATATTGGGGGTTTTTCAACTTTTCTAAGTTGGTTAGGTTATAATGACTGTATCTTTTGATTACGTTGACTTAGAAGTTTGATTTTTTCACAGGTTCAAGGGACTGCAGGCTTAAATATTTGATATTCATTTCAGCCTGCTGCCTTCACGTGTTCCAGGGAAAAAGGGTCTTTCTACGGAACCCTCGTGCGCGAGTCCAACTCACACTTGTCCGGTTTTTTCATTCCCTTACAATGTTTGACAAAAGCATTATACAACAAGGGTTGCTGAGGGTCGAGCACGACTTAACGAAAGCTGCGTAACGTTACGGTTATCGTAACGAGTTCGAGAAACCTCATACTAAACTAAATTTTAGTTCCAAACGCGCTCACGGACGGGCGCTGTTCCAAACGTCATACAAACTCGACAACGTTTACTATTCGACTTTACGTTACGCAGCATTCGTAAAGTCGTGCTCGACCCTCTGGAGTCGTACTATAGCCGGCCTCGTGTTCTCGGCCGTATAACCTCCGGCAACCCCTTTCTTCCCGGCCTCTGCAGTAATGTACTATTAATTTAAGTAAATACATCGCTAAGAATGTTGTCGATCAACATGTTTTGCAAGGACTCAGTTAGCGTGCTTGGAAGCAATCTGTGTACCAGCAAGGCTGTTGCGTGTTATAAGTTCCATTGTTTGAGTAATAAAAGTAGGTAGATGGCGTTTAGGATGAGGTATAACGTATAACTAGTCTAAGACGATCAAATATTACATCACTCATTCTGCCCTTAGTGTAATCAAAAAGCACAAAATACGTCTCGATCGCGTTTGCGTTAAAGTGTCAAATAGTATTAGAATTGTTAAACGCGAACGCAATCGAGACGTATTTCTTGGCCTGGTCGGCGATTACACTAGGCGCTCAGATTCTCTTGTAATTTTTGAGACAAGAAAACGTCCCGATCGCCGACCAGACCAAGAAATACGTCTCGATCGCGTTCGCGTTTAGCACTGAATTACTCTATGTATATGCAAATTGGCACCGCCACTTGTGGCACGTATCGACAACAATTCTCATACTATTTGACACTTTAACGCAAACGCGATCGAGACGTATTTTTGGCCGTTGATTACACTAGACGGTCAGGTCTCATTAATATCTTGCTCCATATTGTTATTATGTGCAACAATGTTTTACATACAGACTAGACTAATTATAATGTTACAATGCATGTAATAAAAAAAAACTTTATAAGTACACAATTGCACATATTTACATACATATACATAATTGTAGAGCGGAATTCTTTCGTTGCAAAACCAGTTTGCTTATTGTAAACATATAATTTATATATGTTGTTTACAAACGGATATAATATATATGCTTTCGTCAATTCGACTTTCGTTTATTTAAATATGCGTGAATCAAACGATACTGTGAAATCGAGGACAGTTAGATGTATTCAAAGATAGATAGGGTATATAGGTATACAACTTCATTAAAGCATAGTGAAATAAAAACGGATCACTCACGTATAAAAGTTGAGTTTAGCCTGACATGTATCGGACTAATTCGTAGTCCTTTCTCTGGGAGCGCACGACAGAGCGGCAGAGAGACGCACACTGCGCAACATACGCTAGTTAATATATTTGGAAGTTACACGCTGTATTCGTATACAATCGCCCAAAGGTTAACTGGTAGAGATCCCTTTAAGGGATAAGTTCGCCTTTGTACATTTGCTATTTTTCTGTTATCTGCTATTTTTAGGGTTCCGTACCTCAAAAGGAAAAAACTGAACCCTTATAGGATCACTTCGTTGTCCGTCTGGCTGTCTGTTTGTCTGTCAAGACCCTTTTTCTCTAGAACGCGTGGAGGTAGCATGTTGAAATCAGTATCAAATACTCAAGCCTGCGGTGCCTTGAAGCCGTGAAAAAATCAACCTTCTAAGTCAACGCAATCAAAAGGTACAGTCATTAAAAATTCTATTTTCATACAAATTGCCGTACTTTGAAAACCTAAAGGGTACTTCCAGTTGTCCTAGAAACTTGAAATTTGGTATGAAAATGAAGGTAGCTCTTATAGCACAACCACTCAGAAAAGTCTCAAAATCTAAAATTTTTATGTCTGTCTGTAGATTTCGCAGACCAATAGAAGTTGACCCCACACAGCGTACATTCTGCTTAGGAGCAGGGCTCTGCTAACACTGGACTTCTTAAAACACTGGGGATAAAACGTTAAAATCTTTCTACGGAACCCTCGAGCGCGAGTCCGACTCGCACTTGTCCGATTTTTGTTTTATGTGCAATAAAGAGATATACATACATACATACATACGTGTTACCCGCATCTATGCTACATTACATCTATTCTATCATACATATTTTATATAACGTGTAAACTATTAAAATCGGTTTCTACGCGGCCTTGAGCCAATGAACTTTGGAGGCACGACAGCAATTCATAACGGGACAGACAGACGGAGGTTATAATTAGAAACAACATAATATAAAATTACTTAAATAACAACAACCAGACTGCAAAAATCATCTAAAAACAATTTGTCCCACTAACAAGTAAACGGGCAGGAGCGGCGGCGGACGCCCGGGAGCGCCTCAAGGTCAGCAACTACAGCTGTCTCGGCGCCCAATACGAGTTCTTGCCGTTTGGCGTCGAGACGCTGGGTCCTTGGGGTAAGGGTGCGCTCGGGCTCCACAAGGAGCTGAGCAAACGCCTGAAAGAGGCAACAGGCGACCCTCGCGCGGGCAGCTTTCTCGCGCAAAGAATTGCTATCGCAATTCAGCGCGGAAATGCTGCCAGCGTGATGAGCACCCTGGCGTGAGGTCCAGGTTTGGTAGGTATTTAATTTTTAAGTTAGTTTTAGTTTTAATATTTTAATTTACTTTGTAGGTAGTGTTAGTCCATGGTACATTAGTTTTAAATAAATTATTAACCCATTTATCCTATGTCACCCCACAAGCCCCACAACTGCACATAGTGATGGAATCAGAGGGTGGAGCACGACTTTATGAATCCTGCGTAACGTTACGGTTATCGTATCGAGATCGAGAAACCTCATACTAAATTTTAGTTCCAAATATGCTCACGGGCGGGCGCTGTTCCAAACGTCATACCACTACAACTCGCTAACGTTCACTATTCGATTTTACGTGACGCAGGATTCGAAAAGTCCTGAGCGACAAGCGACAAAATGGCGCGCGTGCTAGCCCCCCTACGAATCTAATGACCCTCATACGTCGAAATCCCCCCCCCCATCCTTCTATCCCTTTTCCTCCTTAAACGCCGGCAACGGACTATAATCGTCCCAGGATAACTCTGCATAAGATATTAATTGGCAAACCAGAAAAATCACTACTTTTTTCATGTCACTCAGACATTTCTTTAATTATAAATAATAATTATAGTAGTAATCAAACTACCGAACAACGGTTAAATAATTACTGATAGTGTCTCCTTCAACCTCGACATTGGCGGAATCATCGATAGTATCGATGGAGCTGTACATTAAAAAAAAAATAGAATTGTGGTAATCATAAATTGTTGTTGTTTTTTTTTTCTAAATATGGCTCTGTCCATTGTAGGGCAAGTTTGCCAGTGTTTAGTAGGTTTTGCCGTTGTACGGTAAAAAAATCTAGAATTCGAAATATAAGAGGTATTTTAATAGTGGATGAACGGTGACCTATTTAATTTAATCGAAGATCAGATTTAATCAAAAGCTCAAAACGTGTTGTTTGACTATAAATCAGTACTGCCACAAACTTTAGATT
Organism: Clepsis dumicolana; assembly: GCA_963691665.1. Classification (NCBI taxonomy): domain Eukaryota; kingdom Metazoa; phylum Arthropoda; class Insecta; order Lepidoptera; family Tortricidae; genus Clepsis; species Clepsis dumicolana. The sequence continues at coordinate 1,047,020 of OY829533.1, read as the reverse complement.
TCTACTGTTGTCAATTCATTGCAGAGTTATTGTGGGTTGATTCTAGTGACTCTCTTGGGGTTGCTGTTTCTCATGGGTCGCGGTGATCGCTTACCATCAGGTAACCCGCTTGCTCGTTTGCCTCCCGCTTTCAATAAAATTAAATAAATAAAGGCAAAAATCCGCTACGATCGCCAGTGCCGAGTGAGGTATATCTGTATTTCTCCACCAATGAGAGACAAGCTGCTGTCCTATGATTGGTGGAAATTGACAGATAGACCTCTTAGCGACAGCAGCTATCCTAGCGAATTCTTAACTCGCGATAGCCTTGTGAGAACTAGCTTAGTAAAAATATTCACGGTTTTTGTCAATGGGAAGTATGCTACAGGTTAAGATTTACTTCGGATTGACAGTCTGACAGAAAAAAACACGCCCATTGGTCAAAGTGCGAGTCGGACTCAAAGAGAGGGTTCCGTGGAAATTTGTAGGTACGAAAATAGTTCGCCTATCACGGGAACCGAGTCTCGAAGATTTTTCTCTCTTTTCCCGAGTGTTTTAAGTTGTCCAGTGTTAGCAGAGCCCCTGTTCCCAAGCAAAATTTAAGCAGTGTGGGGTCATCTTATATAATTATACAGAAGGACATAAAAATACAAGATTTTCAGATTTATCTAATTGGTGATCCTAGAGCTACCTTCATACCAAATTCCCAGTTTCTGGGACAATTGGAAGTACCCCATAGGTTTTGATTCCACGGCAATTTGTGTGGAAACACCTTTTTTTAATGACTATGTCTTAAATATTTTGATTGCGTTGACTTAGAAGTTTAATTGCTTGAGGCTTGAGTACCCATTAGGTATTAAATTCAGCTTGCTACCTCCACGTGTTCCAGAGAAAAATGTTCTTAGACAGACAGTGATCTTATAAGGGTTCCGTTTTTCCTGTCGATGTACGGAACCCTAAAAATACGTATTGTTAAATACTGTACAGTTTTCATTTATTCTAAACCGCAAATGCTGTTAATGTAAGTCAATATGTCAATATGTCAGATTGAAATTGTATCTGTCATTCTGACACCTTACAGTCATTACAGGTTAGATTTAGCGAATCTTACAAGGTCATCTTAAATATAGTTCGATTTTTAACTTCAACTTGTTGGATTAAATGGCGAGTTTCGATTTTTATCCGACTAAGTACTACGGCAAAGTCAAAAGGAAGGGTTATGGTTTTTTTTTATGAGGCCTAAGGTGTAATTCAAGGGTTAATTCTGTGTGTCGGTTGTGCCATCATAGCCCATAAACAGCCGGACTGTTTAATGCATTTTTTTAAATCGAACGCTCAACACTTCAAAACAGGTTATGCTGTTTTCGAGATATTGTATCTTGAAATGAAAATAATTAATAAAATAACCTAACCAACTTGGAAAAGTAGAAAAACCCCCGACATTGTCATTTCAAAGTTCAATATTTCAAAAACGGGTGAACCGATTTTAATGAAACTTAGCTAAGAACCATCTCGATTAAACTAGCTTTTGGGAGCTATGATGCCACAGACAGATACACGGATACACAGGTACACTGGTCAAACTTATAACACCCCTCTTTTTCGTCGTGGGTTAAAAATAGTACGCGTCCAAATAATTGGTCTATTCGTTTAGGAGCTACGAGGCCACAGACTGACGCAGACACAGACACACAGGTCAAACTAAGACCCCTCTTTTTGCGTTGGCGGTTAAAAATGACAATTAAGTCTACCCATTTAACTTAACTTCACGTTTATAAATACGTTAGCCGCGACGGATGGTATCGCCCGCTTTCGACGCAAACCGGTATGTCTGTATGTCTTACAACACTAACCTAGTAAACGCTGGCGGACAGTTTCAAAACAACGCTCAAACAGTTTTTACATAAACTGTAATGCTATGTAAAATTTGCCCGAGTAATCCGTGGTGTTCGTTTTGCTGCCTCGGAGGAGCGCGCTCGTGAGGAAGGTCTCGGGATGAATTAGTCCGAAACGTTTTTTTCACTACATTTATTTACTTTTAGCTGCATACCAAAAACAAAATAGTAATAATGATTTTTAGGGTTCCGCAGCTCAAAAGGAAAACTGAACCCTTATAGGATCGCTTTGTTATCTGTCTGTCTGTCAAGACCCTTTTTCTCTGGAACGCGTGGAGGTAGCAAGCTAAAATGAAAAGCGAAGTCCTTTGAAGCTGTGAAAAAAAAAAATCTGGTAACGCAATCAAACACTTATAACACAGTACAATCTATACCTATAAAACAGTACCGTGACTGACTGACTGACTGACAGACTGACTGACAGACAACGCACAGCCTAAACCACTGGACCTAGAGACTTGAAATTTGGCACACATGTACCTTGAGTATCCTGGAGGTGCACTAAGAAGGGATTTTTCGAAATTCACACGGGATAGGGAACTAGCCCAATTTGAAATATTTCACGGGGGCAAAGCCGCGGGGCATAAGCTAGTTAAGTCATAATATAATTCCAGTTGTCCTAGAAACTTGAAAGGTAGGTATGAAGGTAGCTCATATAGCACAACCAAGGACCATCAAACCAAGAGGACTGCCAGTGTCTATACGATGTTGCGTTCCTTTGAAATAATAAGCCTGCTGTAGCTAGTTTTACTACGGAGGGGACTCTGTAGCATTCATTTGGTATGACATTTCAATACCGCCATCTGAATTCGTTTTTTTCTTTCAGTTCATAGATGGCGCTATTGTGTTAGCCAGAGGTCTAAGTGTCATACAAAATTAATGGTACAGAGACCCCTCCGTAGTAAAACTAGCTACAGCAGGCTCATTATTTTACAGGAACGCGACATTGTATAGCCATTGGCAGTACAGATCGCGGGACCGTGGTGGATGCGGAAAGCACAAGACCGGTCTGAGGGGAAAGCCGCGGGGGAGGCCGCCGGCCAGCAGCGGACGTCTTGAGGCTGACATATGAATTACTCTTCCAACAAGTTCCCAATTCGACCTATATGTCCTCAAGTCGCATATTTCATCAAACAGATCCGCTTTAGTTCCCGAAACGATAAAAATTGATAAACATGACATGACAGTAAACAGATGTTTACACAATAGTTCGGAGGTTGTCTCGTAAACATTGATAACTTCCGGATCTACTGAGCGCCTAGTGTAATCGCCGACCAGAGAGTGGAGCACGGCTTTACGAATGCTGCGTCACGTAAAGTCGAATAGTAAACGTTGTCGAGTTTATATGACGTTTGGAACAGCGCCCGCCCGTGAGCGTATTTGGAGCTAAAATTTAGTATGAGGTTTCTCGATCTCGATACGATAACCGTAACGTTACGCAGCATTCGTAAAGTCGTGCTCGACCCTCAGGCCATGAAATACGTCTCGATCGCGTTCGCGTTTAACAATTCTCTTACTTCTCATATTTCTCATACTATTTGACACTTTAACGCAAACGCGATCGAGACGTATTTTGTGCTTTTTGATTACACTAAGGGCACAGAGCGCCTAGTGTAATCGCCGACCAGGCCAAGAAATACGTCTCGATCGCGTACTGGGTGATCGTATAATGGTTTTGTTTTTAGGGTTCTGTACTTCAAAAGGAAAAAACGGAACCCTTATAGGATCACTTTGTTGTCCGTCTGTCTGTCTGTCTATCTGTCAAGACCCTTTTTCTCTGGAACGCGTTTAGGTAGCATGCTGAAGTTAATATCAAATACTCAAGCCTGTGGTTCCTTGAAGCTGTAAAAAAATCAACCTACCAAGTGAACGCAATCAAAAGATACAGTCATTAAAAAGGTGGTTTCCATACAAATCGCCGTACTGAGAAAACCTAAAGGGTACTTCCAGTTGTCCCAGAAACTTGAAATTTGGTATCAAGGTAGCTCTTTTAGCACAACCACTCCAAAAAGTCTCAAAATCTTAAATTTTTATGTCTGTCTGTAGATTTCGCAGACCAATATAAGTTGACCCCACACTGCGTACATTTTGCTTAGGAGCAGGGCTCTGCTAACACTGTACTTCTTAAAACACTGGGGAAAAGCGGAAAATCTTTCTACGGAACCCTCGTGCGCGAGTCCGACTCGCACTTGGCCGGTTTTTTTCCTTTTGAGGTACGGAACCATAAAAACGGATTTGGACATGGATGTTCTAATCGAAAGCTAGTTTAATCGACATGGTTCTAGTTTTTTTCGACGTGTTCATTTCAAAGTTCAATATCTCACGCTGAACCGATTTTTATGAAACTCAGCTAAGAACAATTTCGATTAAATTAGCTTTCGACTGAAAAAACCGCACCGAAACCGGTCCATCCGTTTGGGAGCTATGATGCCACAGACACAGATACACATGTCAAACTTATAACACCCCTCTTTTTCGTCGGGGGTTAAAATAGCTTTTGATACAAAAAAACGCGTTCAAATCCGTTCATCCGTCTAGGAGCTACGACGCCACAGACAAATACACAGATACACAGGTCAAACTTATAACACTCCTCTTTTTGAAAAATTATTAAAAAAGTTTTGTATACCTATACATACCTAGACAATAAAATAAAATATTACCAGTTGCTAATATCTAAAATAAAAAACATAGCGACGTGACAAAAGGAAAAAAAATCTCGTGAATATTTTTAAAATACTTACTTAAATGTTATTGAAAAAAAAAAATGTTTAAATGTTCATTAAGTAGCTACATGAATATAACCTACCGAAGACTATTCAAAAACGCATTTGAAATATTTAACAAGTCTCAAATTTTGCTGAAAACAATGACTAACAACATGAAAAAAAACATGCTTACAAAATAATCACACAGTTCATTGAATCTATTGTTCTTGATGTCAAAAATGACCCGCACCTTTGACACTGTCAAAAATGACAATGTGCGCTACGTAGGAAAACAACATATATATATATATACTAGTATATATATATGGTAACTTTAGGTCAACGGGACTATCAACAAATTGTAGAAAAACATATTTTTTTTATGAATTTCCTGTTAATTTTAAAACATTTGAGACAGCATCTTTGGGACCATACCACGGGGGAGCTCTTTTTAAACGACTTAAAAATGGAGGTTCTCTGTTCGATTGTATGTTTTTTTAGAGTTTTGTACCTATAACTATAACCTAACCAACTCAGAAAAGTTGAAAAACCCCCGATATTTTCGTTTGTAAGTTCAATATTTCGAAAACGGGTGAACCGATTTTAATGAAACTTAGCTAAGAACCATCTCGATTAAACTAGCTTTCGATTAAAAAAAACCGCATCGAAATCGGTCCATACGCTTGGGACGATGCCACAGAGAGATACACAGATACACAGACACACAAATACACAGATACACAGGTCAAACTTATAACACCCCTCTTTTTCGTCAGAAGTTAAAAACAGCAGGCTGCTATTTAACCAACTTAACAAATGTCAGTTTTCAATGACAGATCGGTGTCAACTGCTGACTTGAAGAACTTTCGTTTTAGCGCGCTTCATATTGTCAAAAGCCGTGATAGGCTAGTGGTTTGACCTATGGCCTCTCCAGCAGAGTGTTGTGGGTTCAAATCCCGGCTCGCACCTCTGAGTTTTTCGGAATTTATCTGCGGAATTACATTTGTAATTTATCATGAGCTTTTCGGTGAAGTAAAACATCGTGAGGAAACCGGCACACATCTGCGAACCAATTCAATGGTGTGTGTGAAGTTCCCAATCCGCACTGGGCCCGCGTGGGAACTATAGCCCAAGCCCTCTCATTCTGAGAGGAGGCCGGTGCCCAGCAGTGGGACGTGAAAAAGGCTGGTGATGATGATGATGATATTGTCAAAGAAATGTACTGACAATTGTAAAGATGGTGAAATAGGGACTTGGTCAACTCGCAAACAAATAAAGCAATACGTCAGTCACACGCGCGACGCCTGTGGGTCGACTGAAGCGTAGCCACGCAAGCGAACTTAGAAGTTGAATATAATTCTGAACGCACAAGTTCAGTCGATGCAATATCAAAACGCATCGTCTGAAATGTTTTTGTTTCAGTAAAAAATTTCTCACCGACTCCGACTCACGTAAAAATACACAACTTCAGTTTTCTGTGACCTAACCAACTTAGAAAAGTTGAAAAACCCCCGACATTGCCATTTCAAAGTTCAATATTTCAAAAACGGGTCAACCGATTTTAATGAAACCTAGCTAAGAACCATCTCGATTAAACTACCTTTCGATTAAAAAAAACCGCATCGAAATCGGTAGGTCCGCTTGCGAGCTACGATGCTACAGACAGATACACGTTATAGCACCCCTCTTTTTCGTTGGGGGTTAAAAACGCTTTGATGTGCGCGAGTTTACTGACAGTGGAGCGAAGTGTCAGCGGTTTCGCCCGGAGAGCCCAAGTATTCACGAATATTAGGCTACACACATCGCAATATAGGGAATTTGACCATAGCCACGGACCAACCACCCTCTGGACATCGCATCTTCTATAATTTACTTTGAAAAGTCATTACGAAAAAAGCCGCGGCGAGCGTTCCGGGGGAATGCGTCGTGATTGGTTCATAGCTTGTCATCTCGCTTGTCATCTGGCCGAAAGTGAGCCGCGATTGGTGGCTAGAGAGATTTAGAGGTGCAAATGAGCATATGCGTTTCGGAAACGTTCGCCCTGACATTTGGCGTCCAAAGGGTGGTTGGTCCGTGGCCATAGCCCTCATTCCTTAAAGGTACACAATGTACCATTATGTGACCGTGGCCGTGACGTCAACCGTCATTGATTTCGAGTGTTTAAAATCATGCAATTCTCGTTATTACCAGCAAAATGGCGGACCGAGTATTGCCAAGGAGTGCCGGCTCAAGTTAAGCAACATTTTGCGTAACCGACGGATCTGTATAAACAATCTCGGCTAAAGATTGGTTATATGTCTTTTAAAATACAATACCAACAGTTTTTATACGGGGATATCGACTATGTACGAGTTGAACTCGCAAATAAAGGGTTTCGCACCACAGCACAGTAGTTGGGACCGTTTTTAGGGTTCCGTACCTCAAAAGGTAAAAACGGAACCCTTATAGGATCACTTTGTTGTCCGTCTGTCTGTCTGTCTGTCTGTCTGTCAAGACCCTTTTTCTCTGGAACGCGTGGAGGTACCATGCTGAAATTAATATCGAATGCTCAAGCCTGCGATCCCTTGAAGCCGTGAAAAAACCAACCTTCTAAGTCAACGCAATCAAAAGATACAGTCATTAAAATTAAATTAAGGTTTGTTTCCTCTCAAATTCAAATTAAAATTAAATTCAATGCAATAATTATGGTAGGAAGGTGGGTCTTGACAGACAGACATACAGACAGACGGACAACAAAGTGATCCTATAAGGGTTCCGTTTTTTCCTTTTGAGGTACGGAACCCTTTACCTAAATTATACATACTTAAATAACAGAAATGCTATCTGATCGGTACAATAGCTAATGCATTACACTTTATAGTAATAGCAATAGCGATCGCAATATAGTCACTACATAACTACTTTGATTACCGTTCAATTAGTACGTACGAGGAAGTTAATTCCCGACCCACCATGGAACCTTTTCACAGTGACGTCGCATAGCTTGACAAGGAAAATCGTTATGACGTTTACTATGAAAATGTTCTATGGTGGGTCAGGAATTAATTTCCTCGACGGTACATGTTGTAATGATTTCTAGTTGACCGTGCGAGCGAAGTGTCGGCTTGGGCAAAAATGATTTCGTATGTCCGGCATCTGAGGGTCGAGCAAGACTTTTCGAATCCTGCGTCACGTAAAATCAAATAGTAAACGTTGTCGAGTTTGTATGACGTTTGGAACAGCGCCCGCCCGTGAGCGTATTTGTAGCTAAAATTTAGTGTGAGGTTTCTCGATCTCGATACGATAACCGTAACGTCACGCAGCATTCGACAAGTCGTGCTTGACCCACAGGTTCAATAATTAGATATACATTTTTGTCGATTCGGTTTTTAGAAAATGAAAAAAAAAAAAGTTCAAAATCGGGCTTCTGGCTAACACAATAGCGCCATCTATGAACTAAACTAATTTAGATAGCGCTTTTGTGTTAGCCAGAGGTCTAAATGTCATACCAAATGAATGGTACAGAGACCCCTCCGTAATAAAACTAGCCACAGCAGGCTTATTATTTCAAAGGAACGCGACATCGTATAGACACTGGCAGTCCTCTTGGCTTTATGGTCCTTGTTATTAGTAAGATGAGTACGAATGTTCTTTGTTCTAAAACCGATGAGCGAAGCGTCTCAGTTACAGCTTGGGCAAAAATTATTTCGTATAGTCTCTATCTTTACGCAAAGCTAATTTAAAATGTCTAAATACAGGACTCTCGGTCATATCATCTCTCGATCTCGATCATAGTGAAATAAACGGATCACTCACGTATGTCAGTCGAGTATAGCTCGACATGTTTCGGACTAATCCGTAGTCCTTCCTCTGGGAGCACACGCCACACCGGTGCCGAGACGTAAACTGCGCGCCGCGGCTCTGCTCGAACGGCTACTCGATTCGAGCTATACTCGACTGACATACGTGAGTGATCCGTTTATTTCACTATGGATTTAATGTCATTGTAAATTGCTTTTAATAAACAGCTAATTTATAAATAGATATGTTAGACAAGCTTTTTAACCCCCGACAAAAAAGAGGGGTGTTATAAGTTTGACATGTGTATTTGTGTGTCAGTGTATCTGTGTGTCTGTGTATCTGTATATCTGTCTGTGGCATCATAGCTCCCAAACGGGTGGACCGATTTCGATGCGGTTTTTTTCAGTCGAAAGCTATTTTAATCGAGATGGTTCTTAGCTAAGTTTCATTAAAATCGGTTCACCCGTTTTTGAAATTATTGAACTTTGAAATGACAATGTCGGGGGTTTTTCAACTTTTCTAAGTTGGTTAGGTTATGTATTATCCAGATATTCGGGCTCTGGGCAAAGTGGAGTTTGATAGGAACATAGTACCTAACCTCATTCAAATATAGGATTTAAAAAAAATGACACTCTGACCGCTTACTGTCCGTCTGTCCGGCTGGGCCGTGTTTTATAAAGCTACAAGTTACAATTTACAATCGGAAGTCTCATTCTATCATCTTTTGTTAGAAAGAGACTTCCGCTTGTAATTTACAACTTGTAGCTTTATAAAATACGACTCTGATCTCCTCTACAGGTCGCATTCCTCAACCGATTCTCGTGAAATTTTGTGCGCAGTTTCGCAAAATTTTTTTGTCGATTCGTTTTTTGGATTTTTTTCTCAAGGAAAAATAACGAAAAATTATCAAAAATTACCCGAGCTTCGTGAAATTTTGTGACCAGGTTCGGTAATTACCTACTGATCATTATAGGTATCATAGGATTTTTGTCGATAGTTTTTTTTTTAATAAAAAAAAACGAAAAATTTCAAAAATTAACTAGCGAGGTCTACAGCTCACAGAGCCAGTTTTAAAAGGACTTAACTCCAGTTCTATGTTAGGATGGATCCATTGCCTTTATCTTGACAGATAGACCTCACACGAGATTAACGATCCTAGCGGATTTTTGACTCGCTGTAGGGCTCATTGTTATGAAAAAAACAAAACCTGTCTAGAGCTCTAATTTAATTTTAATATACTAAACTAAACAATACCTCACACTCAACACTGGCCTAAACAAAAACATCATACTAACATCTAAAAACCTGCACACTCTAACCTGCATACTCTAACCTGCATACTCTAACCTGCATACTCTAACCTGCATACTCTAACCTAACCTTCCGTCCAACAAGGCATCATCACCCCGTGGTAAGGAACCCAGAACACTGGCCGCATTGCCTCGCTGTATAGCGAGACTCAGCCGCTGCGCAAATATTAAGGATATTTGCAAAATAAAGCGAAAATTTAATGTCATTTTAATATTTTTCGTTGATTTACATACGATTTATTTTATTTTTTCACGTAATCACTTCTATTTTTGCTGTTTCGTTATTTAAAAAAACCGCGTACAAAGTTTTGTCCTCTGCAATTTCCAACTTTAAAACAAGTTAATTTCCTAAAACAAAACCATGAAGCCTTCAATATTAAAAATCAACAACAACTTTAATAAAAACCCTTCACTGAAAAAAGTCTTCGCCATTAAAATGCCCAATTATTAAAAAAAGCGGACTTTCTTTCTCAGTATTATAAAAACATAATTTAGGCACAGATCTCGAGCTTAGCAGCCGTCCGCAGCCTCGCAGAGATCATTTCTCTTGTCCCACTGACACATATCCCCCCACCGCGCGAGTGAAAGCAAAAATGTGTAAAAACCAATAATGACATAACAATATCGCAATAAAATAAAATATTACCTTAGCAAAATCCCTTGCTGCACATCACAAAAATCCACTGCACTTTTCCGCACAGAAAAACACTCACTTTTCAAAATGGTCGCCGGCTGTCACTTGTCAAAAAAGGGCGGGAAAACTTTTTTTTCCGCGGCGAGTGCAACGTCTTATGCGTTCAGCCAAAGCGGGCGCGCGGGCCCGACTGCAGAATCACGAAATACCTTCACTGCTCAACGCGATCCATTATAACTCATTAACTATTGTATTTTTTTCGCATAAACGGCGGATTGTCGCGAAGATTAGGTTACGTACTTTACGGTTGTCAGTTCTTCGATAAATGTTCAATCGGATTACTTACAAACTTACGTAACTTGAATTGTTAAGACGGGTTCGTGTCATTTTCGTTTCGCCGAATCCAAAGCAACAGTTCGTATTAAACTTATAAGCAAATCGAATTTGAAAATAGTACCTACCTATTTAGTTTTATGAAACATACATAGTATGAAATTATTTGCAGGTGGTAGGACCTTGTGTGAGGTCCGTCCGAATCGCTACCACCATCTTACTCGGTAATCCTGCAGCAGCAGTGCTTGCACTGTTGTGTTTCGGCGTGGAGAGTAAGACCGGTGTAATTACGGGCACAAGAGGCATTTCATCTTAGCTCTCTAGGTTGGCAATCTGCAAACCCTCCGGGGTTGCGGGTGTCTATGGGCAGTGGTGATCACTTTTCATCAGGTGACACACTTGCTCGTTTGCCTTCCTCGTCGTATGAAAACAAATTAAACATGCAATGACAATGCACAGTAATATTACTTAATTACCGAGTTAATATGACACACGGCATTGAAAAACTCCTTAGGTTCAATCAGTTAAGTATGGCTTAATGAGGACTTGAGAACTATAGTGAGTCAAAGATCGGTAGTGTCGAATGGTCTATCTGACATTTTCCACCAATCACAGGCTAGCAGCTTGTCTCTCATTGGTGGAGATTGACAGATAGACTTCACTCGACAATAGATACTCTAACGGATTTTTGACAAGCGAGAGCCCTCATTTTCTGGACGCAACATTTTGACCAAATTAAAGACAGTTGTTTAAATTTAAGAATAGGGTTCCTAAGCCATTACGAATCACACCTGTTCGAAACCAGTGTTAGCAGAGCCCTACTCCTAAGCAAACTGTACGCAGTGTGGGGTCAATTTATATCGGTCACCGACATAGACAAACATAATAAGTTGGCCAACTATTAAGCACTCCCAAACCTGTAAAGACCTATCCAACGATAACCGACACTATGAAGCAGGCGAGAAATAAAAAAACATCCCCATTTTACGTGTAGGGGGCAGGGGGGTGCTTAAAAAAAACATTTATTTCACTATTTTATCTCAGCACTTTGTCGGCCTAATTAATATGTCCCTATATCTATGCAAATCTATCTGAGTTACAAAAGCGCTTAGTTGATGCAACTTGTGACCAAAGGGCTGGCAGTTTTCTCTCTCAAAGAATCAGCATCGCTATTCAGCGAGGCAACGCTGCCAGCCTTTTGGGCACTATGCCACGGGGGGCTTATTTAGATTTAATTTAGTTTTAAGTTGTAGTTTATTTAGTCTAAGCTTAGATTTAATGTCATTGTAAATTGCTTTTATTATGTTAATTAAATTTAAATGCAAATTTAAATCTTTCTTGTACCAATAGTCTCTGAGCTATGCCGCGGACAGACACACAGACAGACATGATGAAACTATAAGAAATTTATTGAATCAGGCGTTACTTTGCGGAGGTCCATATTTATGAACTAAAAACAATTACTTTGCTCACCCGCGACCACAACGCGGTGTGGTCGCGGGTGAGCAAAGTAATTGTTTTTAGTTCATGAAACTATAAGAGTTCCGTTTTTTCCATTTTGGCTACGGAACCCTAAAAAATCATGAGACTGTAAAGCTGTGTCCAAGACAAGAAACCTTAATTTTAATCGTTTAATTATGTATGTATGTTATTAAATTGCCTGTATGTAGGGCAGTTATTTAACTGATGTAGGCCACTTTTTAAAAATTCGCCAAAATGCATTTGAGTACTCGTTTTGCTTGCATAACTAAAAAATCCGGACGGACACTGACGAGTTGCCACTGCAAGTCTTTGCTTCCGATTTACTACACAATACTCGTATGTACAGTTTGTGTGTCAGACTTAAATGCACCTGAGCCTCTAGTGTAATCGCTGACCAAATAAAATACCCCGACATGAAAAAATATATGAAAATTAAAAATAAAATTTCTGGGCCTGGTTTTTACTTGTTTTAAGTTTGTACGTTCGGTTTTTTTTTACGCTTGTTGCATTCTCTTTCCTAGAGATAGCAACGGGCTCCCGGATTCTGGTTCCCAGAACTTAGCCGTACTGAAGAAATCAACGGGCTCCCACATTTGGGATTTGAACTTGACAACAACCCACCGACATTTTCATTTTCCTGTCGGGTTTGAAACTTTGGGTCCATGGGGTCCCAGCGCTTACAAGCTTATTTCTGAGTTACAAAAGCGCTTAGTTGATGCAACTTGTGACCAAAGGGCTGGCAGTTTTCTCTCTCAAAGAATCAGCATCGCTATTCAGCGAGGCAACGCTGCCAGCCTTTTGGGCACTATGCCACGGGGGCCTTATTTAGATTTAATTTAGTTTTAAGTTGTAGTTTATTTAGTTTAAGCTTAGATTTAATGTCATTGTAAATTGCTTTTATTATGTTAATTAAATTTAAATGCAAATTTAAATCTTTCTTGTACCAATAGTCTCTGAGCTATGCCGCGGACAGACACACAGACAGACATGATGAAACTATAAGAAATTTATTGAATCAGGCGTTACTTTGCGGAGGTCCATATTTATGAACTAAAAACAATTACTTTGCTCACCCGCGACCACAACGCGGTGTGGTCGCGGGTGAGCAAAGTAATTGTTTTTAGTTCATGAAACTATAAGAGTACTCAACCTCGTATATAAACTTTGACGAAATTGGAATAACCACTTTAATGTTCGCGGTCTAGAGTAGTTATTCCAATTTCATCAAAGTTTATATACGAGGTTGAGTCAGCGTACCGTCGAAAGGAAATTAGCTACAGCCGGCTTATTATTTTAAAGATACGCGACATTGAATAGCCCAGAGGTTAGAGACCCTGACTATGAAACTTGAGGTCCCGGGCTCGATCCCCGGTCGGGGCAGATGTATGTATGATGAATACGAATGTTTGTTCTTGGGTCTTGGTTTAATATGTATTTAAGTATGTATTTATCTATATAAGGATGTTTATCCGTTATCTACTAAGTACCTATAGTCATAGTATCTTAGTAAAGGCTTAAATTTCTTTTTCATTCATAATCCGAATTATCAGAAACTTTTATTTCGGATTCGGTTACGTATAGATTTCCATTTCGGATATCCGATAGTTACGGTTACGTATGGATTTTCATTTCGGATATCCCATAGTTTCGGTTACGGAGCTCCTTAACATCCCTGTTATAAAGGACCGTGACATTGTTCAAACACTGGCAGTTCTCTTGCTTTTATCGTCCTTGCCCAACTCGAAAAGGGGAATGCATCTCCCATCATTTAAGTGCTTTGTGCGAAAAACCCTCTTAAGTACCTTGGTAGTTAGAAAACTGCATACGTCAAAGGCAATTCTATTTAAGTATTGCATTGACTCATATTCATTGTTTTAGTTCTAAATCCGTGTTACGGGAAATTCACATTTTAATATGGAATGAAGCTATTGCTAATAAATACTTATGAACTAAAAAACAATTACTTTGCTCAATAAATACTTAATTAGGTATAATTATACGTCGGTAAATTTTACAGCAATTAAGTAGGTAATGTAAGGACTTATTTGACGACCGGATGGCCTAGTGGTTAGCGACCCTGACTATGAAGCTAGAGGTCCCGGGTTCGATCCCCGGTCGGGGCAGATGTTTGTATGATGAATACGAATGTTTGTTCTCGGGTCTGGGATGTTTAATATGTATATATGTATGTGTTTATCTATATAGGTATGTTTAGTACCCATAGTACAGGCTTTGCCTTGTTTGGGACTATGTCAATTGGTGTCAATTTGTCCCATGATATTTATTTATTTTATCTACACACATATCATAAGTCCTCTATAATGCATTCAGAAACCGTAGAAAATGACCAGCATTGCAGTACATCGTCGCCTCACCACGACATCGAATTCGATGTCGTAATGAATTTTCGATATCGAATTCACTGTATCGAATTTGACAACCAACGTAATTTACAATCATAGTAAAATAAAACGGATCACTCACGTATATAAGTCGAGTTCAGTCCGACATGTATAATTAATAATGTAATATTTCGTTTTATTTTTTACAAAAAAAAACAGTTCACGAAACGTCAGCTCAGTACGTTTGTCTGTGATTAAAAAAAAACAGTCAAATTCGTGACAGGTATGGGTATGATATGCCTTCGGCTTCTGAACCCATCTTAGAGTACTTATAATATGTGTGTAGATAAAGTAATGTATGCAACTCCACATAATTAGGCCTTAAAACACTCGTGTGATCCTATTATGAAACTCAGCTTCGCCTCGTTTTATAAAACCACACTCGCGTTTTAATGACCCTCATTATGTAGCAGTTGCATAAACTACTATAAAAATACGAATGCAAAGTGTGTAAAAACACACTAAACAATAGTGACACTCTGACAACAGGCTTTCATAAGAAAAGTCGTGTATTCGTTCATATTGAAAAAGACAATACATTTTACAATAAGACAATAGACTTCTTCGGGTGGTAGGACCTTGTGCAAGGTCCGTCCGGATCGCTACCACCATCTTATTCGCTAATCCTGCCGCTAAGCAGCAGTGCTTGCACTGTTGTGTTCCGGTGTGGAGAGTAAGACAGCCGGTGTAATTACGGGCACAAGAGACATTTCATCTTAGCTCTCTAGGTTGGCAATCTGCAAACCTATGCAACCTGCAAGTCTATGGACAGTGGTGATGACTTACCATCAGGTGACCCACTCGCGCGTTTGCCTTCCTCGTCGTATAAAAAAAAGACAATAAAAATCATTGAAAACACAAGTGTTATTCCGTCTTCTTACGCCTCTCGCAGCTTGAGCCACTAGAGCTACATTCACCCAACAGCCATGCCTAAACAGGCACCAGCTCACAGAGGGTCGAGCACGACTTTACGAAAGCTGCGTAACGTTACGGTTATCGTATCGAGGTCGAGAAACCTCATACTGAATTTTAGTTCCAAATACTCACGGGCGGGCGCTGTTCCAAACGTCATGCAAATTTCTCGCGTTACTATTCGATTACGTTACGCAGGATTCGAATGTTTGTGCTCGGGCCTTTGATATTACGACCGGATGGCCTTGTGGCTAGAGAACCTTACTACTAAGCTTGAGGTCCCGGGTTCGATCCCCGGTCGGGGCAGCTGTCTGTATGATGAATACCTACCTACTTTTTTGTCCGAACCAGTCATGTCGGGCTAAACTCGACTTACATACGTGAGTGATCCGTTTTATTTCACTAGATACTCTAAAGTTCAACAAATGACTAAAAGGATTTTTAACTAGTTTAGTTTAGGTACCATTAAGTACCACAAAAAATTTCAAAGATGGTGATAATATCTTATCTTATCTTATCTTATCTTATCTTATCTTATCTTATCTTATACTACTTGAAGATGCTAGTTCCTTCACCAGGTCATTTCAAATTGCATTTCTTAGTTGCAAAATTAAAGTCACAGGCAAAATCTAGTTTCTGGTATAAAAGCAAGCATAGAAAAATGCAAAACCTTTTATCGATATCGATAGAAAGCATCAAGTCGTTAACGCACGCCCCTAGCGATCGGGTTCGGAATACTTAGGGATACTTCGGAGTACTTCGGAGCGATCACAACTCCCCCACACCGCAGCTAGTTGACAGAATTGTTTTCTTTCAAATTCGCATGTATTGGGTCTCTATAGGGATAAGTGCTCGTAGTACAACATACGTAAATACATACAGATATAAACATTGCAAGTATGATTGTAAATATTGTCATATTTTGGTGGATGCTAATGCCATCTGGTGATATTTTAACGAACTACAATGATGATTGTGATCTAATTTGTTGTACACTATCTAACTAGATGGCGGTAGATGTTTCGAATTTTACATTTTTACGAGTGCATTGTGTAATAAACTAAAAAAATAAGTGAACAACAAAAAACAACAGAATAGAACAAAAGAAAATTAATCAAAACATTGTGGAAAGGTGAATTTATGGTTTTCAGTCCTTACCATTGTAAGAACATCATTTGGAAATACCATAACAATCAATAAACGATTATGATTATTAGAATGGTAGGTATTTGCTTTTAAAACACAGTGGGTGCTAGTTAGTAATGAAAGCTTTCATTCTAACTTTTGCAGTTGATTTAGTTTTTCCATTCGTCGCGAGATGGCGTAAGCAACCCTTGTAATGACCTCTTATTTTATTACATATTCATAAAATACATCTTTAGGATTACTCTATACAGTTAAAAAAACGTGTTAAACCATAATAAAGGGCATTATTAACACTACAAATACAAATATTTTGTTACAATATAGTTCTTCTACTCGTCACTAGATGGCGTAAGTTACCTCTTTTTTATAAAACAAAAGTTCAACTAAAAGACACCAGTGTGGATTATGTGTGTAGATAGACTTATTTCAACCACAAATTTAATCAAAGAACAATATTTTTGACATGCAACTATTGATTTCACGCAATTTGTAGTTTTAACAGTCACACCTAGATGTCGCTAGTAAGCCACTTTTTCAACATTTTTTTTAGGTCAACATAATCGAAACCGTAGTCAAATTGACATTTATTTTGTCAAAACATATTAAAACAATTCAAATACCACTCTAACCTGTTCATTTGAATAGTTTTTTCTTCGTTTGTTCATGATAGTTCATAGTAGTTGCGATAGATGACGCTGACAGCTCTAAAAAGCAAACCGCTTAAATTAAATATTATGTGCTTTGTATAATGAAATATCACAAAAGTTACCATCTTAATTTAGTAGGTTAATTGTAACAGGTGTCCGTTTGAACTTTTCCCACTCACGGAATGAGTGCCAGCTGTTTTAAACAAGTCGGATAAAAATACCCCATTTTCAGGGTAATTATCATGAAGATTACTTTTTATTTGAAACTCTATTAAGTCTTGTACTTAACTTTATGGTAAAATTGTGCCCAAATCAATGTACGCAAATGGTGCAAATACAAATAAAAAACAAAACGATTGACTAAACAATACAGTCAATCAAAAACAGACAAAATAAACCAAGCCTTAAAAATTCTACATAATAACGTACAAAGTAAAACAGGTACAAAAGATACAATCAGTACGAATGGAATAAAAAATACTATTATCAGAGAACTGAAACACTAAAATAATTTACGTTTTAGTTGCAGGTCTATATTTTATGAAGGAACTAAAAACAACTCAACTTTGCCATGGTTTAAACTTTTTTTTTAAAGTTTCGTGATAAAAGATTCTAGAACAATAAGAAATATTATGGGCTGTATTATTAATGAGCAAGTTAATTTTATTAATTTGTAACGAGTTGGGTCCAATTCAAATAAAAATAATTAGAATGAATGTAAACATGACCCCCCAGTCTTCACCGTAGTCGTTTAAAAATTGTTGTTTAATTTAAATTAACATGTTGATTTAATTTCCTTGTTAATAGAATAACTGATTATTCGTCTATTGGTGGTTTTGGTGCTTTGAAAATGAGCCCGTTGACAGTTCGAAACGCGTCTGCTTACTTATTAAGTAGTATGGCTTAGTGGTGGTAATAGATTCTATGTGACACGTAATGATTCGTGTGGTAGTGGAGGTGTAAGTGTTGCATATAAACATTTGGCACACAGACGAACTTGTTTCGCGCGTGTGGTTGAGTGTGAGCAATTTAATCGTTTTTAGTTATGCATTTTGAGTGATAAGTTGAATATTAGTTAAATCACAGTCATGAATGTTTTATTTTACAAAATAAATACAAAGAAATAACAGGCAACAGGCGAGCCTCGCGCGGGCAGCTTTCTCGCGCAAAGAATTGCTATTGCAATTCAGCGCGGGAATGCTGCCTGCGTGATGGGCACCCTGCCGAGAGGTCCAGGTTTGGTAGGTATTTAATTTTTAATTTTTTAAGTTAGTTTTAGTTTTAATATTTTAATTTACTTTGTAGGTAGTGTTAGTCCATTGTACATTTGTTTTAAATAAATTGTCCAATTACTTGTACCAAGAAATAACAGAGAGGAAAAGACGGAGAGGAAAAACACAGGTCAACATTATGAAAATATTTCTGTACGATTAAAAAAAAACAACTTTCATAAAATGTCAACTGTAGGGAAAACGGTATGTTGTTGCTGGCAACACCAGTAAAGTGCCATGCCCTTCCCCGAGCGAACGGGTGCTACGCTCAATTGTTTATGTAAACTTTCTGTCAAGTGAATATTGTTTCAAAATAGCATAACTTCGCGTAAAATAACACTGCAAGTTATCAATTGTGTCGTAATATGTTTGTATCTAGAAAACTTTCCGCGCTTTGTCCGACTGAGTGACTATTACGACGACGCCAGTGCCTAACATCCTGTGAAAAAAGGTTTAAAAAAACATGTTTTAAATGAGTCAGTTGAGTGTTTTGTTACTTTTACGTTTGTTATTAAAAGTAAGATAACATTTCAAAATAACAGTTTGGTTTGATGAAATCGCTTTTGGTGTTGTGTGACTAAATCTAGTGTTGTTTAGTGCATGTCAATAAAAAAAGTTTTCAGCGCGTCGACTTGTCAAAAATGTCTGATAATGTAATGATAGATCGGTAATTCGAAATGATTACGAACAAAACTAACAGAGTTCAAGCAATTAAAAGTAAATTTGAGAGTCTGAATCACGATAGCGAGCCCCTTATTGCTAAGAAAAGCGCACAACGCGACCACCTGAACAAACAACTATCGTGTCCCATACAATATGACGGTCAACTCGATTGTAAATATAACGAGGATAAATTTGAAAAAAATCCGTCCGAAAAGGATAAAATGTGCACTGAATCTGACTCATCGACCGAGGACTGGCCTGCTGTACCTAACTCGAGTTATTTATACAATAAAAGTGACGTGAAACGGAGTGTGAGTGATATTAAAAGTACTTTGACCAGACAGACCAGTGATCCGGGTAAGAAACTGCACAGAAGCCACGCTTTCCGTTGTGATAGGAGCAAAATACAGCCCCAAAGGCACGGGAGTTGCTACGGGAGAAGTGAAACAAGTGATTTTACATTGAAAATGAATCGGAAACTTAGTAACGAGCGCTTGAAGAAGCTGAGTAACTTACTCGAGGATCAAATGCGGAAGGAAGATTTCTTGGTGCCAAATAGCTCTATAGTGAGGCAGAACTCCATTCCGAACTCTGAAGTACCGAAGCATATCCTAGATCAGTATGCTATGGTCTTGAAACCGAAGAAAAAAGATGATACGAAACAGGATGCGATGACTGACAGTGGTGTTAGTTCCGAGACCGAAAATCTAGATGACGATAAAAGTAATCGGATTAAAAAGTTGAAATCTCACTTTGAACATGATACTGAAGAAACGAAAGACTCCATGATAGAATCAAAAGATTCCATGCCTATGTCAAAGGAATCCACGGAGTTTAAAATGGACTGTTTAGAGTATAAGCCAAATTTAGCGTCTATGAATGACTTGTGTTCGTCCAGTGAGACTATGCGATTGGAACGGAAGAATCCGCATTTGGTTCTAACGGACACTTTAAAAAAGGCTCTAAAGCAGCCTTTACCTGCTGGGCCTCCTCCGAAAAAGCCTCCAAGGATACTTGTAACACCGGAGAAAAAGAACACGAAACATATGCTACAGAAACTAGAACAGGTCTTGGAGCAGCGAGAAGCGGAGAAAGTTAAAAATATCTACGACATTGCTGAGACTAACTTGACTCTTAAAAAACCTAAGGAAATGCACTATCTCTGTACAGAAATACTAGATATAGCACATAGATCACCAAGTCAGAACGATTCACTCAGCAATTGTTTTAATGCTCTGAACTGTACGGTTGGTAACTCAACTTCATCATTACCGTACACCAGATTAAGTGCAAATTTAAATTCCAACCGTAACTCGAGATTCTGCTCATGTAGCGATGAGAGTCTGCACTTGACACAGGATTATGGCTTTTTAACTGAGAAGAAGTGCTCGAATTGCACATTGAATGACGGGAAGAGTTTCAAATGTCATGTGAAGTGTAAATGTGAAGGGGAAAAGTCTGAATTTTTTGTGGAGAAGGAACATATTTATGATGTACCATTCGCCGAGGAGCGGAGCTATGGGACATTAAATTTTAAGCTTAGTAAGCAGCGGAGCTTGGAAAGCTTGAAGGTGAATGAGGTGAGTTGTAGTTTATAAAAGCTTTTCTTGTAGTCATAGTCTCAATGGTGTGTATTTTTTGTGTTTTTTCATCATAACAGTGCGAAATAACAGTAAGAATAAATAAAATAACCTGACCATAAAAACTTCGTCTTGAAACAAGCTTTTTTTCCGACTGTACTTTTTGTTGCCTGTACGTGTATTGTCATCCAACTTACGCATCCATACAAAATTTCAAGTCAATGCCATTAACCGTTGAGGAGTTCCGTCCTGCGGAGACGATCCTGGCCGCACCACCAGATTTTTTTTTTTTTTATGGCTATGCCTTGTGATTAAGCCAGCGTCATGTCGATATAACCTTGGAAAAAAATTACGGAGGCGAAAAAGTATCGGTTGCTATTCCTGAAAAAAAAAGGATTAATGACCAACCAAAGGTATACCAAAAACCCATTTTAGTACAACCATGCTAATAAAAAGATAATGTATAATTATTATGGATATAAACACCAGAATTTCGCTACCAGATTATTGCATTATCACCGAACTTACATAAGTATGCAAAATTTCATCTAAATCAAACATTGGGAAGTGGGTATACCTAATTTAACTTGCAAGATTCCACGCGAACATAATCACATATTCTATATACCTACCTACATACATTGCAAGATAAATAAAACGTTACATATATTAAGTACCTACCTGACTAAAAATTTTCTACGAAATAAATCGACCCACATAAATAACACACAGGCTCCTTTTTTAATGAAATAAACTGACCACTCATGTATGTCAGTCTAGTATATCCGTATATTTCGGACTAATCCTCAGTCCTTCCTCTTGGAGCGCACGCTTCGGCGGCAGCGAAGCCGAAGGACTACGAATCAGTCCAAAATATGTCGGCTATAACTTACATAGAGCGTTGCAGTTACAATGTTTTGTAAATTTATATTTTTAGTTAGCATACACCTTTTAAAGATATATTTGATGGGGCTTCACATATACAAACTTGTTTTGGTACAGACAAGGCTATAGTTTGGCCTTGGCTGATAGTAGGTAGGTAGGCATAGCCTGTTTTATGAATGGCAAAAACTAAACAAGATGGCTGTTTTCCCTTGAACGTGTTTTAAAAATAAGTCTTCTGTTAAAAAAAATCCTTCCAGTCATTAACTTGCTAACGCCATGGACTTTGGGTCTAGCTAGGTATAGAATTCATGAAAAATGTGTCCCAGTACAACACGGCATTGTCCGATGACAGCCATACGTCACAGCGCTGTCGTTCGACCAAACTAAGACTGGCTGACGCTCGGTTAGTGGTCTTTTGGTTCGGACGTTTTCAAGCGCTAACCCGAAGTCCATGGTTTTGGTAAATCAATGCTTCTAGTCCGTTCTTTGCTAGTTTTTTTACCTTCTGATGCCACACAAAGTATAACCTTACCTTTCCTCTCTTTCACTATTTTTTATACGATAAGGAAGGCAAACGAGCAAATGGGTCAACTGATGGTAAGTGATCACCACTGCCCATAGACACCCGCAACCCCTAGGGTTTGTAGATGCGTTGCCAACCTAGAGAACTAAGATGTAATGCCTCTTGTGCCCGTAATTAGTAATTACACCCTCTGAAAATGAAAAGATACCTACCTCTGACTTTGATTATGTACATACTTTCACTCGCGTGTACAAAGCTATAATATAATGGTCATCTCATCTCTAAATAATTTGGCCAATTGCTGTCAACTTTAGACACCAGGGTGTCAGTTTTGCCGGCCAAAGTTCAATGAACTACAAGTTTGTTGATAATGAATGATAATGACACTATGATACTCTGCAGAGTAAGTGATATCATGAGTCATGAGGCACTTGAGATAGTGGCAAAAACTCATAACTGTTCTGTTCTACTTACCTCCTGCGAATGATATAATACAAATGTTTTAACTAACCTAACCAACTTAGAAAAGTTAAGAACCCCCTGACATTTTCGTTTTAAAGTTCAATATCTCAAAAATGGGTTAACCGATTTTTATGAAACTTAGCTAAGAACCATCTCGATTAAACTAGCTTTATATTAAAAGCAGCCGCGTCCGAATCCGTCAATCCGTGTAGGAGCTACGATGCCCAGATACACCATACACAGATACACTATGGTGTGGGGTATCGTTAGATAGGGCTTTTAATAACCTAACCAACTTAGAAAAGTTAAAACCCCCGACATTGTCATTTCAAAGTTAAATATTTCAAAAACGGGTGAACCGATTTTAATGAAACTTAGCTAAGAACCATCTCGATTAAACTAGCTTTCGAACAAAAAAAACCGCATCGAAATCGGTCCATCCGCTTGCGAGCTACGATGCCACAGACGGATACACAGATACACAGACACACAGATACACAGATACACAGGTCAAACTTATAACACCCCTCTTTCGTCGGGGGCTAAAAATATTGGGGGTGCTCGAAGATAATTTTTCGACTGAGTTATTCGTTTGCGAAATATTTAGCTATGAAGTGCTGATTTTTGTTGGAGTCGAGTGTCCCCTGCCCCCACTACCAGATGTATGGATGGATGGATGGATGTATTTGGAAATGTGAAAAATATCAGAGCGGTAATGCATATAGTGAATTTAAAAGGAAAACTATCAGAGATAAGTAAGCTTTACAGGTTTGCGAGTAAAAGAGTTGACTTAATTTTCATATTTGTCTATGTCAGTAGGTAACCGATATAAAATGATCCCACACTGCGTACAGTTTGCTTAGGAGTAGTAAGGGCTCTGCTATAATCGTCCCACGATAACTCTGCATAAGATGTTAATTGGCAACCCAGAAAAATCACGCTGTGGTAATACATTTTTCATGTCACTCAGACATTTCTTTAATTAAAAATAGTAATGATAGTAGCAATCAAAAGTTGCTGTTTTTTTTTTCATATGGCTCTGTCCATTGGAGGACGATTTTGCCAGTGTTTAGTAGGTTTTGCCGATGTACGGTAAAAAAAAACTAGAAAACGAAACATGTGCGGGACAGCGCAGTCCAATTAGTTTGTAATTATAGTTTAAGATAGGTTAAGATTATATTATAATAGTTATATAAGTATCGTATAGAAAAATAGGCTAAGCTCATGTAAATAGATAGTAATAGAAAGAGAAATAAAATAGTATCGGATCCGGCCCCGGCCCCCACGCTCGCCCGAGTGTGAGAAGGACAAACGAACCCGGCGCCCCGGGCCCCCGCTCTCGCCCGAGCAGTATAAATAGAGCCCGCGCGGCGCTGGGAAGTCAGTCGTCTCGGAGTCTTCTCACAGTCGTCAGCCAGCCATCTCTCAGGAAACAACCTCTTCTACGGATCCGATCAGAAGCCGAAAGCGTCGCGTTTTATTTTGAACCCCAAAAAGTGCGGGTCTATACAGTCCGGCCCGTACATTGGTCCAGTCGAACCGGATAGTTTCGCGATGCCGGTAACGCGCTCCGTCGGAAGAAGAGGCGAGTCTGCGTCGAGCGGCATCACAGCCGCCGCCTATACGACGCCGTCCGAGTCTGCGGGCATCACCGCCGATTCCGCGACTACGTCTGCAGTCTCCACACGGACCGCCGCAGAGAGCACACGCATGGGGCCGACACCGATACCTCCACCTCCGCCACCACCACCGTCGGCGGTCACAGCGACGACTCAACCGCCAAGAAGCACCACTCCTACCGTGGTGGCCAGACCACTCGACGCGCGGGCAACGGCTGCACTGTTGTTGGCTATCAACCTCGGGGTTGCGACCCCGCGGGCGGACGCCGCACTGGGATCACCTGCGGGCCCCGGCACGTTCGCGCCACCGCCGCCGCCGAGTGAGAAGAGCGACCTCGCTGCTACATCGTCAGCGCGCAAGAAGAAGAGCAGCAAGGCATATCGCGCTGCAATAGTGCGACAAGAGCTGATCAGGCTACAGATGGAGCTGGCAAGAGCGAAACTCGCAACTATAGAAAATGAGGACAGCGAGGACGAGGACACGGTCGTTGAAGACACGGCCGAAGAGCCCAACCGGGCGAGAAGGGTGCAGGATTGGGTCGACCAAAGTACGAGGGTCTCGGGACACAGGTCTCCAATTCCTGCACCCAGGCAGCATGACGCAGCCAACTTCGCGGTGCCCGGGCCGGAGCCCGGTGCCTACATGCCACCGGCGGGGGGCGTCCCCGCCAACTTCGCGGCGCCCGGGCCGGAGCCCGGCGCCTACTTGCCACCGGCGGGGGGCGTCCCCGCCAACTTCGCGGCGCCCGGGCCGGAGCCCGGCGCCTACTTGCCACCGGCGGGGGGCGTCCCCGCCAACTTCGCGGCGCCCGGGCCGGAGCCCGGCGCCTACATGCCACCGGCGGGGGGCGTCCCCGCCAACTTCGCGGCGCCCGGGCCGGAGCCCGGCGCCTACTTGCCACCGGCGGGGGGCGTCCCCGCCAACTTCGCGGCGCCCGGGCCGGAGCCCGGCGCCTACATGCCACCGGCGGGGGGCGTCCCCGCCAACTTCGCGGCGCCCGGGCCGGAGCCCGGCGCCTACATGCCACCGGCGGGGGGCGTCCCCGCCAACTTCACGGCGCCCGGGCCGGAGCCCGGCGCCTACGTGCCACCGGCAGGGGGCGACCCTGCCAACTCGATGGCGCTGGAGCGATGGCTCGGCGCACAACAGCAACAGCAGCAGCATCAGCAACAACTGCACGCGGAAAGAAGTCCCGCGACGGCGCCCGGGCAAGGGCTCGGGGCCAACATGCCACCGACGGGGGGCGACCCCGCCAATACCACGACGCTTGAGCAGGAGCTCGGCACCCGCAACAACCAAGCCGCAGCGCCCCAGCCTGCACCAGGCGTGTGGCTCGGTGCCGCAGCGACGCCGAGGCAGCAGCTACATAGTGCCATACCGCCGAACGGAATGCAAGCACCGGCGGGAGCAGTCCAGGTCATGCAGCGGCCTCCTAACCCGCTTGCCGACCTCACGACGGCCATCACCATGGCCATTACCGCGGGCCAGCAGCAACAGCGGAAACCTGTGGACTTACCAGTGTTTATGGGCTCGCACCAATACTGGCTTTCGTTCAGGAAAGCATATATAGATACAGTGAATAGTTTCAGTGATAGTGAAAACGTTTATAGACTTCGCAACAGTGTAAAAGGACGTGCGCGCGAAGCGATAGAAGAACTGTTGATAAGTGGTGCATGTGCAAGTGACATTTTTAAAGTATTGGAAAATCGGTTCGGGCGTCCCGACGCCATCGCGCTCGCCGAGTTGGAACGCTTGCGGTCGCTGCCGCGGCCAACGGACAACCCAAGAGACATTTGCATATTCGCGAATAAAGTGTGTAATATAGTGGCTACGCTACGCGCTTTGGATAGAGCCCACTATATGTACAACCCGGAAGTCACGAAGCACGTGACAGAGAAGCTCGGCATGAACATGCGATATAGATGGTTCGAATTTGTGGCGGGCCAACCTCAAGAAGAGCCTGACCTGCTGAAACTCTCCCGCTTCCTACAGCGAGAGGCTGATATCTGCGCGCCGTTCGCTCCGCCAGAAATAGTACAGTCGGCGCAACCGCAGTATCAAGAGCGCCGGCCGCCAACGCATCGAACGCTTGCTGCCATAGAACGCAAACAATGTCCAGTGTGCAACCACGGAACTCACAGCACCGCCCCCGAATGTGCAAAGTTTACACAAGCGGTGCCCGCACAGCGCTGGGAATTTGCGAAAGAAAAGCGACTATGTTTTCGTTGCTTGCGATATAGAAAATATGCACACACGTGCAAAGCAAGGAAATGTGCGATCGACGGTTGCGAGAGATGGCACCACACGCTTCTACACACAGACGAAGAGGTCACCGTGAAGAAAGTCTGCGACAACAAGAAGGAAACGCCAGTTGAAACAGTGACCT